>OY740771.1:58187444-58788277 GCA_963513935.1 Aphrophora alni
TGATATAATCGGCTCCTGTCTACAAGAATGTAAGCTTGAATTCTTGTTATTTAAGTTTTAACGTATTTTATATTAAAATAACCGTGGAACATTTTAAATAAGGTGGAAATAGTTAGCCAATGTTATGAGTGTATTCCTTACAAGTAATATTCTGTTGCTTTTCTATTTTTCTATAATTAATTTTATGTCATATTATATATTTTTTGAAATAAAGTTTACTGTTGGAATTATAACACTGGTATTTGTAATTAATAATAATAACATCCCAAAATATTATACAGAGTGACATTTTAAAATATTCTAAAAATAGATTCACTCTTTTGGAAATTGTGTAAATCTGAATTACATGGGCGGCTATGGACATCAGCTAACAAAATGTTATTAGCGATTTGTATGAAATACAGAATTTGCATACTTTAGGTCACATTTTGAATTTTGTAGTATTCATTTACAACCATCTAAATTTGGTTTTATCGGAAGATTTGTTAAAGCTGAAGTCCAGACTTAAGTTCTTCAAACCCTAAAATATATTTTAATCCAAAGTTTCATGAAAATGTATTACTAGAATTTTGGTTGCCGTTTTGGACTTTGTAATATTTTGATTTTCTTATTGTTGTATAATTTTGAGGGGTCAAAAGAAATAATCTCCACACCTGAATCGAGTAATTTTAAACAAGAAAATGTATAAGAACTATTTAAAAAAAAAATTAGTCTATATATTAGTTATTATATATGTTAAAATTATATTGCACATGATTTCCCTAATTAATAAAGCAAGCAAAACTCTTTCATTTAACCTGGCCATAAGATATACAAAATACAAAATATAATAAATTTGCAACTAAAATTCTTTATTCTCGTATATCAAAGCCCCTACTGAAGTTTAATCACGATTTATGTCACCCTCCAATATTGAACCTAAATCTCAGAGGAGAAACAGAAATAGAGATGACATGTGACAGACTATAATATGAAGGATCCGTCAAATACTGCGGAACGATAAATTGTTAAACATAAAGAATTTTTAATTTATCTGAATCAAAAATTGTGGTTTCATTCTGTAAAGTGTAAAGTTACACGACGTACGTTTTTAAAGTACTATTACGTATAACAAACAACGTATAAAAAAATAAACAGAATTCTTATAAAAGGGGTCGTATCAAAGAAACAGTTTGTTATGATTTTATCAACATATGAGTGCAACACGATGTGTAGAAAAACAAACACATTCCCCAAGAAACTTGTTTGTGATACTGTAAAAACAAGGGATGACGAGTTTGTTATTTGAATTTAATTTTGTTTGAAATAAGGGATTTTCCGTCAACATAATTGAATATTTGTTTTTGTAAATTACATCCAAATAAGTCTGACTATAGTAAAAATAATAATAATAATAAATAAATAAATTAATTAATGACTTACTAATGATTACCTAGTTTCTAACAAAATTAAAAGTATTCTCCACCAGTCTACAAGCATTACTTTTCATGTCAAACTGTGTTGTCCAAGACTGTCTACATTATGTATGAATTCAGTGATAAAACTCTTCAAAACATTAATTGTGTGTAGGGATTGTTGGCATTCACAAACTCTTTATCGCACCACATAGAAAGAAAAAACTATTTTATTAATAATTCTGCCCGCAATTACGTCATCCAGAAGAATTATAAACACATTTGAGTTGTATGAGTCACTCTGATGAAAGTACGCCTTGACGTCAATTCCACAGTGAAATGATACAGGATATTTCAGTGATTACAGTAAAATAGTGAAGTCCTCTTGTTAGTAGATAGTTCTGGAGAAATAAAAGAGGGCCTCACTATTTACCTATACGACATTCCAACACAAACACCATCATGAGGCGGTGACTTTCTACACCAGGTAAATTAATATTGACTGTTGACATAAACCTTTCTTTACGTCTCATATCAAATTATATCTCATCAGTGAAAAGTTCTACTACTGAAATGTCCCCTCCTTCACGGTCAAGATAGGCTACAAGTCACCTGCAATAAGTTTCCCGGTTACAACACTTTCTAAAGGTTTCAATTCATGGACATCTTTAAGTTTGGAAGGGTGTGTTGGGTTAGGTTTTTTTTTTAAAGTAGTATGGGTTGTGTCACGTTAGATACCAACATGCTTCGATAATTTCTTGATGGACTTATTTGGACTTTGAAGCATACGATGGTGAGATATCCAACACTTTATCTTTTATCAGAAAATCTGGTCAACTCACATGTTATTCTTTTATCCATAAATGCCGGGGTAAATATACAACTAAAGTGAAACCACAATATGTATATGCATTCTAGTAATTTCAATATATTCTCACCTGCGGTCAAAGCCAGTTGTAGTTTAAAACACGTACATTTATTCAAAGACCCATTTTTTCAATATTAACAATTTTCTATTTAAAATCCCTTAGTCAATAAATGTATGCAGTTTGTCATCCCTCTCTACACTGATGAACTATCTGCAGCAGTAGTATGCTAATACGCGCTTTTATATGTTAGGTATAAACCACGTTGTAAGTTTTTATTTTATTAATTTCTTTTAAATTTATGAGAATGTTCAGTAATATTTTTTTTCAAGTAAAAATAGTAAATATATCTTAATTATTATTTGGAAAATAAGAGAAATTTGCTGAATGATTGTTAACTAATTTATTGTTGAAAGAAGGTAACTTTCTCTTGGAAACACGACACCAGCGATTATGAAATGTCCATCCATCATAATTTGTATCCCCATTTTTTTTGTCACAGTAAGCTATGCATACTGTGAGCGTAAGGAACGTGTGATAAACTCGTGTTGGGTTTACCTCTACTGAGCTAAATACATTGCCTTGAGTGGCAATGCTGACTGATTTAGTCAACATAAAGGAAAATGCTAACAGATAGAACGGAGCCCTAGTGCCACAACTAGTGTCAAGTCTTATCATTACAGTAAATATATTTGTCTTTGTGATCGCTCTGAAATCGCAATGTTGGGCCATATTGTTCAAATGTCGTGAATAGGCTTGCTTTCAACAAAGTCATTAAACATAAAAATCCGTGAAGAATTTCTAAAAGGCGGCCTGTTTTCAATGTTCAAAAATTGGTGTTTCAACAGTAAATAAATATCCCACAACGTTCAAGCTCTCAAATATACGTCCAACCTTACCAAAACTTAGGTTTTTACAATATAAAAAAAATTAACACTAAAAAGGGGGGGGGGAATGAATGTGTACCACAATCTAACCTTAAAACTAGATTCAAGCCTGCAAAATTAATTCTAGTAGCTATAATTTTAGTCGACTTTCTGCAAAAGTGAGTAAATAAATTTATTTTAAAAAGTGAAGAAGAAAACAATTTGAAGATCCTACTGCTTATATTAAGCTCATGTTGTGCAGCTCTGCATATAATAATACCAAGGTTGAAGTCGGTAAACTTGCTAATACAAAAATAAAGACAAGAAAAAAGTCCTATCATGTCATATTACTTAATGATTAACAAACAGAAATTAAAGCTTGCTTCGACTGATTGTAAAAACACAATAAATAATAATTGTTTTTTTTTTATACTTCACGTAATTTTGTTGCATAGCTTCGTAACCTTATTCCTCTAAAATTTAAACGTTTTTCTAATAAGCATAATAACGTTGATACATTCAACTATATTGTTTTCTTTGAATGTTTCTATTAAAATAAAACATTGTCTATTGTACAATTGGGATTGAGAGGGAAATGGATGGCCGCGCTGTTAAAGAATATGACAGTAACAGGTCAATTTACTAAATTAACTCTCATGCTTGCTGGAGAAAAGCCAGGTTTCTTTCTGTCAGTTTCCAAATTTTCTAAATGGAGCGGTCAAGTTCATTACACAGAAAGACATGTTGTATGAAGGGAAATAAAAGAACTCCTTTGTTCCGGATACAGACAATATATAATTTATTTGAACAAAAACAATATATATTCCATATTTAAAAAATACAAATGTTCCCCCCCTCCCCGAATCGATGCAATATATTAATCAAGGACTTTGCTCTTCACCAGTCATGCTATAATTCTGTAAAACAACTTCGGTTCTTAATGGTTTTTATGATTTGTGTACAATTAATTGTTCATTTAGAATCAATATACCGCGTGTTAATAAAGTCCTCCTTCCACCTTATACTAATTTAAATAAAGCCAAATTCTCTTGGGACTGGTAATTAGGTCACCTTAAATGTTTTATGATAATTTGAAATTTTGCCCCTCTCTCTAAACTTTTGGAGAATTTTTGGAGCACTTGAAATTTTCAAATGGGAACTCGCATCTTGTGTCAAATTGAAGGGTACCAAAAAGACAAAATTAATGGTACTCTCTTCATTTTGGATGAGCCTGACAGCACACAATTTATTTGAGATTTTTAAATTATAAAATCGCTAATTCCTTTTTAAAATTCTTAAAAAGCACAGTCAAATATGTGAAATCAGAGCACTAAACAGTTTTAAAAATGCTCACTGGACTAATCTGAGACAACCATTCGACGTTAATTTGAATTTAACCTGTCCCCCAATGTGGTACTTTTGGACACATTTAAAACATAAAATAAGTATTACATCTTTATTAAATTAAAGAACTTTTTAAGGCAACAACAAATTTCACTTTAAACTTTATTAGAAATGTATTTCAAAATATGGACGACATTAAAAGATTTAGTTTTCGATTTTTACAGTTGGTATGATTGTTACATTTCCTACTCACCGTTGGTTTGTTGTGATTATTTAAACTAAATGTTCAAACTGATGGCCTTAACTAAATGTTCTACAGCTTGAAAATGGTACAGTCGCTGAACGAATCCTTACCTGACGTTCTCAAACATTACAGGTGTATTTTAATAGCCATCAGACAGTATAGACCATATTTAAACAATATTTTGTACTGATTTTAAAAAAGGTAGTTTGTTCTCGTGAAATTTAAATAGAAAAATTTAGATCTTAATAACGAAAAATTGCAAATAGTTGTAATCATAGATTGTAATTATTTCGCTATGCTTCAAATAGTTACTTGTAAATTAATAAAAGTGTTACTTTAGAAACACCTTATGTCAAGTAAAACATGATGATTCATAGATAATAATGAATAATGTGTACCTGTGGGTGAAATTTAATAAAAATGAAAGAATCTACATTCTTAAAACATACATATATTGGGTTACACAAAATTGTGCATCATAAATTTATTCTTAAACATTTCTCTCATAGCTTTCATAAATAGTTGACATTCATTATTATAGATTTGTAAGAAATTTTGATTAAATTTTAACAATTATGTTTATTTTTGTCGTATTTGAGTAGATATTTTTCTGTCAAATTCTCCTGCGTTACTCAATAACTTACCCACCAACCTGCTTAATACGTTTGCTTATGTTTTATATTTTATGTCTGGTATATCTTGTAACTAATTCCTTTTTAACACAATTTGGAAACAAATGTGTGTAAATGTATCTTTATGACCCGGAGCCATCATTACTCTCCCATAAATCACAGACAATTGTTAATGGTCTATGCTTAAATTTTAAGAGTTCTGTTACAAAGTTTGAGAATTCTAAACAGTGCCACAGTATCCTTGTGAGAATTATGCAGTTTTCAGTTCATACAGTTTTATCATGATCAGTCAAATATTTCTTGTATTATCAAATAGATGTATTAAATGTATATGTATTAAATGTATATGCTTGGGAATAAATTAAATTAATAAAAAATAAATCACATATTGAATAATGCAAACAAAAATGTGATTTTTGTGTGTTCGACCTCATTTCATAAATTTAGTTTTGAAACATGATTACTGAAGTATGAGTTATTTAAATTTAATATTACTGCAAAGTGCAAAACTTTTCAATAAAATACTTTGATTGGTTTGTGAAAAATGTCTTCACTTTATTAGAGAATTTTAGAATGTCTTCTAGTGATTACGTTCGACTATCTTGATTAAATGCTTACCCTGACTCTCTCTCTTTCTCTCTTACTCCAAAGTTCAGCTCCCTTACTTTTCATTCTACGTCCAAGGATGTGGTCATTTCTTACTAGATCCCAACCAATTTGTTATATGTAGTTGGTATATGAAGGTGTATTTCTTCCTGTTTGCTAGCTTTGCACATAAACATCGAACATGTAAAGTTTAAAATATATCCTTATTATTTGGAAATAATACTGATAACAGTTTTAAAATTGTATAATTAAATATCTTAAATTACCATTTTAAATTAAAACTTTTTAAAACGTCTAACTTTAAAAACTAATTTACCGATACATTAAATTATCGATTACTATTGCATCAAATACAACAAACATATAACTGATTCATACTTAAATAAACCAACCCAGACTCTAAGCCGATGTAAGTAAAGTCCTGCAATATTTTCTAACATTTAAACATCTATAGATACCGAAATAATACTTTCAGTATACTCATTTTGAGGTGAATTTTAATCCTCTTTGGTATGCCCAGAATAGAGGGGGGAGGGGGTAATTGACACAATTATAAATAACATCATCGGTTGTATGTCCCATTATTTTTTTGGGATCGTTAGGACGGGATAAAGGAAAAATCGCTACATCCCAACCTTAATTGACATGGCGTTCAAGGTAATCAATTTTCAAAATATTTCTGCACTAATATGAGGCAATGTACGGTAACGTAATTTTACTTTAAATTTACTCGAATAGAGCACCCTTGGTAGTGGGTTGAAATTGAAATGTATTAGTTGGTGAAATAAAAAAAATATTTGACCACTTATCTAAATTTGTTGGCAAATAATTTTTAATTCGTCCCTTATGACGAAATCAGACTTAAAACTTGTGGTTTACCAAGAATTACGATTGTTTAATGTAGAAACAATACAAATATTTCGTTTTTTCGAGAGACGTTTTCACTCTCCGGAGTGATAATTTAAATATTCAGAATCAAACGAATGTCAAGAAGAACTTTTGAACTAATAATCCTTATTTCGTACCAGTTTGTATGTTCTTTGGTTAAACATTTAACTCAATGTCATTATTCTTGTCTTAATGAAATCTTTACAATGGGTTGTCACACTATGGAAAATACTGCTAAACACTTTTTGAGTTGCCCCCATCCTGACAACAGGTGATAAAATAAACCACCATGTCCAAAGATAAGGTAATCGACTTCTACAATATTCTGAAAGTTTTAAGTCTCTGAAACCGTTTACGTTAGGCGTTTGCGTAATTTTATTGTTATTCTGTATTTATCGCGTTGACGTTGTAAGGATCAAGGGATTTTTATTGATCTGACTTTATGTCTCATGTATCGATATATAAATCGATAGTTCCGCTGTGCCGACAGCTGCAGCAGCTATATTTCCGATATGGAAATTAGGTAATAATAATATTTTGAATAATGTTTTTCAATGTTAAAATTCGTCTAGAATAAAAACATAGGTACACCGCACAGGGTTGTTCCACATCATTGGCTGCAGTCCTTATTACATTCAAGAGCATTGCAGTGTACAATGTAGATCAATAGCTTTTGTACTTCTCGTATAAATGTGTTACTTTACAGGTACACTGGGGCAATACTTCTTGAAATTTCACATTTTGTTGCTGAATTCATAATTAAACATAACTGGCCCTTTGTGTTTTAAGAGTACACAACTTTTTTACACAATTAAACTTTATTTCATCGCAAACAAGAATTAATTTGCATTTTATAATGCATTTTTAGAAAGAAATATGATATATTTTAAATAAAGTTAGCTTGTCGCTTTAAATTTATGCTGACTGTGTCTTGTGATAGATGATGCAACAATTTCAAAATAATATAATTTAAATATCAGCCATGCAAATTAGTTTGAGTTTTTGCATAACGTAATTAAATTCTGAAGTCGGTATTCCAGATAGGGATTTTTATACCTTATATCTATCTCTCTCTCTCTCTAACAAAATATAGTTGATTAATTATTTAATATAGTTATATGTAAGTACTCTTCAATGTTGAAATGAAATTCTGCCAATTGAGTAATAATACTTTGTATTACTATACATGATAGGATGGGAATTTGTGGTTTTTTTTTTTTTTTTTTTTTTTTTTTTTTTTTTTTTTTTTTTTTTTTTTTTTTGTATTACCTCGTTTATAGACGTTTACCATGATATTAATTTTAACAGGTCACCGAGTTGCACTAAATTATTTAATAATATAGATCTATATTATTTATATAGTTTAATAAGCGTTTGTCATAATTCATTTATATATCAATACAAGTGGTTTTTGCGTCAATGAATCAACTCTCGTTATCAATTGTTAAACCAAAATCATGAGGAATATAATTATAAACTGAAAGACTCAACTAATACTAGTCATCTTTATGAAGGAACCCAGGGCTAAATGTAGGCCTGGATAGTCAAAATGATCAAGAAGTTTTTTCTCACATTTGTCATGTTCTAAGGTTTATTACTTCTCAAAACGTTGTTTGTTCATTTGTATATACAAAGTTCAAAAACACCAAAATTTAGATCTAGATTAGGGGTAGAGAAAAATAGTCACCATTTTGAATTTTGTTCGACAATTATGTTTCCTATCATATTTAAAACATCATAAAATATAGCCAAATTCAAATAAAATTCTGATGTCTACAGCTATTTTGCTTAATTTTGTAATTTACACAATTTTTTTTAGTGAACACTAAATTATTAATGTAAATAAAGGGCTAACATACAATTTAAAGCAGAAAATTAAATTCTCTATGACCTATTCATAAAAAAGATACTGTAAAAAAACAGGTTTTATGGACAGTCATTTTGAAATTTGGCAATAAATTTTTATGGTTCCTGAATTTATTCTACGATTTTTACTAATCTTCTATTTTGAATTTGAAAAACAAACAGTGACATTAATAAATAAGATCTCCGGAGCAGTCACCAACACTATATATGCGCAATATAAGTCGTATTATGCAATGATCATAAGGTAATTAATTACTCCTATACGTAGGGTTGGTACACATTTCATAGTTTCGAGTATTAAAACGTGTGTATTGGAAATTGGTTGAAAATAACATTGTTATATCCGGTTAGAGTAACGAATACATTTGGTTAAAATTCTGAAATTTGTTCTTTTTCAAAAATATGAGTAAATAAAACAATATTTTTTTTCAAATACAAATATCCAGTCATTCTTTAGAAATTTTTATAATTTTAATATGTACAATTACGTACAAATTGTTAAAATTCAGAGCCCAGTTGGAATCATTTATATCAAAGTGGCATATTTGTATATAGTCTCAAAAATTTAATAGCGATTTTTAGAGGTTAGATAATTTTTTTTTTCTTTCACATTTGGATGTTGTTTTACTCAATATAAGCAACATTATTCTAGAATAGCAACTATTTTCATCAATAATTTGTAAAGATACAGCAGTTTGTTTATAATTGTTTTTGTTTTTATAAACCGTAATAATGAACTGATCGACACACTAGAGCTCATAACGAACATTTAGACACCGGTTTCATTTAGACATCGGTTCAATAAAGTCTAAGATATTAAGGAAATTCTATTTTGCAAACTTCCACTGTTTATATAAAAATAATTTGATATTGATATTTCTGGCACTGGGGAATGTAACTGTAAACCCGTTTTGACCCTAAAACAGGGGGGGGGGATTGGATGTCGTGGACCGATACTTTAAAATTGTAAATTTACTCCACTATTTGGCGTTTCAAGCAATCATAATTTTAACTATTCAATGTTCTATAAATAATATAGTTACACAGTTTTAGTTCATTTTGGTAAACCTAGTAAACTTTATTATCGTACTTGGTCCCACAAACATACTTTGTCCTTCTCAATAGTGGTGAAAGAGGAAATTCATTAAGAGGACAATTTAGAAGATGGTTGACAGCTTATATTAAACTCTAAATGCAATCACTTTAATAAATGAACTTTGAACTATTCATTGTGCAATAATTCCTAACATAATGAGCTACAGTTTAGTTTGTATTCAACACCAGTAGTTAAATGGAATCGGACAGTAAAATAAACAGATGGATAAATAAACGGATTAATTTAACGTACACTATATGCGTTCTGCATGTAGAATTTTAACTAAAATAAAACAAATTTATTGTAAGTTTAATTACGTGTACTCTAAACTAAAATGTGATTTAAATCGGGTAAGTCATTTCTAACATTAGAATGTTCGTAGACCTATACCATCATATTAGAAATAAATATATCTGATGCTTTACAACGTAAAATGTCTTCAAAAATTTGTAATCTATTCTTTCCATCTAGACAATATAAATGAAATTAATTATATTGAATTGTTTGGTTCGCAATACATAAATATAAATTCAATTCCGAGTCCTAAGTTCCATTACAGTTATTATGATGCACTGCCGCCATTTTCTGCCAGTTATTGTGCAGTGTGTACGTCATTGTGAATACATAAAGGATTTTACAACATTTTTTAGGAATATAATTTCATACACAGTCTTCATTTCAAAATTAATTTTGTAGTAAAGTTTTTTATTAGTTATAAATCGTATTTAATCATTTGTGTTTAAACTAAAAGTCATTGTTATTACCCATAACGTTGTTTTTAATCGCTGGATAATTATTTAGCGTCACAAAAGCCGTTTACTTCGAGAAAGAGACATTGGTTTAATAGACATCGATAGTCCGACATTTCCGAAGACTGAAAGTATCGGATTATTTTATGTTTACAGAATTTTATTTTCTTAGTTATTCGGAAAGTAAACGTAGGGTATACAAATTGTATTTTAATTAGCAAAATATTTTTTAAACGTGTTAATGTTACAGTTTATTCCTGTTATAATAATTATATCTGCTAGGATTTAGGTAATTAGTTTGGATACAATCTTCCGCCAATCCTAGCATTTTCTTATTATTTATATTCATCTACTCGTTTCGGAGTTCCTCCATCTTCAAGTACTAGAGTAAGTTTCGAAGGTGGAGGAACTCCGAAACGCGTCGGCTAATATAAATAAGACAATGCTAGGATTGGCAGAATATTTTACTCAAACCAATTTTTTTTATATGTTAAGTTTCTTTACCAATGACCGAGAAAACCAGAATATGGAACTTTTACAGTAATATATTGGAATAGTAAATAGCTTGTATACAAATTGTAGATTGTAATAGTGAAATTGAAATCTGTAAAAATATATCTTAAAATTGTTATTTTAACGGTTTTTTTATCTATTGTTTTTAGTTTAATTCAAAATATTTTTCAGTTGGTAATTTATTTTCGTATATTCTTACAAATATATCAGTTCGGTTTAAGAAGTTTATAAATTACACAATTTTTTGTAAGTATAGGCTTACTTTAATCATTAAAAAAATCATTAATTTATATTACCAAATTATTTTAAAATTTAACAATTTATATTTAATTTATATACTCATTGTGAATATGTATTTATTTGTTTCTATCTATTTTTCATATAATTTATTTGCATCTAGGTTGCTTACTTGGAAACTAGAATATATATGTTGTATGATTTATGATTCACGCCCCACTGCATAGCTACCAGTACTGTAATGCAATAAAGGGTGTAAAAACATTGTACAAGGATTCTCACAAACTTCTACCTAAAACTAAACTTCAACTAAACAAAGTTATCGCTAAAAAAGTTAAAATCCGTTAACTGCACCTGCAATGGAAGTTCGTATGCGGTAATATTATTAACAACTGTTTTTAATGTGAAAGTTAATGACTTTTAACTAAAATACTAAACTACGTGTTAAAAAAAGCTGTGGTTAGTGAGTAATTTGATAGATACAGCAGCTCTGGACTTTTTATATATTTTATAAATGGCTTGTATGTAGTTATTTTCTTTTGCAAGCTTGTTTGATACTTTAGTTTTGCTCCTTAAGTGTCAAATTTCAGGTCTGGATTTCTTTCTTAGCTTACTAGATTTAGATTTAGTTTCCAACAAGGCTACTAGACTATGTCAGTTTTCTCATGCTCTAGGTTTACCATATGTATTTGTTTAGTTAGATAACATAAATCATCGTGTATTAGGTTTTATAAAAACAAATGATGAGAAATGTCCGACTAACTATAATACGAATTTCTTTATTAGCTTCCGTACTTAGATTTAAACCTTTGTATCTATATTTTTCAACGCGGAGGATACGTTTTGTTTTGGCTGTAAGGACCTATATTTTAGCAAATATTTTTATCAGATTTTTTTATATAATAGTAGTTTAATCTTCTATTACATATTTTCAACTCATTGTTCCAATAAATCCCACCATATCCACCAATATACGCCTTCAAACAATAATTTTTTTTATTAACTCATGTCGTTTTAAAACCCACATAAATCTGGTCATCGATTTTGTTTCACTATAACATGGTTTTACACTCCATAAATACTACAAAGCAAAAACAAATGTTTAATTATAATAAATGAAGTCTGAATAGTTGTCAAATATCACTTATAATTTCCAACGAAACATTAACCAATTAAAGCGTGGAAAATAATTATCAATGAGTTTGATATGTTCACCGCATATGTTGATATTTACATACAAAATGTGAATAACTAGATTCGTGTCCAATCCACTTGACATATTGTAACATATTACATTTGAGGTTGCACATGCTACATGGTTCTCTGTCTGCTGCTTTAGTTTGCATTGCAGACAACTTATTCTTTCTTCCATTTTGTTTATAAATTTAAAACAAAATTATTAGGATATATTATTATTTTTAATATTGTCATGCTAAGTTATGATAGTATGTTTTTTAAATCCAATTACTTCAGTTAAGTAAAACTGTTTTCGTTTGTCCACTCAACAATCTAACATTTTTATATCACAAATAATAAATGAAGTAGTATTCATACCATTATTTCAACAGAGGTTCTTCCACATCTTGTATGAAGTTATAGTGAGGGGTGGTCAAGGCATTTCTATTCATCAAAATTATTCACCGACCGTAACTAATTTTGGTATATTACTCGTATAGACTGAATTTGAGCGACATTTTAAGAAATTGTTTAGTTGATTTGCAAATATCTAGAAATTTTTGTTTTAACTAAATGTACTCCACTATTTTTCTCTTATTTTGATTATTTAATATAAATTTCTTCAGTATTGTTGGGGCAGTAAATATTTGGTTTATATTTACTTTTACGTTATTAAATTACTAATCTTATACATTATATTGAATATTTTTTTGTATTTTTACTTTTATCGTTAGAGAGAACATCATATACTTTTTGTTTCAGTTTTGTATTTAAAATAAATTTCCTCAGTAGTGTTAGAGCAATAAATATCTGGTTTACTTTCACGTTATTAAATTACTAATTTTATACAATATATTGAATATTATTTTTTTATTTTTACTTTTATCGTTAGAGAGAACATCATATACTTTTTGTTTCAGTTTTGTATTTAAAATCAATTTCCTCAGTAGTGTTAGAGCAGTAAATATCTGGTTTACTTTCACGTTATTAAATTACTAATTTTATACAATATATTGAATATTATTTTTTTATTTTTACTTTTATCGTTAGAGAGAACATCATATACTTTTTGTTTCAGTTTTGTATTTAAAATCAATTTCCTCAGTAGTGTTAGAGCAATAAATATCTGGTTTACTTTCACGTTATTAAATTACTAATTTTATACAATATATTGAATATTATTTTTTTATTTTTACTTTTATCGTTAGAGAGAACATCATATACTTTTTGTTTCAGTTTTGTATTTAAAATCAATTTCCTCAGTAGTGTTAGAGCAATAAATATCTGGTTTACTTTCACGTTATTAAATTACTAATTTTATACAATATATTGAATATTATTTTTTTATTTTTACTTTTATCGTTAGAGAGAACATCATATACTTTTTGTTTCAGTTTTGTATTTAAAATCAATTTCCTCAGTAGTGTTAGAGCAATAAATATCTGGTTTACTTTCACGTTATTAAATTACTAATTTTATACAATATATTGAATATTATTTTTTTATTTTTACTTTTATCGTTAGAGAGAACATCATATATTTTTTGTTTCAGTTTTGTATTTAAAATCAATTTCCTCAGTAGTGTTAGAGCAATAAATATCTGGTTTACTTTCACGTTAATAAATTACTAATTTTATACAATATATTGCATATTATTTTTTATTTTTACTTTTATCGTTAGAGAGAACATCATATACTTTGTGTTTCAGTTTTGTATTTAAAATCAATTTCCTCAGTATTGTTAGAGCAGTAAATATCTGGTTTACTTTCACGTTATTAAATTACTAATTTTATACAATATATTGAATATTATTTTTTATTTTTACTTTTATCGTTAGAGAGAACATCATATACTTTTTGTTTCAGTTTTGTATTTAAAATCAATTTCCTCAGTAGTGTTAGAGCAATAAATATCTGGTTTACTTTCACGTTATTAAATTACTAATTTTATACAATATATTGAATATTATTTTTTATTTTTACTTTTATCGTTAGAGAGAACATCATATACTTTGTGTTTCAGTTTTGTATTGAAAATCAATTTCCTCAGTAGTGTTAGAGCAATAAATATCTGGTTTACTTTCACGTTATTAAATTACTAATCTTATACAATATATTGAATATTATTTTTTATTTTTACTTTTATCGTTAGAGAGAACATCATATACTTTTTGTTTCAGTTTTGTATTGAAAATCTTTTGTATTACATTTATAAATTATAATTGACTGGCATTTTATCTTTAATATGTTCAATTCCGTATAGACATCTGTAGGTGACAAAGGTATAGTTGTGCTTCGAGTTTGTGTGACTGATCGGATTTTTAACATAGGTATAAGTAACTTTTCTGAAAATTTTGAAAGAATGGATCTCGTTTTATTTAGAATGGCTATAGTCACTAATGTATTGTTTGATTCTTTATTTTTTAACATTGAATTTCATCAACTATTCTTTATGAAGATTCATTGTTTTTACTCTAAATTATATCCCTAAGTCCCTAATTGGACAAATGTGTTCAGATTACTCAGATTATCTAATAGAGCTGAACATATATAATAATAAACCTATATTCGTGTAAAAGTTTCCTCTATTCTGTTATGTTTTCTAGCTACATGTGAAGAAAATAAAATGATATAAAACTAAATACTCAAAGTTTAAAACTACCCAGTAGAATTGTCACAATTAAAAACAAGTATTTATCTGAATTATTACTCAGAAAAGTTATTTTAAAAATGTTTCACAAATATGTAACGTCTAGGCCTAATTGTATTTAGAAAGTTAAAGGATAGGCCTATAACCGCACAGTAGAGGAGCGTCTGCTTCCCTACGAGGGTGTTTTAATCCCACGGGATACTTAATGAGTTCCCCTACTCGGATTTAATTCTTAGTTCAAGTGTCTACAGAGTAATGTCAAAATGTTTTCACTGGGAAATAATTATTTAAGGGTTTTTGAAACACGATAGTGTCAAATTAATCAGCTAAAGTGGCGGTGTTTAGAATGTATCAATTGTAAATATTTTGTATTTAACTATATTCTGCTTTCTCTTATCCAGTCACTGCCAATGTTGATTTATATTTATAATTATTGATAATTAAATTCATTTATTCCGTATACAGGATGTACTGTTAACATTATATATTCCGCCAACGCTCAGGGGATTCACCCATAAAGCTCTATTTGGAGAAGGGGAGTTTGCATTTAAATCAAATTTATTTCCTCGACAGGTTCTGTTTCTCCTCATTTTACATGGCATAACTGCTAATCTGTTCCTATAATCACCATTCTAATTGCAAATAGCCTGTTTTATGTTGTCGGGTTTGTTTATGAACGTATCAAGTCACGATTGAATTGCTTTAACATTTAAATAAATATGTTTACGTTACTGTGGCAAAACGTTAATGTTAATTTATTTAGTTTAGGATTGTGTTTACTTTATTTAAATAACGTAAATGATCAAAGTTTCAATTGCATTCATAATATCTGTAATGTATTAATAGTTTACTATCAATTACAGAAACATAGTAATGTTGATAAATTCACATTTGTGCTTCGTATGTATTAATAGTTTTTTAGTTTAAAAAAATAAAATAATAATAATAAGATGGAAGGTTTAAATAGAGATTAAATAGTATTTGAAGCAAACAATTAACCAATTTTAACATTGATATAGATAAACGTTTCCATGTTTTACAAAATTATATCAGCAACGAAGAATTTTCCTTTAATTTTCAGATATTATTTGATTATTTGCGTAACACCTTTATTAATTTGATATGATAATTAATTTCATATTTGATTTTTTCCTTTACTAATGAAAGTATATTTCCGTTCTGACAGAAAATGTGGATGAATCTTATAATCCGTGTTTCGAGAGGTCAATTTCAAACAGCTCTCATGTCTAAACTGATCATCATAGATCGTGGATAGATGAAATCTGAGATTAGAGATTATCTTTTCTTTTTTTTTCTGTAGAACTGTATCCACTAACAGATAGAGCTTAGTATTTTTTTTTTTTTTTTTTTTTTTTTTTTTTTTTTTTTTTTTTTTTTTTTTTTTTTTTTTTTTTTTTTTTTTTTGCTAACTCGTTTCGTTTTGCAGCGTAAGCCGTAAGTCAGTGAACAGGTGCCATTTTTTAATTAAATTTTACTGTTTTAAACTTATTAATCACGCTGGCTTATTTTTAAATATTCATAAATTAGTAAGAACATTTATTATATTTTATTATTGAACTACTTCGGTTTTATGTATTTGTTCAGACATTTTAATCAAACATAGTTCAAATGCACTGATCTAGTAATGTACAATTTGAAGTAATATTTAAGACTAAAATAATTAATTGTTAAACAATACCCTCTTCAACAAAAGGTAACAAGACTACATAGATAAGGTTAGTATTTAAACATAAAATCACTATCTACTCACGTCTAGATTCCAAAGGAAGAGAAAGGAATAACTTTGTTTATTTTGGAACTAGAATATAATTTTAAGTAAAAACAGTGAAACACAGAAAAGAATACTTCGTGAGATTCCATATAACAATAAGAAATTAACCAATTTGATAACGTTATGCAACATAAAACAACAAGAGATCTCCATTTAAACTTTCTGTTAGGTGATCGTGGTGATACAGAAACCACTAAATAACTTGTGTCACTTTTGGCCATATTATTATTATGAGATAAATATATTGAAACATCATTGTATTATATGAGTCTACTGTACTCTAGTAATTCTTACTTTATTTAAATCATTTACCTCTCTGAAACGTTTACTTTTTCAGAAGCGAGCCTAAATACTTTAGGAAATTGCTACACGAAGAAAGAAAGTTTAAGGAAATTCAAAATCCAGGGAGTTTTATTAACACAGTATACTTTGTATTTCTTACACTTGAAAAGTTAGAAATGCATGAAAGCATTGTGAGGGAAGAAGTAATTACTGGGGATTTAGAACAAAGCTGTTCTTTATTCCTATTGTATTATTTTAACTTTTATTACTTTTTACTTACAATGCTTACATTTTGAATATTTTTTATGATCAGTGTAATCAACTAGTTCTTGACCAACTCTTAGTCTTTTTCGACCTTGAGGTTATTAGACTATTCGAGGACTAAGGGTCTTTATTTTATGCTTTTTTCTTCTTTTTTAAAAGAAAAGGCGATGATTGACCGAGAAATTTCACGCCTAAGACAAAAAGAAAGGGTTGGGGGAGAAAAATTATGATGAACAACTTAATTTGTGAAACGCATTTTTCATAAGACGCAGAGTAGTTGATAAACAATATTTTTTTTCGCGATTATTTAACTATTTGAAGTATTTTATAAGTTAGAGCATAATTAGAGGGGTTAAGAATAGTGCAAAGTACGTAGACTGCAAATTCTATGTTATATATGACGTTGTAAATAATAAACCGTGCTATCTAAATAATTATTAGAGTCTGACTACACCATTAACCGTTTTTGTAGACGACAGAAATTATTCAATCCATGTACGTAATAGATGCTAATACACAATGTACTCATTTCCACTACTCTTAAGACCCCCTAATTATTTTCGTACTTCAAATACAATATTGCACATAGTAAAATCCTTGAAAAGCGTCATTAAATCACAATAATATGTTCGTTAGCAAATGTTCTGTGTTTTTGAAACACGCGTTTGCAGATCTTTTTCAAAATTTTACTTTCATTTAATTCAAATTGTTTAACGAAATGACGTTTATATCTCGATATATTATTCTACTTATCGAGAACTTTAATGATGCATCATACAATCCCCCTTTTTATTTAAAATATTTGCGTTAATCTCATTTACAGCCCGTACTCATTTTGATACTTATGCACTCCGAATCCAAATGTATTGATTTATTTTGTAGACTACACTCCGAATCCAACTACTATGTACTTCCAACAGCTTAAGTAGTGGAGCCAAAAATTGCAGCTTTGATATTATTTTACTCCTTAGTGGTACTGCAAAGCAACAGTTTTGGATTTCAGCTTTGCAATGTGTAAAAAATTATATTATTATCATTTATGAAAGGTGGTATATTGGTGAAGAAAGATGAATGGTGGTATATTGGTGAAGAAAGATGAATGGTATATTGGTGAAGAAAGATGAATGGTGGTATATTGGTGAAGAAAGATGAATGGTGGTATATTGGCGAAGAAAGATGAATGGTGGTATATTGGCGAAGAAAGATGAATGGTGGTATATTGGTGAAGAAAGATGAATGGTGGTATATTTTCGAAGAAAGGTGAATGGTGGTATATTGGCGAAGAAAGGTGAATGGTGGTATATTTTCGAAGAAAGGTGAATGGTGGTATATTGGTGAAAAAAGATGAATGGTAGTATATTGGTGAAGAAAGATGAATGGTGGTATATTGGTGAAGAAAGATTAATGGTGGTATATTGGTGAAGAAAGATTAATGGTGGCATATTGGTGAAGAAAGATGAATTGTGGTATATTGGTGAAAAAAGAATAAAAAAATCATATTTAATAAAAATAATAATCAGCTGTATTCGAAGATGAAGACGTAAATTATTATTTTAAAATTATTTACCAATTTTGATAAGCATTCTTTACTATCGTAGTTAGACTAGACATCTATTTAAATGAATTCCTAAACACAAAACATAACCTGTAAATAATAAAATTACAGTCTGGATAGACGGGATCGATTTATTCTCCTAATAATTAATTGTTTTAGTTTGTAATTTGTCGGAAATTATCATAATTATTACATCCCTGCCCTTAATAATAGGTATACATTGTTTATAAATTAAATTTATTATATGTTTTTACTGGCTAAATTTCTTTATCTATTGTATTATTGTATAATTAATGCAACATTTGTTTTTCAGGTATGGGACATTTGATTCAAATTAACTTGGTGTCTTGGTGAGTGAACGTTAATACATTGATTTAAAGTAATGTTATTTTTTATTGTGTGTTTATACATTTAAAAGTTGCATGCGTTTATACGTAATTTAAAAATACATCAAAATTAAATCATTTTGGTAGAAGAAAATATTTAATTAAAATATTTCTCTTTGACGTTAGTTTGAAAATAATGGCCGTTTATGTAATAATAACAACTGTTCAGTCAATTTATGTTGTTTGGCCTATTTTCTTTTTTTTTCTTTTTTTTTGAAATCGTTTTATGTCTTGTAGAATAATAATATGTTTGGGGTCTGGTCTTAACTTTCATGAACACATGTAAAATTGACGCAAAATTGTTGTGTTTTAATATTTTTTTATAAAATCACTTTTATGAATCGCACTCTATGTACAAATATTTACTTACTGAGAATGTGTCTAAAATAACATTTTCTGCAATTTAAACAATGGAGAAATACATTTTTTCTTCAAATCAATATAAATAGAATTGTTTAGAACATGACATTTTGAAAGTTCTTTATGTTGCCATGAATCCGATCAACGATGTTTTTGATTGTAAGGGTAAACAGACGTCTCTCCACCTCCAAAATGTTTCTTAATCAAATTTCTTAATTTAATATTATTAATACTCCTAAATGTTAAAGATATGGGAGAAGACAATTTATAAAATCGTTTTCTATGGTAGTTGAAGTACACTTGGAGAAAGTGGCAAGATTATGTTTGTGTACTTTTTCATACTTTTTTTTTAAATCGATTTTGCAATAATTGGCGATTATAGACAATTTTATTCCCAATAACTTTCAAAGGAAACACATTGTCCATAATATGCGATCCTGACAAGGTATTATAAATGTATAAAAAGAAAGTGAGCAGCACTTAAAAATGTTTGTACAAACATGTACAGTTGTAATCACCCAGACACCACAAAGTCTGTAATTCACAACAGGTGTATTACAAAATAATGTTTTTTATTAAATCCTTATACATTTTTATCCTAAATTTACTTCATTAATGCTAGACTAGAGTAGTTTCCAAACAATTTTATATTATAGAATGTTGAAAAACGGAATTTAATATTCGTGCTACTAACATATCTACTTGTTTTGATGGGTAAACAAATATTCACCAATTTTTTACCATTTATTTTCCGTTTAATATTACGAAATGTTCATCTTTAATTATTTAATACATTGATAATCAAAAGTTGAGTTTCGCTGAATCTCCCAGTCGATTAGGTACACAAAACCTAAACCTCCTCTGGGAATACTGTCAATAACTTTGATGAGTAAATAGTCTTTGACTCAATTCTAATGGGGTCATTTTTGTTTCCATTTGTTTTTATTCCAAGCTCCCTTCAATCATATGTATTGGAAATGTTGATTGAAGTGAAATCCAATATAAAGTGTTTATGAGAGGTCGGGGGGGGGGAGGATTTGTAATACACACTGTGATACTATGATTGCATTCCCAGTTTGTCAATTTAATTTCACTACATGAGTTCATTTAATGCAGGTAAAATATTTATCTAATTATTATTTTTATTAAATTTTATTACTTATCAGAATCCATTATAAATTGAACAATGTAGAATCCTGTCATTTTATTCGAATAATGTTCGGATGATTTCACAAATCGAACTGTAGTTTCCTATTGTTACCAGAACGTTTTTATACAGCTCATGGCGTATATTTTACTTTGTCACATAAACAAGGTACAAGAGAAATATTGTGATGGGAAATAAAAAAATATGTATTTTCTGATCTTTGCGGACATATTTTGGACTGTCTTTGATTCAGAAAAAGTATTAGTTTTAATTGTGTTAAGTCTGTTTATGCACTAATATACAGCAACATGTTTGAACATATTTTTTATTTTATCTCCGGCTTTATTTTGTCTATTTTGTTGTTTTTTTATACTCAAAATTATGGAGTAGCTCACATAAGATAAATGAAAATTTTAAATAATTTAGTAGACTATTATTGACCCAATTTTGAAATAAATTGCAGCCTCTAATAACTCATACAATTGGTATTTATTTGCATTTTCTCAAAAATAACTGTTACTGGAGCTTTCAGTCAAGAAGTAAAATTAACATGTCCTGTAAAATTGAAATAGTTAAAAATCGAAGAAAACGATTCGATCAAATGTTTGAGAAAGTAATGATTTATACTCCGGACATTTGTAACAGACACAAGATAAAGAAAATTACTGTTCAAGACTAAATTTGAAAATACTAAGGTGTAACCTGACCGCCCTTCTGTTTACTCATGAACTGTAATTCTCTTTTACTTTTTGTGATTTGGCTCATTGGTTTGGGTCATAAATCTTCACAGTACACTAAACTGTTTAGATAATTGGACGGCGTCCACGTTTATTTTTTTCTTTTTGACCTGTTACTCCGCATTATCTCGAGAAGTGACATTTCTTATTGGATTGCGAAAGATATGTTTTCTCTTGTTCTTTAAAAAAAATACTTTTATTTAAGAAAAAAAATCGATAATTTCTATTTTGATCGATCGTATGGCAGCTAACTACAAATATCAACATGGATTGTTGATCGCGTACTATCGCGTATACATTTTTTTAACGTTTTTACTTGCTTTGATATGCATTCGTTTGCTCTGGTAACAAGCAATGGTAGTTAGAAAGGAGGATTGTAAAATGTTTACTGTACCGCTCTTGTGTAGCCTAGTCCAATAAAATGACTCATATTAACTTTATTTCTTTGTGTTTCTGGATATTAGTTTTTTTTTCACGATAAATATAACGTCCACTGCCCGTTTAATATTCCTTTAAACTACAACTTTTTCCTTTAGATATTATGGTTTAATTTTAGATGGAAGTCTGACCCGATATGGCATTTAATGTCTTCCTCGATTATTTCATTTTTTAAATCTCTAAAACAGTAAATAATTGTAAAATATTTTACAAAAAGTTATTAACACCCGCCTACATTTCTTTCATAGTAGCCTATATGCATTATTACACTTAAAAATATAAATGAAAAAAGGATATTTTTCTTGTTAGTTTATATATTGATAAAACTCGCTAGTAAACTGACTATTAATTCTCTGAACGACTTTTCTGCAAAATTTCTCCCAAACCAAATAAATTTAACGATTTTTTTTAATGTTTAATAGAAAAAACTTCTCAATAATTCTTAAATAATCCTCTCGTCTCACCCGCACTTATATTTTAAAACAATTATATATTCAACGTATTACTTTAGAATCATCGAAAGTACTGTAAATCGTACAGTTCAATGTAACAGCTCGCAAAGCTTTATTATGAATAAAAATATGTATAAGTTAAAATCCTCTTCAATTTAACCCTGAAATTTTTTGTTTAAATAAATAAATACTACCTTGAGGAGAAATGACAATAATTGACTATCTCATCACGATTATTATTCAGTTTCTTTAGAATTACAAGAAAACCATCAAAGAATACATCTGGAATATATTATTTACTAGTAAATTGAAACACTTCACTCTAAATTACCTCGTTGACAAATGTGCTGTATTTTGGGGTATTATTAATTTATATATACTTTTACACAAGAAATGAATAATTGTAAAGCCAAGAATGTTGAGCTTGACTTGTGAGATAATATTATGTAGAATAAAAATTGGAACACACGACCTTACAAAAAATACGTTTATTCAATCAAACGCGTTTCAACGACAAAGTCACCATCCTCAGTGATACATGAGCTACAATAACAAAACTATCAGTAAACCAGCACTGCGCCAATCCCCGTATTTATACAAAACTAAAGGGGGGGGGGTGGTCTAAATCTACTTTCTAATATTGCTGTTAACAAGTGCCTAGCGTCAATATTATTCGCGTACTTAATACAATACTTATAGAAATAATTTTTATATAAATAATACTTAATACAATATTATTCGCTTTAGAAAGTAGGTTTAGGCCACGCCCCCTTTAGTTTTGTATAAATAGCTAGTTTTTGTTGGCGCAGTGCTGGTTTAATTTTGTTATTGTAGCTCATGTATCACTGAAGATGGCGTCTTTGTCGTTGAAACGCGTTTGATTTAATGAACGTAGTTTTTTTGAGATCTTGTGTTCGAGTTATTGTTCTACCCTAGACTATTAATCTTAGTTATTTAATATATTATTTAGAGTATTAACTTATCAAAACTAAAGAAATAAAACACTTCTAAACATAAAGTAAAGAAATGCGTCGATGTAGATATGACATAGTAAAACAAAATTATGCAAATTATGTTTTTCTAAAAGGTAAAAGTCTGTGTTAGGAGTTTAATTTATCCGTGTGTATCCTAAAGCATGAAGCTGTATTTCCTTGTTCATTTAACTAATGTTTTATTACATTGCTTTCTATTCTCTTACAAAGAAAGTACGTCAGGTATTGTGTTACGTAATAATTATGTAAAATACAACCTGATGAATATTATATTATGAGATAATAAAGAGTATTTGATAATATTGCAGCTTTTGTAATTTTTAATTATTATTATCAGCAAAAAACGCAACAAAACAGTCCACGTGTACGTCTACTCAATTTTATATAATTTATTAAAATTCTATAATTTATAATTAATTATATTTTTATGATATAGAGAGCGATGCATTATGGAATTAATTTTATAACTTTCAGGCTATTGATTACCTCTTGTGATAATTCTTGCAATGAGTGTTACTCATTGGAATAAAACGAGGGTACTATTATCAAGGATTTTACTTTCAGATTTGAACTACGAATGGAAGCTCGTGTTTATTTTATTGATCTATTTACCTGAATTCTCCATATATAACAATAGCTCATTGTCTTGGAAACATAATCATTCCTAGTTAATACAGGAATAACAAGTAATGTGTTGTAATAAGCAAAAACAAATTAAATTAGCCCAAATTAAATTTATTGTTATTCTATATTTAAAAATTATTTTTCCAAGTATTTGTAATTAAATAGGATAATATGATACTTGAAAAGTGTACATACAAACTAACCATCAAATGTTCATTGTCGTTTTATTTATTACAATTTATTTAATGTATAGTTTTTTAATCGATGTAAAAACAATATATTACTAAAATACTAACCTTATTTTTCCGTCTTGTGACTTATTTTTGATGTTTATTATAAAACCATTACGTGTTTCGGGATTTATATCCCATCTTCAGGATAGTTTTACTACTTGGAGGTAGTCAGTACATTTAAAAACATAACACTATACACGAGACGTCTGCGCACCGCGGCATTTGAAAAACGACTGTTCAAATTTGAAAAACGATTGAGTTCAAATGCTGTTAAATATATGTTATATGTTTTAATGCACTGACGATCTCCAAGTAGTGAAACTATTCTAATGATGTTATATAAATCCCGAAACGCGTTATGTTTTTATAAAAAAAAAACATCAAAATAAGTCACAAGACATAAAAATATGGTTAGTATTTTAGTAACCTTGTGGCTTGGATACACGTTTACTATGAGTTTTAAACAATACGTCATATTTACAATCATTAATATAATTCTGAAACCTTTATTGCACCACCACATCATAAATGCGTAAAATTTAAATAGTTTATGTTTAAATATGATTTCTTTTTATGAAAGATAATAAATTCAGACTTCCTTCGTGTTTGGTAGAGTAGAAATTTATCAAATATGTTTTATGATAATTTTGATTACATTTCGTGAATAATATATTAGTTATTACCAGTCATTGATTACTTACTATATCACAAAACAAGCAACCAGAGGTGATAGTTTTAAAATTTAAAAGCTTATTATTTCCCCTTTAATATGCGTCCGTTTGCCTTGGTAACTGTAAGGGTTGATTGTAAAATGTTTACTGCACGGCTCTTCTGTGGCTTGTGCAGTTAAATGAGTCAGATTAGCTTTATTTCTTTGTGTTTCTGGATATTTGTTTTTTGTACGTTTAGTTATATCTACTGTACATTTGATACTCTGTTTGTACTCAAACATTTTTATTTATTTAGAGATTGTTGTTTTGTTTTCGGGGAAAAGTCACATACTTTGAGGTTGAAAAATGTTTATAGGCGTGATTTAAAAATCTTTTTCAATGTATTTTATTTTAATGTTACACGTCCTACATTTATTTTTAACTGAAAACTTCCCTGTACATTAATATTTTGACCTGCGTGCTATATTTTTTGTGTATTATTATTTTTCTTTTTACACGAAAAAATGAAAAATCATGTAGACAAAAATATTTTATTATCAAAACTCGAAACATATTTAATACATTTAAATACGAAGTATGGTATAATGTAAAAGTTAATTATGAAAACAAATGTACTTATGCATTATTTTCTTGGTTCAAGACTGTGGTAGTTTTTAAATTCCGTGCATAGAAAAGTGTGTATCCAAAAGGCGAAGGATCATTTTACTAGTATTTTATTACATTATTTTAATACAAACATTCACCTATACCAAGTATTGTTTTTACATTATTATCATATAGTTAACAATATTTGATAAAAGTGCATGCATTATATTTACAATTATCGATCAAAGTAACACGCTAAAACCAATATACAAGCTTTCTACGCGATAATTTATAATTACTGATATTCATATGTCTTTAAAATATATTGAGCGATTTATTTTGAAATTAAATGTATAATCTCCAGAACCTTGGTCACGAATTGTGTCCTTTCTTGCAATGGGAATAGAACCTGTGTAGTATTGTCAGTGATTTAATTTTCAGGTTTAAACTAAAAATTTAAGATCATGTTTATTTAATTTATTTATTTCTCTAAACTCTCCAAATTAAAGATAGCTCAAGAGCTTTTATTGTTTCCATTAAGTGAACTGATTGATGATATGATGTATTAAACGGAAAAAAAATTTAATTGATCATTGAGGGTTGATTTAATTGTATATTTGTCACGAATATCTTTGTATATGTAATTATACAGCATAGTAAACAAAACTTATATTTTGGGTATTGAAAATATTTATCTAAAATTAGAATATTATTTATTTTAATTTTTAAGAATTTGCAGTTAGGATATGAACTTGTTAAAAATACATTAAATATTTTTCAATTTTTTAAATATACAAAAAGCGCTGAACATTATTTCTAATGTAGGTAATTAGTTGAGATAAGGTTATACACATATTCAGACTATTTACTTTCATGCTTCATCAGTTCGAGATAACATGAACTGCAACTTCTCTTCTACTTGTCTTTAAACGAAATCATCGATATCATTGTTATTATCATAATAATCGATTATCATCCGTTGAACGAGTTTTATTATTCTAAAGCGAAAGAAGTGATCGGTCCTTCTGTATGTCCAAGTGTAGAATTTTAAAGTAGTTTTGCCGTATTGATTGAGTTAGTACATATAAATATCGAAAAAATCTGTTTTGATATTGGAGTTATATACTTACAATAATTTCTTCGGTTGAAATGTTTTTACAGTTACGTTTTCACTAATGATTTTTTATTACAATATGTACAAATAATAAATACACAAAGGAATTAGATATACAGTATTTTATGAATTGTAAAACTTTAATGATTCCATCAAGGGAGAGGTAGAAAGGGACTTCATTGTTGTATAAACTGTGAAGTATAATGAATTAGTGAATGAAACTGTTGGATATAATGTGGCTTAGAAGCCGACTACATTGGTGGAGTGGTGCACCTCCCACCCTCCATGTAAGATTTCGCAAATTGATATTAATGAAATATATGTGACAGCACTCAATTGGTATAGTGGCTAGCGCTTGGTGTGTGTAAGTTTTGGAATTCATTAACCGTGGTGAATAAAACTAGTTACGGTTTGGCTCAGCATAGTCGCTAATTGGGAGCTATAATTGGTAACGAACTCTGTTTATAATTACCGGGACGGGAAATCTATAATCTGTATTACATGACTAAAAAGTCATTTAGAAGGTACGTGTTTATTAATTAATACAAATTGTGGGAATACTATTTTGGTTGGCTCATAAGTTTAGGGATCATTTAGACTTTGAATTGAAAAGTATCAATCGTGAACCAATATCTTTGGGCTCTTAATTGGTAGAGCGGTTACCATTCTTCCTTAGCAAGCGAGAGAAATCGGGTTCATTTCTCAGGGAAATCAAAAACGTTAATCTGATCTTTCTATAATAGATGTATTCAAGGTCGTACTGGAGACAGGCGACTTAGGGCCTCTCGATTCTCCAAAAACAAAAGTATGTCACGGGGATGGGCTATGCAGTGTAATGAACGTAATTCAAATGTTTATGAAATGTTATATTTAAAAACACATTATCTCAGGGTTTTTTCTTCTTTTAAGTTATATCGTCAGCATTTCTGAATCCCCACCGTTTATTACGTAATATCTCCTTATCGAATAATAAGTGCATAATTTGTATTTGATATGGTGTTTGAAACTGATGCTTGTAATGTACATATGTTAAAATATATGACTTTAGTAATAGTTTTAAATATTAATAAATGAAAAAAGACTGATTTCTTTAAAGAGAAACATTTTATTAAAACGAAGTTTCAGCAACTTGTTGAGGTGTTTTCTTTTTAAGTAAACTATTATTTATCATTACTTTCCGACTAGATATTTTAACCAAGTGTTTTCCCCGTAGATTTAAACGAAACCATAATGACGTTAAATTTAACGAGGAAAATGTCTTATCTTTAATACTATTCCTGTTAAATACGTTTTCCATACGTTAATTAAAACGCATCCTTCTCATCTTTGACCTATAGAAGGTGTAATCTAACTTGTGTACAATGGAAATAGTGTTAATAAGGTACGTTGCAAGAATTCCTTTTCATCCCTTAGGACAATGGTCAAGGGTCGCTCTATAGAGGTGGAGAGTCTCCTTTGTCTAAGTCTCAGCAGATATGTATATAACATTTAAATTAGATTTTATTAAGGAAAGTAGAGCGTATAAATAGCTTTGTTTAAGTGAAGAGGAACAAACTGTGATTTTAAAGCAACAATCTGTAATAAACTGTTTTAAATAACAAAATTATTGTGTTTTCTGTTAAGTCCAGTTGAGTCATTGTAAATATATCGGCAAGTTGCCCGATGATGCCGCAAGGCGAAACAATTGTAGCTCATTTATATTATTAAAATATTTTGAAACTTTAAGCTTTATTGCTTTATTTTATCTCTGCATAGTATATATATATATATATTCTTTTGATTTAATCTTTTGTATTATAGATTGCTCCTTGTGATTTTTTATTTACTTTTAAAATTACTTTTTCCACAATTATCGATTTGGGACCAAATGAAGTGTATATCTTTCCGCACTATTTTTCTCCTCCTCGCTATTTCTGGTCAAATTGTGCAAAGTATAATTTCTTATGTTGAGCATATTTGCTATTATAAACGTTGTACAATTTATGTGCAGTATTTATTATTCAAAGGAACAATGTCAGAAACATTGGAAGTCGAGAATACACCATAATCTCAAAAACAATAAATTGCGATCATAGACACTAAATTGAAAGAAACTCGGCCTTCTCATGCGTTGTCCCGCGTTACGTTTTAGTTAAACCCCAGACTTTTAATTCGTTAAAAGAAAAGAAATCGCTGATACCGTTTATACAGCCTCTGCATCACATAAGAATTACAATATTTAATACAATGGAGAACGAGATTTTCAAACGTAACGTAACGCAACGTTGTGCACGCTATGTTGGTTTGAATTAACCTTGTCGTGCATAAACACAAAAAAAACATTTAATGGAAATGTACATTTATAATATTTGTTATAATGAATACTTTGTTTTATTACGTTTAGGTTACATCCATCTTGCATGTTTTAATTAGCAACGAGTACAATTAATTATAGTATGTTATGTTAGAGGTTTTATGACTGTGCTTCACTTGCGTTATTTATATTCACTATAGGCTGTTTGTCAACTTCTACTCTCTCTCTCTCTCTCTCTCTCTCTCTCTCTCTCTCTCTCTCTCTCTCTCTCTCTCTCTCTCTCTCTCTCCCTCTTCCCCCTCCCTTTTCCCTCCCCCTACACATTATTAAATAAAAACAAAATTCTGTGTAGTCTCTTTTGAGTTATTTAGCAAACAATATTATGTTATTTTTGATTTATTATTAGCCCCTATATAAAAGAGGTGTTTGGGGGGGGGGATATTACACTAGTTTATAAACTTGTAAAAATAGTAGCCTTTATTTTCATGAAGCAGTAGACCACTTACTGTTGTAGAAAAAACAAACAGATTTTTATTATATCGATATATTGTAATAATTGTATTTTACAATAATACAATTATTGCGTTATCTATTGCTCAGCATAAGGAATAGTTTACTCGAGATTTGGGCTCAGTTGTGTATTAATGCCGAGACAAAGCTCGCACAATTTATGGACCTCGCAGTATAATTGTCTTTGAGATTGCTTCGGTTCATTGATTTATATCAACAATAAAATTTAATGTCACTTCAAAAATGGTTCATTACCACGAGGAAAGGAACTTTTATTTTAATGAAAAGTAAAATTAAATAAAGCTCCATGTTGTATCGTTGTGGAGGATGAGTTGGGGCGGGGAGTTGGAAGCACTGGGGGTGTGCGGCGCACTGGCGAAATTTGCTCACAAGTTACTGCGCCGTCGAAGTGTCGTTATGTACCAACAAGTTTTACGTTTCTTATTCACGTGATTTTGACGGTTCGGTCAATCAGTGTTGTTTAAAAGTTGTTTTCAGTCGGAATGGATTAGGTGATTTGTGGTTTGATCTAGTTTTTATTTTATAATTTTAGGTGATTTTTTTTTTGTTTGAAAATACGTCTTGCATGAAAATGTTACATATCGTGTGCTTGTGAGTGTTTGAGGAAATAAAGGAATAAAATGTATAATATATATTATTTTTAATAATATGTAATATTTTACTTATACGTACGTAATAAGTTGCAAAAAGAAAAATACAATATCAAGTAAATGTTTTGTGTTGAAAAAAGTTTTAAAATAATTATCTATTTAAAAATAATGTAATGATGGGGGGAAAGTAGAAATGTTCAAATTGTAGGTTAATACTCTGTTAGTTGTAGTAATTTGTTTATCTCATTCGTTACTGAACTGCCTAAACGGTTTGATATTTATGTTAGGGTTTATGTAACAATGGAACGAGTTACAAAAATATACAACTAAATGTGTTGGTTATTTCTTAATTTGGCAAAAGTTATTAAAGATTAATTTCTCTCTAAGGCATGGTTTTTTAAATTCATACTCAATGAAGGAAGAAAATTGTCATTTGTTAGAGCATGTAGGTAGTGTGTGTGTGTGTGTGTGTGTGTGTGTGTGTGTGTGTGTGTGTGTGTGTGTGTGTGTGTGTGTGTGTGTGTGTGTGTGTGTGTGTGTGTGTGTGTGTGTGTGTGTGTGTGTGTGTGTGTGTGTGTGTGTGTGTGTGTGTGTGTGTGTGTGTGTGTGTGTGTGTGTGCGCGCGCGCGCGCCCGCACGCGTTGGTGAACGTATCTAGTTGTGTATACAATTTAATTAATACATGAAAATTTTCAATTTTCATTATATATTTTCATTCAATATAGTATCACAGGTAACACTTATTTTGTAATAAAAAAAGTACTGTTTTCTTTATCTGTATAAATATTTAATGTTTCATATTTTAATGAGTATTAAGTAATTATGATATTGTGATGTAAGTCTAAAGCGATTTGTCCATTTTACACAGGTTTGAATATTTTAGTATATAGAAAGAAATTTAAGTGTGATGGGTAAAAAAAAATTAATGTCGAATTTTTTACAGAAATTTTTGAGATTTCCTGAACACCAAAAAGTAGTTTTTTAAAATATGTCTGTTATCTGTCGTCTGTTGTATTCGCCCTTTTTTTAGAAAACAGCCTTCAAAGACTCAAACTAATGTGTTGCCGTCTTCCCAAAAAAGTCGGTTTCAGAGTTATCGATAACAACCAAAATATCGTATATGGAGATATTATAAAAAAAAAACACCTAATTTCTTAAAATTGACTTTTTCGAATTGGTTAAAATTTTACTGAAATGGTCGGATTAATGTTCCAGAGTTAAATAGCAAGTAAACGACATTTATGGTTTAGGAATAATTGAAAAAAAAAAAAAAATAAATAAAAATAAAATTAACCTTTACCACAGTAGTTAAAAATTTATTTAAATTAATTACGCTTTACGAATTGATCTTATTCCATGAGCAGTAAAATTTAAACTCTTAAAAGAAAGCTTAACAGTTTGATAACGTGAATCCGTTCCAACGGTTTTCGTGTAAGAAATGCATAATTCTAATATCAATAATAAGAAAAACAGCTCTTTTGCATATTAAGAAATACAAAAGTATTTCATTATAGTATTAAGATGTTTTCCTCAAATTATTTGACTTCGTCAACCATCTTCCTACTACATTGATATGCTCTGAAATATTTTTATTTTAGATATCAACTACAATAAAACAATTAGTTGTATTTTGTTTAAACCTGTTGTTATTGTTGTGATTAAAACTACACCAAGTGGCTTCTCTAACTGAATAAACTGTATGTATTCTCGTAAAACAAAGTTCGGGTGACCCTTATCCAAAGCCTCAGTAAAAGCATTGCCACAACTCTTAAGTGAAGTTTGCTTCTTTAAGTGGATTTCGTGAAGATGGTTTGGTGTGTGAAAACTTAATGGTTGTCGGTCTAATTTGGTTTAATTTAGAGCAAACTTTGCAAAGACTTGTGATTGTAACTTTAGTTGGTGTGTTGGAATGATGAGCATATTACATTCTGTTTAAAGTTTTATTATATTCGAGATCTGTGATGGCTTTGTGAATTAATCGCAAATCATAGTGTACATTATAATGATAAATACGGCATTCGTCATTACCATCTTTCTTGCGTATTGTCGATGAGAAATTTATTGAATGTTTATATGAAAAGTTCACAATTTGTTCACGAGCTATAGAAGAAAATACTTATAGAAACTTCAAGTACGTAGTAAGGAAAACGTTTTTGTTTACATTTTTTTCTGTATATATTTATTATGGCTACAAATAAAAAATCAAAATTAACGCCATTACAAGTTGGTAATAAAACATAAAGGATTTTAAACTTAAAAATAAAACTAATTATTTAATTACTAATTTTCAATAAACAAATTAATAAATTATTAATCATACATTTTAATGCTTGTCTTTAATTTTCAGTTAGAAAACAACCCCCCCCCCTACGTTTTTTTTTCTAATTTGATCTAAATGATGTAGAGATACGTTTCATTTCACCCTGTTTCACCACATCTTTGTCTCTCCTAATCTAAAATATATCTTATATTTTGTCCACCAATTAGCTACGGTTTTAGTGAACACAAAAGTAATATAAAAATAAATTAATTTGAGTTGTTAAAATGTAAATACTATTGATGGCTGTAATTTTATAAAATCTGCGTTTTAGTTTAAATTTATTGTGTTTGTCACTATTTAAATGTCGTATATTTTACAATTTTTTTAGAAACGCCTCCCCATTCGCTCAGTCTTTGCAAAATATTTATCTCATATCTTTCATTTTACAATGTATTTTATATTATTTTCTACCATAATATTGGATTGATCAGTTGATCAGTTTTATATTTACAAATACAGTAATTTGCTTAGTTCTTAGTGAGAAGTTATAATAAATTTAGCTGCCTTTTGAAACACATTGGAGAGTTGGAAGTTTAACAATAACAATTAATGACAAATAAATTTAATTAATTTATCAGCACTTTCAAATATAAATCTAACTACATTCATTGTTAACATTGAACATTTCATTATAGTATATTAATTGGAGCATATCAACTAATTTTTGTCATTGTTTTAAATAACTTTTTGAAATGTTCTTATAGTTACAGTATATACTTTATTATTATTATTATTTCCATATTGCCTTCCGAACTACTGATATAATTAATTAGTTAACATATCTTAATGTCAAAAGTAGTTCATTATTCTTATAGTAGCTACGGCTGTTTCTCCTCAACATAAGGCATCATCATCAGGCTTAGCACACGTAAATCAAGGAAAAATAATTTTTTTATTTTATTTTTACAATAAAACAAGAACCAACCCGGTTTACTATTTTATGTGTGTGTGTTTTTATATACAAACAAGTTTTGTGTTGTGAACGTGTTTTTAGTTTGTTTACGTGTGCTAAGCCTGATGATGCCTTATGTTGAGGCGAAACGTCTGTAGCTACTATAAGAATAATGAACTACTTTTGACATTAAGGTATGTTAACTAATTAAGTATATACTTTGTTTAAAAATTAAAATGTACGGTCATAATATTAAATAAGTTTTTCTTGTCTACCTTAAATAAAACAAACAGTATAAGCATTTACAAATACTGTCTCTTCTTTGTTTAATACGAAGTAGATGCAAACAGATGGTTATTTTAATATGTAAATTCAGAGGGAGTCATATAGGTAGGTCGCCTACTACGAGATAGGGTTTATTGTATTTCTTAAAACATAATATTTTTAACTCTGTATACTTTAGAGAGGATAATATTAAATAAATCGTAGGATTATTTCTAAAATCGTTTTAATTGCAAGAAGTTGAACAATCAAGGTGATAATAAATTGTCGGTTATTGTTTCTTAATGAATTGCATTCATGTTGAAATGCATACTTGTTTCGAATGAATTGCATTCATGTTGAAATGCATACTTAGTAGACCTACTTAATGAATAGCAATCATGTTGAAATGTATACTTTTAATAATGAATTGCGTTATTGTTAAAATGCATACTTGTTCCTTAATGAATTTCATTCATATTGAAATGCATACTTGTTTCTTAATGAATTGGATTCTTATGGAAATGCATACTTATTACTTTATTCATTATATTTATTGACTCACATTTTCCTTATTATTAAAATTGAATTATTTATTATTCTATGAGTTACATTTATATTTACAACAATACATTGTTGAAACTTTTGTTTAAAATAAATAAGCGTGATCCTCATTCCTTAATTGTATAATGATTGAATATAATATATCGAAAACAAGAATGAAAATGATCAATGGCTTTTACTATATCTCGGTTCTTCGGAGATATGTTGTTATATGTGTGATGAAAATTCTGTGTAAACTATTTTTTTATTAGTAGCCAGTTCTAAATATATTTGTTTTAAGACTGGCATACTAGTTTTATAATTTCTATAAATAATTAATCAAAAATAATGGAAACAGTTTAATATTTGTAAAATTAAACATACAACTTTTTGAATATATTTGATGACTTATAAAACTGGCACTTTTTCAGTAAAATATTTTTTTATTATTTGTAGAATAGAAATATATTACAGTCGATAGTTATCTACGTTTCAACTCCGGAAGAATCTGTATCATGCACTAACCTTATTGGTTTAATAGGTTTTTCAAATAATTGTTCTTTATCTTATTATTATTCTTGTTAATCAATAGAAAAAGAGAACTACACATTTGTTTCTCAACATATGCATTCATTTTACAAATTAAGTGTTTGTAGCTAGTAAAAACTATTTGATTTTAACAGTTAATATATATTTGAATCGATAAAAATTTGTTTTTAGGCTTATAAACAGATAACTTTAATAATTATACTATACTAGTCGATGGAAATTGTAAAGAATTTTGTTTTAGTTATTCTTTTACTTAGCTTGTTATTGATTTAAGAACTAAATTGTAAATCCAGTTCTGCACTTCAATACTGTTCCGAAAATATTTTCGTCAGTGTAATGCATGGTTTACTACATATTTACTTTAGCCATTGTTACAAAATGATGATAGAATTCACAATAAGTTACTTAAATGAAAAATAATAATTAATTTTGTTATTTACTAGTTTAACACAAAGGACGAAAAATGTGATCAATCAATACCAATATACAAATTGTGACAATGAGGTTTTGTTCTAATTTTGTAATTAAATATTGTGTCCTCTAAAAAAGTGCATTGCCGAGATTGGATAAAAAGAATTGAATTGGAAATTAATGTTTATTGTTTTGACAACGGTCGCTAACTAAATCCATGGCTAAATAAATATCAATTCAGAGATAGATATCCATAAGAATGTAATACATAAACATTCTTCTACAGCTTTGTGTAACGTGTCAGTAAAATAGCTATTTAACACCAAGAAAGTTAACAAAATAGTTATATTTGATTCCCAGGAGAAAAAAAAACAGTTAACATAATATATGTTTTTTGAGAGACTTGAAATTTTATATTAAAAATTAAACAGTGGGAGGGAGGGAGGGAGAGAGAGAGAGAGAGAGAGAGAGAGAGAGAGAGAGAGAGAGAGAGAGAGAGAGAGAGAGAGAGAGAGAGAGAGAGAGAGAGAGAGAGAGAGAGAGAGAAGAGAGAGAGAGAGAGAGAGAGAGAGAGAGAGAGAGAGAGAGAGAGAGAGAGAGAGAGAGAGAGACATAAATGTATTTTAAAACGTACTAAAATTTAAACAATTGTATTCAAATAAAATACACACGCAACTAGTAAAATAATAAAAAGGTTTCAAAGTAACCTTGTGATAAAAATCAATAAAACTTTAGTCTTTATTTTCGTCTTTATACAGATCCACTTTTTAATGGAGTAACAGACAACTACTATTTTGTGCTGTATAATTATGGTTTTAGTTGTATGAGTTGATAAAATATGTAAAATAAGAATTATTTTCCTCCTTCCATTACCCATGCCTTATGAAAGTAATCTTTATTATATTGCCACATCCCTATTTTCTTATAGTTGGAATTTACTATTTACACTGCTCTGAACGGGCACTCGACTTTTCAGTTCTCAAATAATCACATTTACACAAAGATTGAAGTAAAAAGTAAATTATGAAAATAGTCTTTTACCGACATAATACAAAAATCGATTTCATACAGTTATCTTTATAAAATGTGTGGTTTTGTCAAGATTGTTCTATATATTTCTCGAACCATAGTTTTTTTTTATTTCCGGAGATTTGATATATTTCTTTGAATAATTATTCTTTACATTTCATGTAATTAGTTCAAAATCTATAAATAACGTACCGTAAGAAATATATATTTATATATGCGTCAATGAAAAAACGTTTATTTTTCTATTTCACATTATTTCCTCATGTCAGCTTATTTTTGCGTTGAAACTGATTTATTTTCTCTTTTTGAATGTTAAATTACTGTATTATTTTATTGCCTTTTCGGAGAAAAATTGAAGTTCTTAAACCGTTTCATAATTGATTAGTCTTTTTCTCAATGAAAACTGGAAAAATATGTGCTATTTTTAATTTGACCATATTCTTCGAAGTGATGGTTTTACAAATTGTATTAGCGTAAACTATTTGTTTTGATGTGGAATCTCCTTGAGAATATGTACTAGTTTTGGGAGAAAAAAGAAAAAAAAAACTTTATCCATTTTGGAATCAAAAGATTTGAACATCTTAATATATTTATTTTGTATACATTTCGTTTCATAGAACAAATGTTATTAGTGGTCAATTAAGTAAGCATGGGTGCTACATTGTACATCATACACTCCGGTCATATTCCAGATAGAAACACAAACATATATACTGCTATATTTAAAAGTTAATCAGTTTCAATATTAAATTACTCATTGATTTTAGATCCTCTTGTATTTAAGTATACAGTCAATAAAATACACACATTTTACAAATAATAGTGTTCACTTTTGTGGAAACTAATTGAAATAGCTTAAAACCTTTTACAACACTCGATTAAATGGTTTATTCTGCGAAGTACGTCTGCAACTGTATATTTAACAAACGGTAATTTCAGAAGAGTTATTGATTGTTCTATCCAGAATTACATTTGTCATTGTTTATTTGCACTTAAAACATCCTGTCTTCCTTCACTCAGTAATATGTTCCTTAGCAAGAAATGTACCTTTTCCCAAGGCATAAATCCTTAGAAAAACTAATGCAAATATTTGACTTTATCTGATATTACAGCTCCAAAATAGGTTTATACAAACTTGTCTTACGTTATGAATAGTCTAGTCCTTAAATGTTGTTTTACAAATACTGTAAATGAGGCGTATCAGCTGGTAACATATTGAAGTCATGTTTCATTTAATCCACTCTGTTTAATTAATGCATTATCCTGACAATAGCTATGGAGTATATAGCAATATAGAGCAATTGGAGGGTGAAATATAAACTTTATAACTAAAGGGAAATATATGTGGTACATGAATAAAATCTTGGCACACATTTCAGAAACTATAGGAATGTTGTGTTTATCCTCTTTTTTACCACGTTTTTATTAGTTCGGTTTCCGTCATATCTGTCTGTCTGTCCTGGTGGAATTTTGCAAGTTTAACTAACTTCCCGATAAGCTAGAGACCTGAAATTTTGAACATAGGTCAGAATTGGATGACAATACAATATTCAGTTGGTTTCTTGTCTCTACATTTGTTTAAACAACAGGTAATAAGATTTAATATTTTGAATTTCAGACATTTGCAGCTAAACAGGATGTGAAATGCATTGGGAATTTCCTATATTATATGTCCCTGTCAGAGTCTCATCAATATATACAAAACCGATAGAAATCTTTCAACCGGACATAAGACTAAAAAACAGAAAATAATAAATCAAATAATATTTTTTTAACATACCACGTTTTTAAAACGGATTAAAAGTATAAAATCATTTTTCATGACCCTTCTACAATTTTGAGGGAGGATTGTTAGTGGCTATGGATATATTTGCAATACTTGGGGAGAAAAACGTGGGGCGCAGCCAGAAGACAATCTGGATGAATTCACAGCTAATATCAGTAAATCGGAAATGCGATTCACTGTAATTTAATTTATTTACTCCTCCTTAACTATCTTAGATAGCCTGCGCCCAACGTTTTTCTATCCAAGTATTCCAAATATATCCATAGCCACTAACAATCTCCCTCAAAATTGTAGATGGGTCATGAAATAGCTATTTGTGCAACTAGTGGGCAAAGTGGCACTTTTTTAAGCGAGAGAAAAATGTTGACGCACAAGGCTTGCCGAGTTTAAAAAAGACACTTTGCTCACGAATTGCACATTATACTTTGTCTACAGTTGTTATTTTGTGACAAATAAAAAACATACTTCAGCAGTAACACAATATGGCAGGGTATTTGACAGGTTTTCATCCTCTGAACTGTCCATATTTTATAAATAACTACACAAATATAGCAGTAGTGCTAAACAACACATCAACACTGAGTAGAAGGTCTCACGTCAAAACTGAGGTTATTTATGAATATTACAAATAACTTAGGCGTATTGTTGAGGAAACGGGATTGCCAACTTCAAAACTCGGCAAACGAAAAATACTCTCCGTGTACATACACTGTCAATCATCTTCATGAATAATTACATCCTTTTTCAACTTTAAAACGTTGTTTTGTTGTTTATTTATGTTATTTTACATGTAAGAATTAATCTAACCCACATACGGGACATTTCCTGTATATTATAAATCAATTCAATTAAACTTAACCTAAATTTCGTTTTGTTCGGTTGCCATTCAGAGTGAGCAAAGTAGTGTGCAAAGTAGTGGGCAAAGTGAAACTGTTGAGAAATCAGCTGTTTTGCAAACTAATTTAAATGAAGAAAATGCCACTTTGTCAAAAACGGTAGACAACATTATTTTATACTTTTGAGTCCGTTTTTAAAACGTGGTATGTTAAAAAAAAAAATTTGATTTATTATTTAATTGTAAGTTTGATCCAATTTATTTGTTTTCGCTTTATTACATCATATTGTCTTAAGTGTTTATATTTTTATTTTAAATATATATTCTAAAACCTCATATGTCTCCAACATAATTCAGATAACGTTTGATTGATATTGTTTAGCTCGAGAAAACTACTTTAGCTTGATCCTGTTTTTTTTAATGTTCATTAATCTAAGCCATTCGATATATAACATAATTATACAGTATCTAATAGTTTAGCAGAAAATAATATTGAAATAATTATAGTTAAAGCATTTTAAACCAAAGGTGTTTCTTATTTTTGTTCTCAATATTTTCAATCCAATGTATTTCTCTTCACTTTATTACATAATATAATGTCTTTAGTATTTTGTTTTACGAGATTATAATAAATCTCCATGTCTCCGACATATTGTTCACAATCCAGATTATGTTTGCTTTCTATTGATTTGCTCAAAAATAACGTTTGTTTACATTATTTGTTTTCATTGATTGCTTTAACTCTGTTTTATATATTTTTAATAACCATGCACAGAAAAAATCTTCTTCAAAAATATTAATAACAACATTGATTTTAAATCTTTGATTGTATTTATTGTTTAAATAATACATTTAGTTACATATTGTTGTTAGTGTGAATTATTTTCCCTCAAATAAGTATTGCAATGTTCAGAGAACATACACACAATAGAGACAACTAGATTGTGTAACTAAGTAACTCTTGTTAACTAAATCATATTTTTAAACTTAACACAATCCTCCGTTTAATACCAGGAAATATAAATTGTTACCGGTACTAAAATTACTTTATTTTTAAAAATTAACGTGTTTTACTTTATGCTCGTTGAAAGTAGTAATAACAACAAACTTTTGAATACTATTCCTTGATATTTTATCGTTTTGTAATATTAGGATAGTATTAATTTAGTAAATTAATGTAACATGAATACTTTCCTATTCAACGAAAGTCATTATTGAATAACTCTCATTTACATATCCAGTCGGAAATCCAAATTGTTCATAACTGCAATAATTTACAAAGTGAAAATCAAAACGTTTGTTGACTTTACTACATTTAATTTACATGTAGATTAATGTAATCCTGGTTAATTAACATCAAAATCAATAGATTAATTTCTCATACATATTTCATAAGTGGTTTTGATAAATGTTTGGTAGTAGATGGTAGTTATCATTCATCAGGATTGATAAATTACAAGATATTTGATTGTGTATAAGCTACTTGTATTTAACCTAATTGCAAAGTTGAAATACTTAAGGTTAGTCTTAAGTTCACAGTAAATTCATAATTAGATAGGAATTAGAAATATTACTCGCAGTTAGGATTTTTATTTTTTTTTTTTTTTCACGCTTATTTGAATTTGTCCGATATTTTTTAATATAAGAATTTAATTTATATTCTTAATAATTTCTTCAGATTATTATTTACGTTCCATCATTTTGAACTGAACCATCAACTTAATATTACATCTCAAATCTGCAATTTTCGTAACAACACCACTTAATATTTATACACTAAGCATATCTCATGATCTAGGTAAATTAAGTTTTATTAGTCATAAAAAAACTTTAATATGCGATTTCGTACTCCAATTTTATTTCATATATAATTTTTTTCCCTTATTTATTTTATTTTTTTCCAGATTTTTAGATCCCGCCGTTTTAAGATAGAATGGAATGTTATCTGACACTTTAAATTTAGTCTCTGGTCAATAAATAAGTATATTGGCCTACATATAATATTTAAAAAAATGTTTTCAACTTAATAGTTTGTGCCCTTAAATACCCTAATATCTTCTTTTTTTTCATATCACTATATTATCCTATATCAGGGTCAATACAAAGAATATAAATGCAAACTTTCAAATATATAACGATTATCGTTTTGTCTGTATAAACTGGTTGTGACTTACAGACACAAACGCGCATGACATTATAAGGATCCTTGGATTTACCTACGGTCATTACAAATGTTTATTTCGTTCATATATAATAAAGTGTAATAAATATCTGCAAATCCCTTTGTTTCGGATATAATATTTTTTAAATTTATTCTACAGATGATTTTAGTCCTTAAAGATATAAACTAAGTCGTAAAGTCTACATATTTGTAATATGTGAGAATATATTATGCAATTAGCCGCTATATAAATGTGTGTGTGTACGCGTTCGTCGTTTTTCTATATGGAAAAAGTAGGACACTAATTACATGACTACAAATGACATAAAGTAGGACGTAAATACATTAAAAATCAATTTGAAATATGTTACGATCAAATAATTGACTGATTCATTGGGTTTGGGGAGACAAGGGAGGTATTGCACCCAACTATATAAAAGAACATTATTATTCTTAGGGCGGTTCATAAATATCTAAAGGAAACATGTTTAAAGCACAGGGTGTTTGCACTTTTGTTTCCAATATTATCCACTGTTGACATACGGTACATGTGGTGTGGAGTCCAAGGTCAAATGATGAATGAATTAATTTCATTACTTCATTCATATAATACCCAATGATTCCTCATAGTTACAATTAAAAAAAAAGAAAAAAAAATTCATATAGTTTTCGACATTTTAACTCTTTTTTTTCCATGAAAGCTTTAGACTTCAACTTATTAGCATAAAATGGAATTTGTAATGTTTGCACCTTTCGAAAAATATCACCAACCTTAGTTTTGTATTGTCTCGCATATACTTAGAAGAGTGACATACATGTAACAGTTAAAAAACTAATTTTCATTTTTTTTTCCATCAATTTTCGTAGGAGTATCTTCGGGTAACCTAACCTAACCTAACCTAACCTAACCTAACCTTCGGGTAGCCTACAAAGACTGAAATTCTAAACGAAGTCTGTTTTTCATCCACTATGTTACTGTTGAATTGGTCGATCAATGATTATCTAGTTAACATATTTTTTTTTTGTTTTTCCGTCGCGAAAACAATTTTTTATTAGTTACTAAAGATAAATAATTCTATTTACTTTATTTGGATTTTTTTTAAATACCGATTCGGGAATCATTAACCGAAAAGTGATTTTAGGGCTCAAATATTTTAATCGAAATTAAACATTATATGAAGAATAACGATTCCATTCTTTGTGTAACTCTTGATTGTATTCCGTCACATTTAGTTTTAATTACGAAAATGTTTTGTCATAAAGTTTGTGCAATATAGAACACTGTTATTATTATTGTTTATAATGATTTAAAAAGTAGTCTATATTATTCAAGTGTGTAGGGATTTCATAGACATTTCATTGTTTTCCATACACTAATTTGAATTTCACGCAAGAAACTCAAAATAAATTGTGTATGTTTCTTATACATTAATACATATTGAATAAAATAAATAAATAACATTTAGTTGAAAATTATGGTAAAATTGTTTAAACAGTTATTTTGAACCAATAAATATACAGTAAATAAAATAGAGCTCTTACTTATTTTAAGTACCGGTATATAAATGAGTTAGTTTATAGAGGAATGTTTTTTTTCGAAAAAAACTCTTCAATCATTTGTCTTGATTCATTTTAAATGCTGCAATTATAGGGTTGCTTCCACTATCACAGGCGGGATTTTACCCGTTACTAATGTACAGCAGTCTTAAAGGATCACGATTATAAATCCTATTGTTTTTGTCAAGTAAATTGTTTCAACTTTGTGGTTTTACTTGACTTAAATGACATTGTTTTCAAATTGAAACACTGAGAAGTATAACGTTTATTAATTAATTGACACGTATAAAATGTTTCAATACTTACAGAATCGTTCATTTACTACATTACAATACATTTAGTTATAATTCTAATTTTTAAACTAAAAACAAACAAAAGTAATAACAATTAAAAGTTGAAATAACAATATTATTTTTTTATGGAGAATGTATAATGTTACTGAATTTAGTTTTTAAACGAAGCAAAACAGGTTAATTTTTGTTTTATTCAACGTTTTTGTCTTCATGTCTGTTTACTTGTGAGTTTGTAGATATTATCATATTCCAATATATTTTCGACATTAAAAACAACATTCAAAAACACGATCTCATAAATAAATAAAATCGGGAAAAAAAATATCTATTTATTAAGAAACTGTATTGGATTTCCTCTCAGTGTGATCAGTGTTCTTTAATAGTCATTTCCATCTTCAGTGTGAAGTCAGTACCAATAATGTAAACAAATTTACATATAAATACCAATAATATTAAATTGGTAACTCTCTCAAAATTCCATGGTAAAAACTTAACACTTTCTTTTCTAAGACAAAATTTACGAGTTTTCATGATCTCTTCAAGAAAACCATGAAGTTGTGAAACAGTTAAATATGAACAATGCATTATTATTACAAATTCTCTTGCACTCCTAGTACAGTTTCTTTCAGTAAAATTGAGTGTCTTGGAAGAAGATTTTTAAGTCGCTAAATAAAATATAATTCACAGCTGGTATTATATTTTAAACGGACGAATTCAAAGACAAAATACACTCATGAAATTCAATGCCATTCAATCTACTTCCACCTATCAGTGCGGAAATTGATAGGGGCCAGAGAAAGAAAGTTGTTACAACTGGAAACTCGACAAATCTAATCTGAACTTTAGCGACTCTCAAAATGTTTCTTTCTATACACTATAAAACCGATAATTTTCTTAGAAATGAAATGAGGTTATAACACTAAGAAATACATACTAAGAACACATGTTCGCATAAATAAATAATTATTGTTAAATTAGGTAGTTTGAGCAATTCAATAAACTGGAGATACACGATGCAATGATAAAACATGTCAACACATATTACTTGTTTAATAAATATTGAAAATACAGTACATAAACGCGGTTTGTTGTCATATATCTCTCTCATTATCTCTCACCCTCTTATAAACAAACTTACAAGCGCCTGTGCACATAATCAACATTTCTGAACTCATTTAAGGATAGCAACATATATATTACGTTTTGCCATGTATAAGAAAATAATTTACTCTACGAACTACATCTACAACTGTATATTTAACTAACTAATGGTAATAAATTTCACAAGAATTAGTGATTGTTCTATCGAGAATTACATTTGTCGTGGTTTGTTTGAGCTTAAAAACATCCCGTCTTCCTCCATTTCTCACCTACATGCGTCAGGAAGAAATGTATTTTCTCCTCACATATAACATCCGTGAAAAAGTAACTTAAATATATGGCTTTTTATAAAATTATAAATTAATAATGTGCTTGCTAGAAATATCTTCTAACTGTTTTAATATCCGTATGTTTATATTAATGTTTATTTTCGAAATCACCTGCATATTGTTGGGTAGTGAGAGGTTAATTATTCATTATTTTATTATCACATACGTCTAAATAGTTTAATTCAGTACAGTTTAAAAAGAAAAATGCTGAAATCATAAGTTTGATGATAACTATGTTTATAATTCTTATTAACCCATCAACTAAATACATCGTTGAACGAATCTCACTTCCCTTCAGTTTCAAAACTAATCATTCCTAAAATCAGAATGTATATACTTTCGTTAATCAACTTACCTATTACGTAGCCTGTTGTGGAACCACATAAATACAATAATATAACCTCATTATTCAAACACTTTTAACGTAATGGAGGAGTTTATTAGAAATTGTAAAGGTGTAACAGAGTGTCTTCTTTTAGTTCTGTAATTTACGTCATAAAGTACGCTTTTTTACCATAGGTGAACCCTTATGACTAATTGTGGAATTGTTTACTTATAATAAATAATCTTACTGGTATAAAATAATTATAGCTAATACATTATAAAATCTATTTTGGTACACAATACTTAATAAAGTCCTTAATAATCTCACTAGTAAATAATTATAACTACTACATTATAAAATCTCCTTTTGTACACAATACTTAATAAAGTCCTTAATAATCTCACTAGTAAAATAATTATAACTACTACATTATAAAATCTTATTTGGTACACAATACTTAATAAAGTCCTTAATAATATCACTAGTCAAATAATTATAACTACTACATTATAAAATCTTATTTGGTACACAATACTTAATAAAGTCCTTAATAATATCACTAGTCAAGTAATTATAACTACTACATTATAAAATCTCCTTTTGTACACAATACTTAATAAAGTCCTTAATAATCTCACTAGTAAAATAATTATAACTACTACATTATAAAATCTCCTTTTGTACACAATACTTAATAAAGTCCTTGATAATCTCACTAGTAAAATAAATATAACTACTACATTATAAAATCTTATTTGGTACACAATACTTAATAAAGTCCTTAATAATATCACTTGTCAAATAATTATAACTACTACATTATAAAATCTTATTTGGTACACAATACTTAATAAAGTCCTTAATAATATCACTAGTAAAATAATTATAACTACTACATTATAAAATCTTATTTGGTACACAATACTTAATAAAGTCCTTGATAATATCACTAGTAAAATAATTATAACTACTACATTATAAAATCTTATTTGGTACACAATACTTAATAAAGTCCTTAATAATATCACTAGTAAAATATTTATAACTACTACATTATAAAATCTTATTTGGTACACAATACTTAATAAAGTCCTTAATAATATCACTAGCCAAATAATTATAACTACTACATTATAAAATCTTATTTGGTACACAATACTTAATAAAGTCCTTGATAATATCACTAGTAAAATAATTATAACTACTACATTATAAAATCTTATTTGGTACACAATACTTAATAAAGTCCTTAATAATATCACTAGTAAAATATTTATAACTACTACATTATAAAATCTTATTTGGTACACAATACTTAATAAAGTCCTTAATAATATCACTAGTCAAGTAATTATAAGTACTACATTATAAAATCTCCTTTTGTACACAATACTTAATAAAGTCCTTAATAATCTCACTAGTCAAATAATTATAACTACTACATTATAAAATCTTATTTGGTACACAATACTCAATAAAGTCCTTGATAATATCACTAGTAAAATAATTATAACTACTACATTATAAAATCTTATTTGGTACACAATACTTAATAAAGTCCTTGATAATATCACTAGTAAAATAATTATAACTACTACATTATAAAATCTTATTTGGTACACAATACTTAATAAAGTCCTTGATAATATCACTAGTAAAATAATTATAACTACTACATTATAAAATCTTATTTGGTACACAATACTTAATAAAGTCCTTAATAATATCACTAGTAAAATAATTATAACTACTACATTATAAAATCTTATTTGGTACACAATACTTAATAAAGTCCTTGATAATATCACTAGTAAAATAATTATAACTACTACATTATAAAATCTTATTTGGTACACAATACTTAATAAAGTCCTTAATAATATCACTAGTAAAATATTTACAACTACTACATTATAAAATCTTATTTGGTACACAATACTTAATAAAGTCCTTAATAATATCACTAGCCAAATAATTATAACTACTACATTATAAAATCTTATTTGGTACACAATACTTAATAAAGTCCTTGATAATATCACTAGTAAAATAATTATAACTACTACATTATAAAATCTTATTTGGTACACAATACTTAATAAAGTCCTTAATAATATCACTAGTAAAATATTTATAACTACTACATTATAAAATCTTATTTGGTACACAATACTTAATAAAGTCCTTAATAATATCACTAGTCAAGTAATTATAAGTACTACATTATAAAATCTCCTTTTGTACACAATACTTAATAAAGTCCTTAATAATCTCACTAGTCAAATAATTATAACTACTACATTATAAAATCTTATTTGGTACACAATACTCAATAAAGTCCTTGATAATATCACTAGTAAAATAATTATAACTACTACATTATAAAATCTTATTTGGTACACAATACTTAATAAAGTCCTTGATAATATCACTAGTAAAATAATTATAACTACTACATTATAAAATCTTATTTGGTACACAATACTTAATAAAGTCCTTGATAATATCACTAGTAAAATAATTATAACTACTACATTATAAAATCTTATTTGGTACACAATACTTAATAAAGTCCTTAATAATATCACTAGTAAAATAATTATAACTACTACATTATAAAATCTTATTTGGTACACAATACTTAATAAAGTCCTTAATAATATCACTAGTCAAATAATTATAACTACTACATTATAAAATCTCCTTTTGTATACAGTTCTTAGTGAAGTTGTAAAAATCCCACTAGTAAAATAATTATAATTAATGGTTTCCAAATACTCTAATTGTTAATACCTCGATCTACTAAGAAAGTCTTTTTAATATTATCGGTTAAATACTAATAACAGGACCCTATTTTCTATTGTAAGAAAACTATTTCAATTTATATATGACACTAACTGTTACATTGCCTCGATAATTATGAACTTTGAGGTTTACTAATTACATTTACAATTTTTTTAACAATTGTCAAATGTGTTATCAATAGTAAATGTCGTAATCCGTCCCCTACTTTATTGTGTCATTTCTCTTCCCTTTATATCAGCTATTATCTAAGACTTTATGAGAATTGAAATGACAAACAATTGAAACAAAATAATCGATGGATTAATAACGTTATCTTTATGCATATTGGATGTAATTACATTAGACTATATCCAGCAATATCAGTCTCCCCGTACATTGTAGCAGTATTATGCACAATTTGGATTTCCGACTGAATGAATAAACAGGACTTATTGAATCGTCGATTTTGTGGAATTGAAAAATAATTATTAATTAACATTTAACCATTGCAAACCGTAAACTATTAAGGACTTGGCAATAATACAATCAAAATTAAGCAAAGTAGAATTAAATGTTTCAATAATTTTAATGTAACAGCAGATATTTCTTGTTGAAACTCCATATTCAAGGATAAAATAAAGCAATAAAGCTTAAAGTTACAAAATCTTTTAATAATATAAATGAGCTACAATTGTTTCGCCTTGCGGCATCATCGGGCAACAGTTGTAGCTCATTTATATTATTAAAAGATTTTGAAACTTTAAGCTTTATTGCTTTATTTTATCCTTGAAATGTTTAAATTATAAATGTGTTACGTTATTTGAGTAAAAATTGGCAGACGTTAATTTTATAGTGTTGGAAATATACCCTGAGGATCGTTGTTTGCTTTAAAATATTATTTAATTAGCAACGTAACATATCCGCATCAAATCAAATTGTGTCTATTGGCTTGTACGCTATCTGAACACGGTAGCGTTTGAACAAATTAAATATCACGTTATCGGATTTATTTTTATTATTGAAATTGTATTTTCGAGAAAAATATTAACTATACTAACCAACTAACAAAGTTATATAACTAACTGTATTGTTAAAAAATATATAATACTTCGGAATTTATTTGTTTATCGATAACTTTGAAAAACATTCTTGATATCCATTTTTATTAAAAAACCATAAAACAAAGTTTAACATGTAAAACATGTTCATAAAGGTTTTCCTTACACGTGCAGTATCAAACCAAACCAACTGACATTGTGTACAATATGTTGGAGACATGAAGATGTATTAAAATGAAAGCAAAGTACTGCAATATAGTAGAAAAGGAAATATTTGATCTAAAACAACGAAAACACAAATAGTAATACTATTTTTTTCAAAATACTTCCTTAACGGTATTTTTTAGAATTGATGTTTTTATATTTTTTGTTCTATTACATAATAGGTAGGTGAATCATGAAACTGTTGTGATAGGTGTATACATACAATAGTCTAAAAAGGAGCAAACCCAAATTTATTTTACAATCTTAAATGTGTAATAAATTTCGTTCCGTTTCTTCCTTTTCCCTACTTAATTACTAAGTATGTTACCCTACAATATAGCTTATTATTGAATACTCCATAGGATAACACATTAAATTAAACAGAGTAGATTAAAGAGACTTGATTTCTATACATTACCCACTGATACGCCTCATTTACGATATTTGCGACACAACATTTAGCCTTATTAAAGACTATTCATAAGTTAGAGCAAGTTTGTTTAAACAAATTATAAAAATGCAATTCCCGAAAGAAAACAAATACTTGGATTAGTGTTTATCCGGATGTAATCCCAGGGGACAAAATATGTTTCTCTGTAAAGCACGTATCCCTGAGTAGGGTGGGGAGTGGATGTTTTTAAGTGGAAACAAAACCATGATAAATTAATATCTGGATAACGTTATTATTAAGTACGGCGACATTTTTATATTTTGTCTCATATTCAGTCACAAATGCAGAAGAAAATGATTTTATCTTTCACAGTGAATATAGAACTTTATTTTTTTGATTAGTTATATCCTCATTTTTAAGAAATAGGACAGAAAGGAGAAATTTTTGCAATCTATTTTCATTTTCATTTATACATTAATTTAGAAGTTACAGGCCATTCAGTTATTTATTTATTTGTTTTTGGTTTCGGTTTAGTCATTGCATTGAATTCTAAACATTGCTCAAATTAGTTATTTTCTCGTTTGTAAGAAATAGGACAGAAAGGACAATTTTTTGCAATGTATTTTCATTTTCATTTATACATTTATTTAGAAGTTACAGGCTACTCAGTTAGTATTTATTTTTTAGTTTCAGTTTAGTCATTCCATTGAGTTCTATACATTGATCAAATTAGTTATTTCCTCGTTTGTAAGAAAAGTAAGAAATGAGACTAAAGGAAAAATATTTCCAATGTATTTTCATTTTCCTTTATACATTTATTTAGAAGTTACAGGCTACTCAGTTATTATTTTTTTTTGTTTCAGTTTAGTCATTCTATTGAGTTCTATACATTGATCAAATTAGTTATTTCCTCGTTTGTAAGAAAAGTAAGAAATGGGACTAAAGGAAAAATATTTCCAATGTATTTTCATTGTTATTTATACATTTATTTAGAAGTTACAGGCTACTCAGTTATCTTTTTTTTTGTTTCAGTTTAATCTTCTTTGCATTGAGTTCTATACATTGCTCAAATTAAGTAGTACCATTTTATTTATTTATTTTTTTTTTTTTTTAAGAACATAATTTCAGTGTCTGAAACGAATTCCTTTCGTCGCTAAATGAAAAACAATACAATATTCCACAATAAACACTTTATTTGTACAATATATTACAAGACGCAGTTTTAATGACTAAGTCATCGTACTGTTTTGTCACGCACATGTTTACACAACCTCCTGACTTTAAACTCCAACTCAACCCTCTGGGGCTCACTTTAATGAGAAAGGATTTCATTACTATTCACAACCACAAGAGAACCAAGCTCAATCTACACCTTTGTTCATGTGGTCTTGTCTTTGAACCCTATCCTTCATCTTTGGTATTAGATCACTCTTGTTTTCTTCCAGCTCTGACGCTATTAACGTATTCGAGAGCTAGAAGTCATTGTTTTACATTGTTTTCCTCTATGTCTGTATAATAGATGATGACCAAAAGATTTTTTGCCTTTAAACAACAAGAAGAGAAAAGTTCCAATGAAAATAACCTCAGTTTAGGAATTTTTGTATCGTTCTGAGAATGATCACTATGTTATAGAAACGTCCTCTTACATTGTGTTGTACAAATACAGAAATTATGTTGTTATTATTTTTTTTTTAATTGAAGTTTGCACAAGTGTTGCTAATTATAGTGATTATGCCCTCGTGTTTATTAACCTGTATTTTTCAAGGAATGTCTCAGCTGGTGTAAAGGACCAAACATTTTGAGAGCTATCAAATGTAAAATTACGTTTGGTAAGTTTCCATTTGTAACTCCCTCATAACTTTATTTCAAAAATTCTATCAATTTGCATATTGTATTCAGACATATAGAATAATGTTTGCATATCTTTATTTTCAAAGGTGTGTATTTGTTTTTGAAATAACTCTCTTAAAATAGAAAGTCGACGATGGTTTTCGTTTCCTTTGGCAACTTGGCAGTGTTATTACAATGCCTCAGGAGGGATTCTCAACCCACAAAAAAACAGTTTGTTCTTAGAAATTCAATTTGTTGGTTGTTCGTGTTGATTGGATCAACACAATAGGTATAATGATTGGTATTGTGTACTTGAGGAGATTTTGAAGACAGCTATGTTTGTTATATAGAAGAAACAGTAAAGTGTTCTCAGTGGAATCCTGCGTGAGTGGTACCAGTAGCCAATAATGTGTCATGGCAATGAAAGTTATTGGTGAAATTTCGTAGATAATTTTTCGATTTATATTAATATTTTAAAACAATGTTCAGCGAAATTATAAGTGTAAAATAATTGGAATTATGGACTTATACAATTTATTTGTTCATGAAGCAAATTTTCTAAAAATATGAAGTATTTTTTTTTTTTTTTTAGTTTTAAATTTAACAAAATATTCGACCCTATAGTAATTACTATGACATAAATATGTTTCATAAATTATTTTCTTGACTTTCGTTGTGTCTAAATATTGATGTTGTTTAGATAAATATTATGCAACAATTGACCAATAATATTAATATCTAAGACAAAAATAACTTAAACAATTTTCATATAAAACAAACTTTATTTGCGACAGCTATTACAAAGAGAGTTTATCTAAATAGTGTTCTTGTTTAGGTAAATGTCATGCAAAAATTGACCAATAATATTAATATCTAAGACAAAACAACTTTTAAAAAATTTTCACATAAAACAAACTTTATTTTTAGAATTTCACCATGTAACAACTGCGTTTACTATTATTTTTAATATCTGTTTTATGTCGTTGTTTTTTAAGAATATCTCATCCTAGTGAATTTTCAGACATATAAGCTGTTTTTCAAGGAACATAGAACCTATAGAGTAACATCGGGTTTTTAGTATATTCGTCTAGTTTATCACCAAATCTTATTTTTTTTGTCCTATACTACATAGTATAGAGAAATTATGTTATGGTTAATAAAATGGACGGTTCTAACTGCTTCGTAGTTAACTATTGTACGATGTAAGGAGTTATAACATGTTTGACTAAGCAGTATGATACACCTTAATATGCTGAGAGAACAATTAAAAATAACATGTAATTATAATATAGTGTTTTTATTAAAACAAGATATACGAGTAGGCAGCCTACATTGTACGTAAAATAACTTTAAATTAAGAAATAACAATACATTATAATTATAATTATTATATTTACAAATATGTTTTGTTGGATGCACAAAGGAGATGAAAATAAAATTCATTAGAAAGGTCCTTCATTTATTTACTTTAACCCCCCCCCCCCATCTCCAGCCAATAATCCCTTGTATTTTCTTTATTTTTGTGTCGAGGCGTATTACAAAGAAACCTTACCTGTAATATTTACTCATATTTATTGATCTTGTTATTTCATTATGTATCTAAATTGTCAACATTTCATACTCAAATTATGTTCACAGTACCATATAATTGTACAGTACAACATAAATTAATCTGCGTTTAATTTTATCAAAGCTATAAAAATTTTCTAAGCGCTAAGCAAAATTGTTAGTTTTATTTTTTATCTTCAATGGTTTCAATCATTTTTTATAAAACAGTGCAGAATAAAAACCAATGATTTTATTATAATTATAATTACGGCAAGTCTACTTTATCAGGGAACAAGTAATTACATGTTGGGAATCATTTATGTATTTGTTTTGTATCCAAGTGAGACAATAATTTTGGCTGACAAATATAAAGAGAGTTTCTGAAACTTCTATTTGAGTGTGACGTTTTGTCTTTGTAAGTTACACAATTAAAAATGCTTTATGGGGGGGGGGGCAACGTAAAAACAAAACGCACACAAATTGTACGAGTTAGAAAAATGTGTTTAATGTAAATAACTTTGTTACTGATAACTTTATCAATACATTGTTAACATAAATGTGAAGGTTTTTGCCCAGATACATTTGTTAAAACTTTGACAAATAACTAATAATTATGATGAGTAGGTTTTGGCCATTCTACATATGGGGGGGGGGGGCAACGTAAAAACAAAACGCACACAAATTGTACGAGTTAGAAAAATGTGTTTAATGTAAATAACTTTGTTACTGATAACTTTATCAATACATTGTTAACATAAATGTGAAGGTTTTTGCCCAGATACATTTGTTAAAACTTTGACAAATAACTAATAATTATGATGAGTAGGTTTTGGCCATTCTACATATGGGGGGGGGCAACGTAAAAACAAAACGCACACAAATTGTACGAGTTAGAAAAATGTGTTTAATGTAAATAACTTTGTTACTGATAACTTTATCAATACATTGTTAACATAAATGTGAAGGTTTTTGCCCAGATACATTTGTTAAAACTTTGACAAATAACTAATAATTATGATGAGTAGGTTTTGGTCATTCTACATATGGGGGGGGGGCAACGTAAAAACAAAACGCACACAAATTGTACGAGTTAGAAAAATGTGTTTAATGTAAATAACTTTGTTACTGATAACTTTATCAATACATTGTTAACACAAATAAGGTTTTTGCCCAGATACATTTGTTAAAACTTTGACAAATAACTAATTATGATGAGTAGGTTTTGGTCATTCTACATATGGGGGGGGGGGGCAACGTAAAAACAAAACGCACACAAATTGTACGAGTTAGAAAAATGTGTTTAATGTAAATAACTTTGTTACTGATAACTTTATCAATACATTGTTAACACAAATAAGGTTTTTGCCCAGATACATTTGTTAAAACTTTGACAAATAACTAATTATGATGAGTAGGTTTTGGTCATTCTACATATGGGGGGGGGGGCAACGTAAAAACAAAACGCACACAAATTGTACGAGTTAGAAAAATGTGTTTAATGTAAATAACTTTGTTACTGATAACTTTATCAATACATTGTTAACACAAATAAGGTTTTTGCCCAGATACATTTGTTAAAACTTTGACAAATAACTAATTATGATGAGTAGGTTTTGGTCATTCTACATATGGGGGGGGGGGCAACGTAAAAACAAAACGCACACAAATTGTACGAGTTAGAAAAATGTGTTTAATGTAAATAACTTTGTTACTGATAACTTTATCAATACATTGTTAACACAAATAAGGTTTTTGCCCAGATACATTTGTTAAAACTTTGACAAATAACTAATTATGATGAGTAGGTTTTGGTCATTCTACATATGGGGGGGGGCAACGTAAAAACAAAACGCACACAAATTGTACGAGTTAGAAAAATGTGTTTAATGTAAATAACTTTGTTACTGATAACTTTATCAATACATTGTTAACACAAATAAGGTTTTTGCCCAGATACATTTGTTAAAACTTTGACAAATAACTAATTATGATGAGTAGGTTTTGGTCATTCTACATATGGGGGGGGGGGCAACGTAAAAACAAAACGCACACAAATTGTACGAGTTAGAAAAATGTGTTTAATGTAAATAACTTTGTTACTGATAACTTTATCAATACATTGTTAACATAAATGTGAAGATTTTTGCCCAGATACATTTCTTAAAACGTTGACAAATAACTAATTTTGATGAGTAGGTTTTGGCCATTCTACATATGATGGGGGGGGCACCGTAAAAACAAAACGCACACAAATTGTACGAGTTAGAAAAAATGTGTTTAATGTAAATAACTTTGTTACTGATAACTTTATCAATACATTGTTAACATAAATGTGAAGATTTTTGCCCAGATACATTTCTTAAAACGTTGACAAATAACTAATTTTGATGAGTAGGTTTTGGCCATTCTACATATGATGGGGGGGGCACCGTAAAAACAAAACGCACACAAATTGTACGAGTTAGAAAAAATGTGTTTAATGTAAATAACTTTGTTACTGATAACTTTATCAATACATTGTTAACATAAATGTGAAGATTTTTGCCCAGATACATTTCTTAAAACGTTGACAAATAACTAATTTTGATGAGTAGGTTTTGGCCATTCTACATATGATGGGGGGGGCACCGTAAAAACAAAACGCACACAAATTGTACGAGTTAGAAAAAATGTGTTTAATGTAAATAACTTTGTTACTGATAACTTTATCAATACATTGTTAACATAAATGTGAAGGTTTTTGCCCAGATACATTTCTTAAAAATTTGACAACTAACTAATTTCGATGAATAGGTTTTGGCCATTCTACATATTTATGTTATTGAACATTGAGAAAACTTTACATTTCCTTTCTCTTTAATCAATATACCTAGTTTCTAGATTGCTAAAGTACACAATACCTATCGCTGGATCTATTTGTGAAACAATCAATCCAAACAAACAACGAATTGATATTCATAGAGTGAACTCTTTCTATGGATGCAATCCCAGTTATTGTGAAACATCTTTAAGTCGCTAAAGAAAACATAAGCTAGTATACAATTAAAAAATAAAATTGTGTGACTTGCAATACTATTGATAATCAAGATCTACAAATACCATTATATCTACTTTCAGATAATATTCTAAAATTTATAGGATTCCGTAGAAGAATGTTGTGACGGGAATTACAAATGGGAACGCAACAAACCTAATTTGAAGTTTAGCGACGCTCGAAATGTTTGGTCCTTTACACCGACAAATAAACAGAGACTTTTTTTTAACACGAGATGAGGTTAATTAATATACATGAAGAAATATTATGTTTAAGGTTAAGGAAGTTTGGAGATGTACTTAATTTAAGAACAATATTTTTAAATTAACTCACTTATAAAATACATTAATTAATTAACAGCTGTAGTGTTAAGTAGCCTGTAACAGTTTAATAAAAAATGTACATTTTTCAAAAATTGTCCAAGGTATTCCTCTTTACCTTTGTAAGTTCTTCAAAAAGAGCTTTAAGAAATTAAATGAACCCCCTCACATTTTTGTAAATCGAACAGGATGTAATTAAAACAACGCTCCAATTTTAGTATATATTTGATAACCTAACCTATTTGTGGTTATTCTTGCTACCACAAATTTAATCTACACTTTAAATAATTAAAAATCGTATAGGTTAGGATAGATCAGGTTATGAATTCAAATAAATTTATGAAATTATTCAGTTTAAAACCAACATAAGTTAAATAAATAAGATGGAACAAGTATAATACAAACCTCAATTCCTATCCGGTTATTTCTTAGAATTAGAGTTCAGTTTTCCCATTACTAGTGTGGTGACCAAGCCAACTTGTAATTTAAACTCCAGACATTATTTTGCCGTTTCCAGGAATTCAGTGAGAAGTAAGAAAAGTTTTATTGTTTCAATATTGACATACAGCGGCTTTGAATGGCTGGGTGAAGACGCCACCGGCACAGCTAGGTTGCATGGACTGTATTTGTTTTTCAACTACCCTCAGGATCTCACTTCACCTTTTTTTCTTGTAGTCTTTGGTTAGATACCCTCTCTTTCATCTTTCCTATCAGTACTGTCCTGCGCAACTCTTTTGTTTTTTCCCAACTCCGACACTATTAAAGTAATCGAGGTCTAAGGATCTTTATTTTGTCCTTTTCTTTTTTTTCCCACACAACGAGAAAAACAAAAATACTTTTTTACTTTATAAATGGAGACTATACGAGTTGGTTGGCTGTGGGAATTACAAATAAATAAATTCCATTTTTTGCTTTGTTTCTTTATTTTATCAAATTTCATATTTTATGTTTTTATTACAGAGTATTAATTAATTAAATTATTTTAATAAAGTGTATATTTAATTATTTGAATATTGTATATATTATCCTGGTTTTTCTTTAAAAAATTATTAATGAGACTCCCTGTGAATGTTTCGGAAAATGATATGGGTAGTTGTGCGAATGAAAGTAAAAATAGATTGAAAAAAAGTATATTTATAGATATTAATGGAAATAATGAACAAACAATGGGTGATTATGAATTGTACAATTTTCCTGTTCCCCCAAGTTGAAATATAGGCGATAAATTATATTTTGTATCATCTTTAAAAAATGTGTACTAAGTTTCTTTAAATTTAACATAATCACAATATAGTTTACATTCTGATTAAGTCTAACTTGGACACACACACACACACACACACACACACACACCCCCCACACACACACACACACACAGACAGACAGACCTACCCACCCACCCATGGCTAGACCTTCCTTTTGAACAAAATATCTGCTATTAAAAGAGAAATAGTTTGGTTTCAATAACACGTTCATTAAGTTAAAATAATCGTCAGTGGCTTGAGAAATTCTGAAGATGGGAGATTAGTTTCGAAATGGGTAACTCAACGGTACAATAAAATCACACGAAGTCGTAGTGAGTAGGCTATATTAACTACTTAAAATTAGTTACTTGGATACTACCACTTAAAATGGTATCTCCTACAATAAAATTAATTTACAATTTGTGTTTAAGGGGTAAAATCCGTGGTTGAGTAATTGGCGTTGATTTATTCAGTGGGAAATCCAAAATGTTCATAACAAATGAGGTTATGCAATATGGAATCCCCCTCCTCGCGTGTTAAGTGTGATGTGGCAAAGCGGATTACAATATGGTCATCATAACATTATCAAATAACATATTATGTTTTATTAAGTTCAATTATTTCATTGTAATGGAACTCCAGAGGGGTATTTACTTGAACCTCTTCATAACTCAATTAATTAATATTCATAGCGTGGTTCGTGATTACCACAAAATAACTTTCTCATTTCAAGGAATTTTAGTTATTATTTATGCGTTGGAAGCTACTAGACGTCCTGATAATCGTGTCTGCAACCATCGTATAAACACGTGTAGAGCCTTTCTCTAGTTGGTATTACAATCATAATGTTATTATATTTTAAAACACAGTTTTTAAAATAAGTTATAAACAAACATAGAATTATCTCTTGAATTTGTAGATTCAACAAATAATAAATAATTAAATACTGTAATCGAATTTGTGGGTTGCATGAAATATACAACTTTCATGGTTTAAGTTGTCAATCTTGTTTATTAAAACACAAGGACATTCTGTTAAGCTCTAAACAATTCCAATAATCTCTTTTATCATGCCGGTAAGACGACGTTAAAGTGTTTGCATAGTGACTGCCTATTATTGTAAGTTTATGTGATTCTACAATACCTATTGTATTAAATGTTTAGAAAATGTTAAACAAAAGAATGCGTCAGATCTTATGAAAAGCTATTGTTGTAATTGAAGCAAGTGTTGTCTTTCATTCAATGAGTGGGTAAATGCTATGTTAACGCTTCAATATATTTATTCCAGGAGTGCCTGTATTTAATATCGAGTCGTATATTTTTAATTTTAATTACTAATATCATTCTCAGTAATAAATTGTGTTAATTACCCACACCTTGATTTTATTTAAGTTTTTGTTTTAAAATAACACTTGTCGTAAAATAGGTGGAGGATACTTTCAAAAGTACTGTATTAACGAATCGTGTTAAAAATGACATACATACGTTTACATTTCTAAATACTGTTCTTCTCTATAGTTCAATAACTAGATGTAGCAAAAATTTAATTACAAAATCTATATTTTTTAAATAAAAATAAATCTAAAATCAATAGAATTTGTGCACGTTCAGAAAACTTGTTACATTACTGATAAAATATAATTGATAGTCATACTTGATGTTGGTTGGAGTTCAAGGTTTAATGATGAATAAACACTGACGAGTTGTTATAGCGAGTTCGTTATTAGATTCATTCACTTATTCAATTTTGTGGTGATGTATTTATGTCATCGAAATGTAATTTAGTTTGGTAACTCAACACTTTATATTTGGACATTTACTTTATCTGCAAGCAATATATTACTCACATATGGTGGTTGTTTCTTGGGTTTGTAATCAGTTACAATTTGGTGTATAACTCACAGTGTCATTTTGATTATGCCATATACATTTCCTATGTAAAATGTATTTATACAAACTAGATACTAGCTCTAATAAGTGTCGGTGTTCTCTAATTAAAGATCTCTATGATTTTATCGATACTACGTTTTGTATTTTCAGTGTCAAATCAACGCCAATGATGCAGACGATTTTACAAATAAATAAATTCCAACAGCATTATATCCTCCACTTCCATCTACAAGATCTTACTTTTACTTTTCTATATAATTTGTTAATTATTATTCCACATATAGAATTTGTTGTAACCTACACCTCACCGTCTCTTATGAATATCACATAAATGTTATTTCTAACTGACTTTAAACTTTCCCAAATAAGAGCTGGTATTTGCAGTTCTTATCTTTATGTGAACATTTTTTTTTAGATTTACGTTTGGACGATTGCCAAATTAACATAATTTATAAGTACCGGTAAATAAATACCAACAGCATTGTATCATCTACTCGAGCACCATTCTATTTAATTGTTTTTCCTTCTGTATGACGAACATATCTGCCTTCAAGATCTGTTATACAGAAAATCCATTGTTGTATTTACAGTATTTACAAAGCAATCAATACGATTCAGTAACGATTTACATTTCTGTGGATAGAATTGCAAGTATCACAAACATTTGTTTAAATCGTAAAACAAAATATATCACCCGTCTTAAAATTTTAAAAGTCTTAATTCAAAGACAAAATACGTTAAAAATTACATGTAATCTACCAGATAATTTGCACTAATCGCTAGCGTTCTACGAAATGTTTGATTCTTCATATCATTTACTCGAAAGAGAAGTAATGCTAATTAGCTGGCATACATTAATTGTGATTGTGTCAAACACACTATTCAGAGAGTAACAGATATTCCAACTCTCACCCATCATACTCACAAACCGCGTAATATTTTATCATTAAGCGTAATATCTGTACATAACAAATATGAAACATATTTTGCTATTTCTAAAATTATATTATATTGCTCCTTCTTGGTCATTTATTAATTTATTTTAGTAATTCTGAGTAATCCTCAATTTTTATCTACAAAACTAAATGTTGTGTAACAAATAGTACCATAATGAGGCATATCAGAGGGTATCGTATTGCATTCATGCTTAAATTATTTCACCGTTTAATTAATAGTAAGCAATATAGGCTAGCAAATGTGGAACAAATCAGGTTAGCAATTACACAACATTCAAAAATTGGGATTTTATTTACGACGATAAGTGAATGTGAAGGGTTATATATTAAATGTCTAACATTTTCAATTAGTCTACAATTTTCCATTAAAATAAAATACATGTATTTCAATTAATTGTAACAATTAATATACGAGGTGTCCCTTAAATCTCTATAACAGCTTTGTAGAATTTTTCTTTAAGTAAAAATAAGATAAAAGTTATCAATATACCCTAAATAAAACACTTCACAAAAATATGTAAAAAGTCAGACAACACATTTTCCCCTTATTAGCCAACAGAACACACAATTGTTTTATAACGTTAGTCAGCTGATAGTCAGTGTTGCCAACTGCAAAGAACAAAATACAAAAACCAATTCGTTTATCATTTTTCTTTCTTGTATTTTTTTATGTAAATTTTTAGTAAACGGTTTTAGAGATATTAAGATACAAATTGTAAACGGCCGCCATTTTGAAAATATATAAATATACAATAGAATGTTTTGGCTTTTGTACCTTGGTAAAAGGCTACATAATGAATTTGAATGCCAAATTTTAACTCAATATGTTATCCACTTCTAAAGAGGTAAATATTACAAAAACGGGCGAATAAATGGGAAACTAAACGTTATCGGACCTATTTTTATTGGAACTTTTATCTTATTTTTACCTACAAAGCGGTTTTAGAGAGTTCCGGGACACCTTGTATAATTAATTGTAATACTTATTTCTGTCACTATGTCGAATCTCTATTCACTTTATTACATAATATATTGACTTTATGGTCAATCTTTCAGTTGAATACATCCTGTCTCTTACACCTAAAAAGAATGTTAATAAAACCTATAAATCATGTTTAGTAGACAACAGTTTATGTTTTGAAAATAAAGTTTACGCCAATAATGTGGAAATTTACAATTGACTAAATATCAACAATATTATATCACGTACCTTCTCATGTACATAGTACCTTTATTTGTGATGCGGTAAATCCGAAGAAGCAATATATTGCATTTCTAGCAATAAATTATTTCTGTCGATGAAATCCGGATTATCTGGAGGACATTTTTAAACCCTTAAGAAATCGTAAGACGTACAATTTTAAAATAAAAGACTCATTCTGAAGACAAACCTCGCTATTGAAACTCAAGATCTACCAATGCTATTAGATTTACTTGCAGATACAATACATGAATTGATAGGGTGTGTCAAAGAAAGTTGCTGGGGGGGGGGGGGGTTACAATTGGAAATGGAGCAAACCTGATTTGAACTTTGGGATACTTGAAATGTTTTGGTTCTTTACATCAGAAAATGAACAGAGGTTTATATTGGAAAATACATGTTAAGTAACATGAAGTGTAATATTGTTAATTTAACTAATTTGGAAAATAAGTTGTTTATAATAGTAATTATAAAAAGTCATTATAAAATCTTGTTCTGCAGTCATACCTTCCTTGTTTAACACACACACACACACTCTCTCTCTCTCTCTCTCTCTCTCTCTCTCTCTCTCTCTCTCTCTCTCACACACACACACACACACACAAATAAATTTAATCATTATTAATTGATTATTCTACCCAAAATTTATATTTGTTATTGTTTATTTACACTTACAAAATTCTGTCTACCTTCACCCTTCTACTAATACATGGTTTAGGAAGAAAATGGGATCCTCCCTTGTACAACATCCATACAAAAGTGACTCAGATATTTGGCTTCTAATTGCAATAATGTTTACAATGTATTTACCGTTATGCAGTGATATAATGAAGATGGTATTAAAATTGTAAAACTAGAGGATATTCCACACATTTTATTACCTTTTAACTGCAATTATTTTTAATGATTTTTGATAAAATATGGAGAAACATATTTAGGTTGATGGGAAATCTTGTCACATGAGAGAGTTCATGCTAACTTCTGCTGAGTCATGAGCAAGGTTGCATTCAATATGATTAATGATTGTTGTGATTTCTGTTCTTTGATTTTTATTTTATTTTAGAACCAACATATTGTGATTAACGGTTAAGTACTTGTGTCCATACACCATTGTTAAATACGTTTATATTAAACAAACAGTTTTATTCTGTATGGTGAACGCAATATTGAAGGGATTATGAAAAACAATTAAATTTTATAAAAAGAAACAAATTAAAAACCGATCAGAAATTGTTTGTAAATTTCTCTTTCCTTTATTGAATATATCTGCTAATGATCTCTTTATTACATAATAAATATTCTTTAACTGTTTGTGAAGTAAACCGAACAAGCAACTAATTAAAATTATACGAACCTGCTGTCGATGTGATTGAAATTACATACATTTAATCACATTTTTCAACCGCAGAAGAAAACATTGCTGGTATTCTACTTTGAAAGACTATAAAATCAAATTGTGCTAATATCACTCCATCTATTTGCCTATATCAGTCAACTACTTCCAGATAAAGTAGGCCTAGAAGAATTGGTAGGGTTCTATGTAAAGTTGGTAACTGACTTAAATTCAATTTGAAGTTTGGTGACACTCAAATTGTCTTTACACCAGCAAGTAAATGACGACCTTTCTTGGAAAAGTGGATGGGTTTATAAACAATGTTTAAAAAATCAAATGTTCAAAGAACACTGTGGCGGTATTCACAGGAAAAATACAAGGAAAAAAGAATTCCCTGAACCACAAAGACCTTAAGGGAACCCTTAGTTTCCTCCTTGGATTAAAAGAAATTAGAGGTAAAGAAACTATGGTCTGTAAATTTAATTTAAAACAATATTTAAAAATAAACGTGATAATTACATTAAACACGCTGTAATTTATAAACGAACAGGAATTAGTTGATACATAAATAGCAAATAACATCATTTTTTAAACAACAAATTAGAGAATATTCATTTCAAAAATATACAGTGTCTCTACTTTATTCCCAGACGCATTCACGGCGCATATAATAAATTGAATGTGCTCTTTATAGTTTTCCACAAAAGAGTGTATTATTTTAGTTTTGAAGTAATTCTTTCACTATGCAATAGAAATATTCAATTTCACCAGTTATTGATTGTTCTACCTGTGATAATGTATTGAAGTAGTGCTTCATTTAATACACTTTGTTTAATTAATGTATTATCGTGTAAGAGGTGTGGATTATTTCATAATAAGCAATGTACATTAATTAAAGGATAATATATTTACTTTGTAATTAGGCAGATGGTATTAAAGGAAAGATATCGGGTTTAAATGAGATATAGAATTATGTTATTAGATATTTCCGAAACTACACAAAAGTTTTGTCGTGTGTATATATTTATGATATACAGAGCCATTTTAAATATTTCCAGTATTATAATACTTTATCATAAAAATTATTAAATATAAATTTTGGTGGGGTGCGTATATTTTACTACCATTATATTCCTACATTCCTATTTTGACTCAATTCCTATTTTAATTTGTTTTTTTGTTTCTGTAGTAACTTTCTTTGCTTAAAAGAAACTTTAAATAATCTATTGTTAACATCTTTATAATGTATAGGTCAGCCTTCTGTAATTTGTAATTAGTATGTAATTACAATGGGTAAAATCCATAATTCAATAATTCGCGTTGACTAATTCATTCGGAAATACAAATTGTTCATAACCTTGTTACATTTACGGAGTGAAATTCATTTCGGATATGGCCGAATATTATGGAATGTAATTACATTCAATATGCATATTGATGACTTTAGTAATCATCAAATTAATTTGTTTCAATAGTTTGTCTTTTCAATAATAGTTCTTATGAAATATTTTAGTGTTGGGTTATACTTATTTTGTAACATAAAAATGGTAGTTAATTATAAGGTAAATATGGAGTATGGATTTTATTGCTCTAATTTACAATTGATAAAACACACGCCAACAAAAAAAATATTGGTAACAACTTTTCTAGATAATATATGTGAGTCCTATGTATTTTTGGGTGCTAAAACAGATTGTGGTATCAGATTTTATGTTCTTTTACAATATGATACTGATTACTCTATATAATTGTCCACACATACATCGTCAAAGACATGTAACATTTTCTATTCATGTAACATAATGGAGTGAATTAGGAGCGGGAGGGGTGTTAACAGTATATTCCTACATAATTAGTGAAGTATATAGGAATATATTTTTTTAACAATATAAATATAGATTAGTACGTTAAATGTTAAATAATAATAATAATAATATGTACGTGTTTAGAAAACCTATTTATATCAATGAACGTGTAAAATGTAAAACAGTTGAATTTATGTTTACAATAGTATGTACTGTTAACATATAGTAGTTGATGTCGTTCGGAGAACAATGCCGAATTATGAATAAAACACTGATGCGTTATTGAAGCGGCTGAAGTATCGTTTATTATTACACTCATGTACTTATCAATTTTGTGAGCATACGGAAAGATCATTGACTTATTATTAATGTATTTCTGTAAGCCGAATGAAAGCTCAACTCGAATTGCGTCAAATTAATCAGAGATTAAGTTATTATATGTTTAAAGTCATCTGTGCTGTGTAATCGTTGACGATGTCATAAGATAAATATTGTCTCTAATAAAGGTACTTGTGTTGCAATTCTTGTTCAAATGTATTTTATTACATCTGTTTCACCGTCACAAGCAGCATTGTCAGATGAATACATTACACACATCTATTAGTCTTTTATTTTTTGATGTTTCACTCTTCAATAACTGATAATGGTTTACCTAATCTTTTTGAACTTTGTCCTATCGGTGTTTAGATCTATCTTTGCTATTTTTTTCTTTCTTTTTTGTATTTAGTATTTTAATGGTAGAGGTTATTTGGTATGTAGTGGCGCTTGACCTTCATCGGGCAAACAGGTTCCTGTAGCGTTTTAGTGGTGGGGGAAGCGAGTGAATCATTGTTCCGTCCTTTCGTCAGTGCGTTTTTAGGCAGTGTATTACGAACAACCTTCCCACTCCAAATGCCACCACATAACAAATGAGCACATAACAAATTTTTTAATGTCTTTAAAAGTGGTTCCTTTTTTAAAGCATTGTGTAATATAGATAAAATTGTTTCGATATATGTATAGATGTAAGTTTCTTTTATTATGTACTTGGTACAGTTGGATTTTTGTTTATTTATAGTGGACAAAGCATTGCTGGGAAGATGTTCCTTAAATCGTTGATCGAATGTATGTCTGGTCTGTCCAATATATTGTTTGTGCAGTTATTGCATGGTCGTTTAAATACTTCCACTGTTGTTAAATTTGTTTTTCTACTTTACATAATTTTTTAATAAAATCAAGTTGTTGGCCGCTCCATAACTGTTGTGGTATCCTTGTTTCCGGAAAATATTCTTGGTTGAATGCTCCAAATGTTTATTATAGTTCAGTCCTTATGTATTTTTTGTTGAGTACACGAGTGTTATCTCTTTTGTGTTCCATGTTTTGTTTCTTAGTACTTTTTAAAGTCAACAATGATCTGTGAATGCCTATGGAGTTGGTTTCCATTTCTTCTTTGGAATAGTCATTCTTCACTGATATGTGCTCCGTGAATAAAACTATTGTATGTTTGAAGGGTGTGTGTATAGTTTATGTGACATTGGGTGGTTTGAAGTAACACGGATGGTATGGTTGGTTTTCGATAGTTTTTTAATTTGTGTGTTCTGTTTTTCTCTAGTAACCTTGAGGTCCAAATAATTTATATTATTGTTGTATTCTATTTCCTTTGTTAATATCAATGGTGGATGGAGGTTGTTCAAGAAGTCATTGAAAATTTGAATGTGCTTTGTAGTGCCATTGAAGAAGCATGTTGTATAATCTACATATCTATGGTAATATATCATCTCTTGTTTAAATTTATTGGAATTGTGGTTCATGATATATTTTCTATTTCGTTAAAAAATATTTCAGACTATATATCTAATAACGGTGAACTTATTTAGGCCTTTATTTTGTAATTGCTGTCACTTATAAAACTGAAATTGTTCTGTGACAGGTATGTGTCACAGGTCAGTTAATTAAGTGATTTCTTCTTTTGTAACTTGGCTATTTTTACATCTCCAACTCCAATTGCTTTCACCATTAGATAATTGAAACAGTTATAAAATGAAAATATAATAAGAAACGAAACACATAACACAAAGCTGATGACATACCCATCACAAAATACATAGAAATTAATTATAATAAACATTTAGAGCATTCAACCAATGTAACAATTTTTCAGAAAGAAGGATTCCATTTTGTTATCGAGTACCCAACAATTTGTTAAAACAATCATCCAAAGCCTACAAACAATTTTAACAACAGTGGAGTCTATAAATTATCATACAATGACTGCAGCAAACAATATGTAGGACAGATATGACGTATATTCTAACAACGATTTAAGGAACATCTTCCCAGCAATACTAGGTCACATATTAATAAACAAAAATCCAAGTATGCCGATTACATAATAAAGAAAATGACAACTATACAGATATCGAAACCAATTTAGCAATATTACACATAAAGGGACACATTTTAACCAAATTATATGAATAAGATTGACAGTAAATTGAAAAATAACCCAGATTATTTAATCAATGACGAATTAAACTTTACATCCAATGACCTGAATAATACCATTACAATACTAAAGACAAAAGTATTAAAGTTAAATCTAAACATCTTTAGGACAAAGTTCAAAGAGATTAAGGTAACCAATCATCGCTCATCAGTCTGATTTCAAGTAAAACTTCTGCCACAGAAATAAAAGACTATAAAACAATGACGATACCGCTTGGGACTGTGAAACAGTTGTTATAAAATATATTTCAACAACAATTGCAAGATAGTAAACAATGTTTATAATTAGGCCTAATATATGCAATTCAGTAGAGAGCACACAACCATTTATAATAAATATAGTCGTTGCGTTTATAGGCCTACAGTGATTTTTAAATTTTAGGCGAATTTTTATGTGAATACAAAAATAAGTCTGCACAAAGTTTTGCGATATAATAATGTTCTTGGTAACTTCTTGATACAAAATTATACGAGATAAAATAAAAGGTTAATTAACTTTTTACCTTTTCATAAGTAATTTTGGAAACAAAAGAAATACATTAATTTCTCACAAATATATAGACATGTTTATGACATTACTATTTCGAAGGTAAGAAAATACAGGCTAGAACGAATCATTTCACCTGTCAAATACACTAACAAAATGTGTTACTGCAATGTTTAAAATTCAATATTTATATTTAAGTTAAAGCATAGGCTATTTGTGGTATGTAGCTATGTATATGTGTATCTAAGCTCGTAGTTAATTAGTAGTCAACAGTTTCATCGTTTATTCGTGCAATTCACTCTTTTGTAATACTTATATTCAAACTTCACCATTTTATCTTCAAATCGTAGTACGCAATCATTATTATATTTTACACCTTTTAGTACGTCCTGAGAGCATATTAGGTTGATTCCTTTAAAGTTTAATTGCACTAAATTCACTTTTGTTCCTTTCAATAAAAAAAGGGTATTGAAATTATGATTTATTAATTTTGTTCTAGTAATTCAGTTGTTATTGACTTATAGTCTGGAGTTGTTGTAAAATATTCAATCTATTTAGAGGTAACATTTTATTTTGGGCGAGTATATGTAAACATTTTTGTAGTTAATACGTTTTGGAACGTGAGTATTTGAATAAAGTAACTTTGTGACGCGATTAAGAGATTAATCTTATTGAGTAGGGCGTTACCCAAGCACTTAATGTAGCTTCGAGTGGATAAGGGCATAGTAAACAAATTTTAGTAGAGAAAAATCACAAAGGGTAAATTTGCGATAAATATATACTTATTAAATTAAAATGATCGAAGTTTAAATGGAGCAATTAAAGTTAACTACCGTAAGAAATGCTATAACTTTTAAATTGTTGTTTATTGAATATGCGGTACATTTATTTGTAATCTTATAACTAGTTTCGATGGTTTTCTTCCAACTTTGTTCAATGTAGATTTTAAATTTTCAAATTTTCAAAAATTGCTTCTTGTTTTATGGGTAAATAATGATAATTACACTTCACTTCGAAGATTTTAACTACTTTACAATATATTGTATACAATTTGAAACTGTTGTTTAAAACTGAAGTTTATTTCCTGTCGACAACATATATGTAATTGGTCAGAAAATATTCATTACAAAGAATATTTTTGGAATAATGTTTGTCTGTCGTTCATGCAGTTCAACATTTAAAATGTTTGTCTACGTAATGGCCATGTCTGTAGCATTTTTGTTCTTTTTCCATAATAATTTGATTGATAATAAAGAAGTTCATGTCATAAAAGAAAATAAATGATATCAAAATCAGCTTTAAAAAATATTTATTTTAATTAGCTCAATTGCAGTGTAATTCTGTAGCGAAGATATAAGAATAAATCTGTCTCGGGGGTTATTTTGTGGATAAGAGAAACTGAATTTGCAGCAACTATTTATAAATCGGCCTATTTCAATCCATATTATGTTTCTTTGTGTAGAATTCCAAGCATTGAAATTAATATTTAAATCGATAGTTTTTAATTCAAAAATAAAATCCAATATTAAAAATTTCATTTCATGTACAACTAAGTCCAATGAGTCGTTGTTTAAAGGCAAGAAATCTCTCTGTCATGAAAAAAGGAAGAAAAGACATAAATTACAGACCTCTAGCCCTCGTAACTCTAATATCGTCAAGATGGAAAGATAACTAGAGTTGTTCAAGAGATAGGAAAGAAGAAAATGTAGATCCAGCTAGGTACCTCGGGATTGCCAATTAAAGTGAACCCCGGAAGGTTTATAAACTTGATTGTGATCTACGCAAGAGAGTTGTTATAAAGAGCAAATACTTACGACGTACGAAATGTTCAAATCTTTACATCAACAGAAGCAAAGGTAGAACAGATTCAAGTTCAATAATCACAAAATATGTTTTATCTTGGAGAAGCTAATTAATTATAGTGTACGAAAAACTAAAGAAATAATGAAAATAAATTACAAAATAGTATAAACTCTCGCTCATCACCCACACACAAACACACGCGCGAGCGATAACTATACCCCCCCCCCCAAATAAGAGTATAAGATCTGTACAAACATTAATCCAAATATTTGACTTATTCTCAGATTACCATTAATAAATGTGTTTAAACAACCATGGCTGCCTTAAGTTATGAGTTGTCCTTAGTGTACATCTATATCTCTAGACTAAATATCGTGTTACTAATACCGTAAATGTGGCGTATCAGCTGGTAACGTATTGAAGTCATGCTTCGTTTAATTAAGTTAACAGGTATGGAATATTTCGTAATAGGCCATTGTAGAGCAATTTATAGGTTAACGTATTTATTTTGTAAGTAGGTGATATTTTAAGTGGATTTGAGTAGTTCACAACATTGAAGGATTCTTATCAGCGGTTTCAGAAATTGCAAGAAATTCGTTGAAGATGTATAGGTTGTTGTATTGAGTAAGAGTTCAGACATAATATTGTTAAAACTCACATTGATAAATAAAAAAAGTTAATGAGAACTCGTTTTAATGTTTTTGTTTTCACAACGTTTGTTCCATTATTTTTCTCGTCAAGAAATCATATAATAATTTCTCTTAAAATGTTTTCCTTTCATTTGAATAATAATAGTCCATTCTCAAACATAAGTTGCATTTCTTTGGAATTGTTTATCTTGCTGAAACTTTATCTTGGGGACATTTGTTATTGAGTTTATTTAACTCTACTTTTGTATTTTAAAAATTCGTGTAACAATCTGAATGTAAATTTTTTACGTACTGAAATACGATGTATTGGTAGCATATGTAGCCGGAAATTTGTTACAAAGTTGTTAGAAAAAGTTACAATCAAATTGAAAAACTTATATTGTTACACTATATACAGTACTATCTTCGCAGATACAGATTTAATTGGCTATCGTCGTTTAATGCTGTTCATTAAATACCGTTTCAAAACAAACCATAACCCTCTGTGGACTATTTCAATCGTATTTTTGATTTTAAATCGCTTTAATTTTGATAAAACTTTTGATTTATTAAAATTTTTGAACATCACTATTGATATTTTTTTCTTTTTCGCTTTTATTGTTATTTCATTATTAATTTAATTAATTAATATATTTTCCTTTCTGACAAAATTCATGATTTAATAACTCGCGTTGACTTGTTCCCGAAAAACCTGTTCATAATTTTAGTATTATTTATAAAGTGACAAACATCTTATGTAAATACTGATTGGTATCCATTTAAGTTGCATATTATGCCCATACATAAACGTTACTTTAATAATCAAGAATTTGTTTTCATTATATTATTTGTAATTTCATAAACAAGAATGTGTCCTCGTAATATTTGGTTTTATTACATCTATGGAAATGAATGATTTGTAAATTGCAGGGTCGATTAATCACATATAACAATATTGTGTTGGCTGCATGCGTTTACATATCCTAATTGGATGTGATAACAGCGTTGAATTGTTAAATATGTGTTAGTTTAACAAATAAGCTGCTAAGTTCTACTGTAATTAGATAACAATTGGGAGATTGATTTGAAATTGTTTTCTAAAACTGTAGTTGGATCTTGAAATCATTTATATAAATTTGTTCTATTGTCGGACATAGTTAAAACTCCCAATTTAATATTAAGATAGACATGATTATATTTTAACTTTTCCATATATATCGTTGTCACCTAAGCTCTCTATTTTTAGAATAGTGTTGACATTTAGTAATGTTGGAGAGAAAGGTCTGATTCATTATTTACCATCAGCCATATTGGCAATCAAGCATTTTGAAAGATATTTATATATTTATTTTGCACATATATACTTATAATTAAAAAGAAATTACCGTGATGCTGAATTATTTAAAAACAGGAAAAAGATTGTGTTTGGTAATACACAGAAAGAAACCATGGTATCTAACTTCACTACCTTTGACGGTTCACTGAAGGGGATTTTATTATATTTAATTACATTTTTAGACGTTCGCCTGTCTTCTTTTGTATAATGCACAAGATTCCTTCCTTTTAATATGATTGGATATCAATTTTGTTGTTCTATATTGTAAATATACAATTTGTGTCATTCATTTTTATTCAACAGTAATTAATAATATTTTAAATACAATTTCACACAGGAGATTTCTTCATGTAGTCTTGGGTTATATATCTCTCTGTTATCTTTCTGATTTTTCTTTTCTTTTCCAAACGTGGCGTTATTATTGCATTCCAGAGTCTAAAAGTCTATGCTTTTTTCTTCTCTTTTTAAGGCGATGATGACCATTATATTTCCCCCCTCTAATCAGATTTTTTTTAATACAATTTATTCTTAATGTTGTCCATGAAGAACTTTAGAAGAAACCTAACAATACTTGATAAACTCTTTTTTCTATGTGATCATCTATATTTATTTATTTCACTAAGATTCGATTTGGATTTTCGTTGATTTAAACAAATTCACAAGGAACTAAATATCATATCGGTCACACTGTCAGCTTTCCTTTGAGAAGAATTTACTTTTTCATATTTAAAATGAACTTGTTTGCCTTCAACACATGAAACCTATCTCTCTATTTATTTGTAATGCAATCGTTTGGAACAAGCGATGAATGAATTTCTAAGAACAAAATATTTCTGTGGACGGAATTCCTTGTATTGGAGGGCACTTTCTCTAAAGAAAACGTATGACATCGCTGCTATTCTATTTATAAAAAAAGAAACGAATTCAAAGACAAAACACACTATTGAAAATCAAGATCTACCAACGCCATTCGATCTACTTCTAGATTCAATACACGAATTGATAGGGTTCTGTGAAAAAGAAAGTTGTGAGGGAAGTTACAATTTAATTTGAACTTTGGCGACATTCGAAATATTGGATCCTTTATTACTGCAAGTAACCAGACATGTTTCAAACAAAATAAATCAATATATATATATATATATATATATTTGAAAAGTGTCATTGCAGTGAATATGTGACATTTAAATTAAATTTCAAAACAATATTAAAAAAAAAAAAATCAGTTCACTAAACCTTAATTAATGAAGAAATGAATCAGGCTACAAACGATGTATTTATTGTCTAAACATAAAATATTAAGTTAAGATTCATATGACATTTAAATAAATGGTATAATTATATTTTTTGAAATGTGCTGTTCTCTCTTCTTTTCTCTCTTACGTTTTTGCTTGGGGGAGGGAAGAGGGACAATGAATCTTTTTTATAAAACATAAATGTTCAGAAATCCAAAAGTTTACTATATTATAAACATGGTTAAAATTACATGCCTAAGTACAGCGGAAGTAGCTAAGGTGTGGATCCACTCTTCCTGGTTGACAGTAAGTTTTAACAAGGATTTAACTGAACATGAATCTGGGGTGCAATAAACTCTAGAGGGATTTGTATTTAAGATGGTCAAAATATATATTATTTTAGAACTTATTGAAACAGGTGGATACATAACGATCCGATGTATATCAGAAAATGTTATGAAACTGGTTTACGTTGTAAATTAATTATTTATTAAATTTTCTAGTAGAACTAGTTACGAATTATGTGTTGAAAGTAAAGAACTTTAATTATTGCAATATTTACAAAGATGTTTCAACTCTACATTAATTGAAATCTTGTATCATTAAGTGAATGCTTTAGTGTTTTATTACATTGGAAAAGTCTTCTGGAAAAGCCTTTCTAAAAAGCAAAGATAAAGAGCCTAATAAACCACCCGCGATATCAAAAAAACTGTTCACTCATAAAAGAGATGCGAAAAATAGCATTGCTATAAGCATTGTCAAAACAAATTATATAAATGCCTGCTATAAAATTAATGGAATTACGCTTAATACTAATAGAAATGAATATACGGGAATAGGCTAAAACGAAATGCTCTAAATGGTTTTATACCTAAATCAATCTTTTTCCTACAAACACATTCTGTTGTTTTGGCTGCAACATTGTGGAATATTTTACCAAATAATAAAATGTATAAAGAGTGAACTAGGTTCTTGGGCATGTATAAAGACGACTGATTAACTTGGGAGATAGTCAAAGCCTAATTTTATTGATTAATATTCATTTGGAATAGTCGCTACCTTTGAGAGATTTGTACGAAGATGGACATAAAGTTCAAAAATACTTTTTTATTAAATGAACAAAATAGAAAAAAAATTTTTTTAAATAAATAACGAAAGAATGTAAGTACAGTAATCGTAATTGTTTAAACAGCATTTGGTAGAATACAAATCGAACACAATATCTCAGAAAAATTACAAATCTCACATAAAAGGGAGGGAGAGAAAGATGGAGGAGGGGGTGCGTGTGCGTAGATGCGTGCGCGCGTGCCATCGTCATGTATGCTTTTGTATTTTTATTTGTAAATTATATATCATTACTAGCTGATTATGTGGCAATGCCCGGGTATTATTGTGTATCTTCTATTATTAGATAGGAAAAAAAATTCTATGTACTGTATAGTGTAAAATCGAAGGAACTTAAATATCATCGGTACTGTCACCAATGAGTAAGCGACCCCCAAAACTATGGATTCGACACTAATATCGGGATTTTTTGATTATTTTTATTTGTTTAGTATTCCCATCCCTACACAATCCCTAAGGGTGTCTTATACTCAGAATATTTTTCCCCAGATTATAAGTCGCATGTGTTTCAAGTTTGGTTGCAATTACTCGAGACGTTTCACAATTTTACTGGAACATACAAAACACACACAACACCATTTATATATACAAAATTATAATTTCTTTTCTTCTTTTTTGTTGAAATTATTATAATATGTAGTTTTGTTTTATAATTTAGGTGTTTTTGTAATGTGACTATTTTAAGAGATAAATATTATTATTATTATTATTAGTCTGGAAGTACATAGGACTTGACACTGCGAAAATATGTTTTTCGTTTATACTTTTACCTCTAGATTCTTAGTTCCTCTGGCCAGAAGATAAGATCTTATTAATGCGATTAAATCTGCTATCAATGTCAAATTAATGATAGAAATTTTATTTCAAATTGAACAATAATATTATTCTACTACAAAGATTGCTGTAGTTTTTTATTTGTTTTACCTTTAATTATTTATTTTATTTTATTCATTCTTAGGTTTAAACTCTTCTTAATTGGAAATGCTACGATTTCAACAATTGTTATTGTTACTCTCATTATTATTCCACACATCTTTGTAATTTAAGCAAACACAATAATAATTTATAATTCAAATCTAACGAATACAATAAAACTAAATCATTCAAAACGTGCACCAAATATTTATGCACTGTGATCATGACAATGAAGTTTGAAAACAAATTCAAACAATAGCGTAATTTTGCGTTGATATATAGTAGTGTACAACAGGGGACAATTCGCCCTCTATTGTTATAAAAACTGAAGTGAAGTTCATGTGTTGTAAATTTCCATTATCTCGTAGTTTACTGCAGTTATTTATGTTATACTTCTATGAACAATTAACCAAAATATAATAACAAACAGGTTCTGCAATTATGTTTTGAACTAAAGTATATTTAAAATAACCGACGATTTTATAATTATTAACCATAAATCCACCTACTGTATCATTCATATTTGTTTTTTATAGCTACAATCGGTGTTTTATATGTCGAACATCCTGTAAAATTGATTAACAAAAATAGTTTAAATCGTTAAATATATCAGATTAGTATTATGTTTTTGTTGTAAACGACTTCATGAAGTTAGGATTTGAAACCGTATGGTGATCAATTATTAATATTTTAAAATAAAAACACTGTACATGATCAATCATGAATATTTTAAAGTAATTAACCTTATTTTTCCCACTATCGTTTTACTTTTTAAAATAGTAGTCATACATGTCTTCCAATTTATTTAAATTAATAAAAGTACCTACTGTAAACAAAGTGTTATTTTCTCACAAGAATAAGTTAGATACGAGAAACAAATTGAAAAAGATACATAATACCGATCCTTTTTGTTCTCTTCAATCATTGTTCAATTTCGTTGAAACCTAATATGAGGAAATTGTTTACTGATACTACGGATTTACAATCGAAAATCGAACATAAAATAACTCCTTTGTTTCGTTTTAAACAATGAAGAAAATATTTTGTAATATTCTTCTGGCAAAGGAGACACCCAACAGTGCATGATATTTTCCAGAGACAAGGATCTCTTGTAATGCGACCCGATGTTTCAAATTAGAGAAGAACTCTCAATAAAATATTTAGTCAAGCACATTTTACTTTTATCCAACTAAAAGATATTTAAGATGGAATTCTTAACCTGCAACATTAAAAAACACACAAAAATAAACGTTAGCGTACTTTAATAAAACTCAATAACTTTCCAAATGTTTCAATTTAATATTGTTCACTTTCAATCTGAATCAACAAATATTTATGGTTTTATTTAACTCACACTAGACAATACTGAAATTAATTAACATACGTCGTAAGTATGATTCAATTTGATTAATCAATAGTTTCATTTTGTTTTAGAATTATGAACGGAAATAAAATAACGTTAAACAATGATACGTTGTGAAATGATTAGGAGAGTGGGACATTACGATTGGCGCAGATGTTTTCTACCTTAAGTACATATTTAGTTTAACCATTTCCTTGTATTTAGTTATTACATTTTCTCCGTTAAGAATCCTAGAAACTTTTATTTAATAAAGGATATGTCAAAAGTATAAAAATTAATAAATATAAAGATTAAGACATAATTTATATATAGTTACAAAACTTGTAAGAAATCTTTTAAAAAGTTGTTTCCTAAATATAGTAAACAAGATATATTGTGAAGGTAAAAAAAAGACATACTATTCATTATAATACTGTTTTGATAGCTCCGAGGAAAAATAAATAATATATATATTTTTTTAAATCATTGATTTCAACGTAGCATTAAATAACAGTACAGTCAAAACAAAAAACAAACTGTAATTATTATAACGTACATCGTATATTCGTAATGATATTTCTTTCGACTTGTGACTATTTTTTTTTTTCTCTCAACCACTCGTTTCTTACATTTCTGCCCTTCATCAGATGTATTGCTCTTGAGATACCATTCATTATAACATTCAGATACACATACACACAATACATATATGAATACAAAATAGAATAATACAAAATGCTGTTTTAATGTAACACACTCGATAAGTGCGCACCGCCAGATTCTGGTAACGACTGAGCTGGGATTGTACATACAAATGTATTTCTATTATACAAATTCCGACTAGGATACAACATCGCTGTAGGTGTTAATTGAAATAAAAGTCCTGTAATTTTGTTTTGTTTTGTTACAGACCTTTTATTACGATTTTGAAGGTTTCATTTAAAAAATAATAAAATAATAATAATACTTTTTTTTTATATTATAAATCCACCTAAGTGAGTTTTTAATGTTCTACGTAGTTGGTAATTAAATTTTGTCTATAATTGTATGAATATTCCAAGGCTTGTATTACCCGTGTTGCAATTTATGTACTTAAAAGAGCGAAAATATTATTTCAAATATTAACTATCTCCATTATTATTGTAGTCTAAAATGTTACACTTCATCAAGTAAAGTGAAACAGGGTTTAACTACCTGAGCTTGTACGGTTTTATTGATGGCTTACAGCTTCATCTGAAAACCTTGTTAACTAAACTTCAATGTTAATGATCCAACCGTTTTTATAAGGTTCAATTTATGAAGAGACTTCACTCATTTTTGTTTCCATTGTTTCATAAATTAAAAGGTGATTAATGGCATAACGTGTTTAAAAGAATGTATATTGAAATGTAACGAATGGGAATATTCTTTATAGTAAAAATGTTTCTAAGTCAGCTTACTTGAAGAAGTACTTTTGATTTCCTAACCTAAAAGAAGCTTTTGGATTTATTTCAATCTTTAATCTACAAATTGAAATATTTGACGTTGTATCTGGCGATTTTATTGATTGCCTGAGTCGGGCCTATTTCACCTCTACTAATTTACGCACTTGTCCTTTCCCTGCCAAATTTAGAAACGATATAAAATTATACACCCCTCGCCTCCAATTGAGAGGATTTTTTATTTCGATTTCTTAGCTTCTGTGGATGGAGAAGTGCAATCAAAATTAATGAAATAACATCAAATAAATCACACACACAACACCTTTTTAAAAGAAAGCATGTTATTAGTTTTATACAAAACAAGAGCTGTTAATTATTTGTCTATAGAAAATTCGACCAATGAAATTTGTTGGTTTCAAACCAAAAGAAATGTAGATAAATAAAAGAACAGAAAAATGTTCACTAACTTTCTCGCCAAACCAATAGAAAAAAATCCTAAAATACATAACATTTGAAAACCTGAAGTAAATAAATAATGGTTTAAGTGCTATTTTCATAGATTTGAGAAAAAATAGTTTTTTATTTTAGTAATACAATTAAAATTTAAGAGTCTTAAACACTAGACCTAAATACATTATGGAAGAAATGTTGTAACTAAACCTTATCCCATGTTAATTTTTTTAATGAAAAATCAATAAGGAGCTACGTAATGCAAAAAAGTGGTTCAAGTGACAATGGCTAAAATAAAATTGTCTAAGCGCCAATAGCACTTGGATTAGGCGAAAATTTACGATATTATGAATACCGAAGCCTTTTAATACCTTTTAAGTAAGCAGTGCAATATAAAATACGAGTATAGGCCTAATGTTATACAATTTCCTAATAATAATATATTTTTTAAAGGTTATGTTTGTAAAATTTGGAGAGTCAAAAATATTTTAATAAGTACCAGGCTAATAAAAACACAAAGTTTATTTATTTAATCTTATTTACTCACCAATTTATTGGACGGACAGCGCACGTTGCACGTTTAAGCCAAACTTAAACGTTCAAATTAAAGTGAACATGTTGTTTTATAACAACAGTACACGTTACAAAACTAAATGAAACAAAAAAGCAATCACTACAACACCAATTAATAACAATTTTGTTTCAGTTCCACGATTGTTTGGTTAACAATGTTAACTCTTCATAAAACCCTTCATGGCTTCCCTCTATTAAAAAGGGTATCATACTCCATAAATTAAATTTCCTTGCTTCAGAAATTTGAGATACAGATTCCAATGCTGGAAGAGGGCTGCTTTCTATGACATCGTTTGTAACAGTTTTTTTTTTTTGAGAACTTTACTTTGTTCCATTTTTGAAGTTCGTTGAATGTGTTTTTTTACCCTGATAGTTCCAGGTCTTTGCAGCAGAAACTTTAGTCCAAATCACTTTTGAGATGTTAAGTTTTAGTAGGCTAATCAAAAAAACTTCACAGCACTGTATGAAGTTGAAAAGTCTTCACCTTCCATCACGTTAACAAGAAATGGATTTTTGTCTCGAACAGCTAGGGGGAGTCACTGAGTGCTATTTATCTTCAAAATGTTAATTTTCATAACTTTAAGGTACATTTTCTTTAAAAGTATAAGTCATAGAGCTTTGAAATTTTTTTAACCTTAAAAGCCTACATGTGTTTACACATTTTAAGCAGAGGATTTTAAAATATTTGCAAAACTAAATATTTTGTGATTTTTTAAAAAAAAAGTTTAAACATGTTTATAAAAAAATGTTAATAAAATGAATTTGTATGAAAAGTAATAGACAGTTTTTTAATCCCTCTGCTTAAAATGTGCAGATTAACTAGATAAAAAAATCATCCAATTATCTCAAATGGTTCCTGAGAAAATGTTCCTTTCGCCTTAAAAAAATGATATTTGGGGCAAAATCAATTCAAAGAAGTAAAAAAAATACACAAGTTAAAAAAGTTGAAAAATCTTTCTTTAATACATTTCTGCTCCATACATTGGGTTGTCTGGGTCTTCTGCTTCCTCATACATGTTCTCCTGTTTTCTTTCACATGATGTTTGCTTCTGGCGGCATTTTTTTAGATTTCGTTCACTGCCTTTTCCGCTTTTTTCAGCCGTAGAATGTCTGTATTTCATCATCCTTTTGATACACTGGGCTCCAGGAACCGTACCTAACTTTTCCAGGATTTTACATTTCACAATTATCCCTTCATACACTCCCAGTTCCAAAGTATTTTTCTGGTCAAATGTAGATTTTGGTAGGCGTGCCCAAATCACGCTGTTGAGTGATTCACTTGCATTCTGTGTGCCACCAAGTAGTAGACACCTTCGTAGTAAATCTGGGTGAGCTAGGTCTCTAAAAATAGGTTTTATCTGCTCCATAGTAACCTAACCTAACCTAAACTAAATCTGATCTAACAAAATAGAAATATACTATAACAATATCTTATTATAGTGTGAGCGCTGGCAGTGTCTAATAATGAGCAAGTATTTCTAGTGCAAGCATTCGCAAAATTATTAATAAATTAAAAAAGTACTTATCGGATTTGAATGAAACTTGCATTAAATTAAACTGCAAGAAATTATTATTTTAAAAAACACAAAATCTCAAAATCGTATATTTTTTCATTTTTTTGTCCCTTGACACCCCTTCAGTCATTTCCTTCAAATCCTGAGGAATACAACACTTTTGTATACTTTTTCGCTTTTCTGTTAAAGCTAATTCATGATTGCAGTCAAGCAATGAATGTCCTGCTACTACAAATGTATGATGTGCTTGCTTGTATACTCCGATTGTTGTGTAGGTATATCCATACAAAATTCAACATTTGATATTTGTTTTTCACGGATCAGTTATCGCTCCAGGCAACCAGTTTATCTGATGGATTCACTTGTTTCAAAACATTGAAGCTATTTCATTACGTCCCCTACAAACTTGACAAAGTTATCATGCAAGCCCGTTGTGAATATGGATATCCAGATTGTAATTTGATAATGCTTGTTGCTTTGAGTCAGCATGGGTAAAGATAACACATGTTGCAGATTTAGAGAGAATGCTGGTATAACTATGAATTTTCTGAGAGTTAGTACAACCTTGTTTTAAGTATGATCTAGTTTTTTTTTTAGATTTCAAATGATGGACCTTGAGTTTGTTTTGAAAGTGTATTTTTCATTTCCTGAGGAGCAAGTGATTTTTGCTGCTAATAAGTCACACATGTATCAATTTTTGGTCTGTGAAAGGAGAGTTGGTAATTTTTTTTTTTTTTTTATCAAAAAAAATCTTAAATCATAGTAAAAACATTCATTAACAGGGGAATTAGATGTTTTTGCTTAAATAATCTGTATAGCCTACTAATATTTAAATCGTAAGATAAGTACTCTTTTTTTTAGACTTATTTCATCCATAATGACTGACTTCTCGGAGAGTAGAATTCACATGTTCGCATATTGAATTCTTATCATCAACAGAAAACTTACGATTTTTAGTCTTATTTCATCATTGTTCTACATAGATTGGATTACTACTCCACTAACTCTCTTTTGTTTCAAATCAAAAATTTCTACAAAAGTTGACCGGTAGACTTGGTCCAGCTCACCTTCCTCATTTAGGACTGTATAAACTTTAGTAACTGGTCGCTTACTTTGTTTGGGATTGTCAGTTTCCAGTGTCGTCGTCTTTGAACATGTTTTTTGTAATTAACCATATATGATAGTTTTGGTGCTTCCAAAAGCCAAGTTTATTAAAATCATGAAACAATAGTAGCTTTTGGGGTTGTGATTTACGCTGAATCTTTACAACACTTAAATTTAACATTTTGTGGAGGAGGTGCTTCGGCCGGTTCTTGGTCGTATATTACTTACCACTCTATTATTTTGTTTTGTTTTTTCCTATTGTCGGATTCTCTTCCTTCTTCCTCATTGCGTTGTTTTTTACAACCTTAACTCATCGTAAAACACTCAAAAACACTTCTAAAAAATACAAATTACAAACAATGATAACAGGATGATGCAACCTAGTCACGATGTGACTAAATGGCGCCATGGCACATTGGTGTCCAGGCATATATACATCCACGCTACCTCTTAGTCATAACCAGAACACGGTTGTGGCACTTAAATCAGAATTCACATAAAGTAGCTTGGTACATAAATCATACATAATTTCGGGGGGAAAAACAGAATATTTTTTTAATGGTACTTAGATCATTATTTACTACAGGTCTTCATTTTTTGATACTATCTCTTTAAAAATTTCTATTAAAAGTTCTATATAAACAAGTAAAAGTATTGTAGTTGTAAATAGTGGATTATATCATAATGGAATAAAATAAATTTCGATATTGAAATTATAAGATTTGTGACATCATTTAATCATGTGAACAAGTCAAGTAGACTAAACAAAATTATATTTCAGAAGTAATTTTTAAAATCGAACAGAACCTGAAACCATATTTCATAGGCTATATTAGATGTTACTAGGCTATGTGTTTTGATTATACAGGCTCATTAGCAATTTAATTTAGCCTAACTTAAAAAAATTAATTTGAACATAATTTTTCAAAATAATGATCTTTTTAAATTGAATCAAATTATTTTATCTTTTGAACAAAAATATCCACCAAATCGGCATTCTTAGATGACAACAAATATTTATTTTTACTTTGTATTTATTTACCTCTATGAGAATGTTTGTGTCATGTTAATGTTTAAAAACACAAACAGACAATAAGGGATAAATTAATTAGAAGGGTTTAATTATAGTAGAACCGAATTTAAGAAAATGTTGTGTTTTATACTTAATAGTACCTCCCCTTGTAAGACGGGAAATGTTGAAAAATATGCTCATATACTGAGATTGAAAGAAATAAGTCCAACCATTTTAGCTGAAGTTCATTAAATATGAACTTTATCGTAAACAAATTTGTAGTCTTGACATCATAAAAACTGTTATATCCTCAATATTTAAAATTTCAGAATAATTGTTTACCATCATGATAATTTCTATTTAACATGTGTTTGTAACAAGGTAAACAATATGATTAACGAAGATGTGTCAGCTAATATTTTGTAAAATGAAAATTCCGATATCTAATTATTTTTGATGTATCAAATATTCTAAACCGAGTAAATACTTGTGTGTCGGCGCCACTCTCGAGTTGTTGTCGGCCTATTTCATTTTATTTTCTTTACATTTACAGTACTACGTTCCCCACTCTGATCCTAAATGCTTTTTCGACAACCATTTCTAAATTGTATTAAGTTATCATGGTGCTCTAATTCTATACGGAATTTAATTATTGGTGCGTGAATAAGAAAATGTTGATTGAAAAGTAAATGTATTATTATGATTTTTCGTCACTTTTCGTTTAGATTTCTTCTCAGAAACTTCATTTTGTATTTAGAAAATACTTTATAATATAGATACTTATTTACCGTATGTAAAGTTTAATTATAAGAGGTTGAAACAAATTAGGAAAAAAAGGAATTATGTATTTGTGAAATAATTAACTTTTGTTTCAATGTTTTTCTAAACATTATTGAGGTTGTATCTGGCTATGATATATCAGTCAGTGGGAAAAGTTCAGTGCTGATATTGGGGGTGTGTTTGTAAAAAAAAGAAAAAATGGATGAAGTTGATTAATGAAAAAGAGAGAGAACGTCAGAGAAGAAGCTGTAACTTATATTAGGTTTCGAAGAGTTCTTCTATTCAGGATTTATTTAGAATGATAATTATTCAATTAATAATTTTAAGATATAGTCAAATAAAAGGCTCTTTAGTATTTAATTTATTCTTAAATTGTAATAATAGATTACTAAGTTTTACTCCTTCAGGTTATAAAAAGTAATCAAAAGAAAGTGACTAATTATAAGGTGGAACGCGACTTATAACTGCAGGGAATGGGTGTAATTAATGATCATTCAAGGACGAGAATTCCACAAATAGCATTCCAACTAATTGCTGACATCTTTCATTGGGAATATCTTGACTTTCGCAGGAAATCAAACAATAAACGTTAATTTTACCTAAGACCTTGCTTTTCTCTTAATAAGAGATATAATTACCTCATCCCTAGCGAGCTGCTACAGTGATGAATGAATTTAATCATATCTAAGAGCAGTCGTAACACCTGACATAGCGTAATTGCATCTTTAACAGAAGCGGAAACTGTCTTATCCTTAGAGGTAAAATCCTAACTCGTATTACAATCCCATCTCTAACTGTAATCATGAAGGTAACTTGACTAATGTAGCTCTAGGCTTTAAAACAGACCGGAAACAACAGTAACCAGTTCCGTATACGGTTTAATCCCTTTCCTGCATCAGCCCAGGAGATTTTTTAATTAATTAATGTCAAAAGTGAACTTGTTTGAGGTGAAGGGATCTCGAACAATCATACTAACATTATATATGTTTTAATTTGTTGTTTAAATAGATAAAAATCTCTCTGTTGTCTTTCCTTACTTTTCATTATTCACACATACAAAAACAATATACAAACATTTTAATATACAGTATACCCTATATATAAAAAATAGTGTGAAAAATTTAGTCACTTTATATAAGTTACCTGTTTACACAAAAAGAGCTTGTGGGAAGATGAAATACAGCTGTGCACCAACTATTTTACGATGAGTGGCTATTTACTACAACCATAACAGAATTACGTAAAAGACTTCATACATGTTATATAGTTTTTAAGTAAAATTTTAAAACATATTAAAACCTAATCACACGTATACATAGATTACACATTCATATACAAACAGCATAAATATATTTTACATTTGATCCTCAAAGTATTTACTTATTGTTGTATATCCAGGAACTTCTGCCAGTCTCTCGAAAATATTTTTTCTTACGTATTATTTCCTATTTTAAGGTTATATATTAACTAATTTGTGGTCAATATAAAAATAGAATTTTTTAAAAAATTACTTGTGTTTAGGTACAATGTGACTAAATGCATATCTTTATATATTTTTTTGTTATTTATAATCTTACAATTTTCTCCACTATTATATATATTTTATATTTATATATTATATATAATATATTATATATAATACATTCATTATAAATATTTATTTTTTATATATAATTTATTTAACAAAAAATATATAAACGCCATTTTCAATATAACTTTCATTTCTCGTATATCCACTATATAGGTGTTTCAAAAGTATAGAACACCTTCCGTAATTTTTGAACGGATTTAAATAGGAAATCTTGGGAGTTTCTTTGCGTAAATAGAACCTCCTTTAAAAAAATTCAACGGAGGAAACTCAGTTTAATCAAAACCCAATTAGAAAAATACATGACAATAATAAACTTACGTAGAGGTCCACTTAAATATTACGTGCAACACTTATTTTAATCACTTTGAGATATCTGTCTAACGAACCACTTATTTAATAACTATATAACTTACTTCGTTCAATAGTGGAAGTATTCTACAGCTGTTTCAGGATAAATCCCATCATCAGGTGCTTAACAAAATTTAAAAATAATTAAAAAACACAAGACATTATTCACAAAACACGAGTAAAGGTTTTTATCTTCTATGCGGCCGCATTTGTCAAGATTGTTGGTTGAACTGGACAGACTGTGTATATTTAGTGATTACACTGTCAAATGTGGGTTCATGTCCAGTTCTGTTTAACTATTCATGTCCTGATAGTTTGTTACGAAACTGATCGTATAGTGTTGCAATTTGCAAATTGTGTCGCAGTGTACATAACAGGGTCCGTACTTTCGCAACACTCTGTATATATGTACTTATATTTGTTTTTATGAATTATAACATAAGCGAGTACAAATAAGACAACAGATTATCACCTATATGTTATACTACTTTATAAACAAAGAAAACTGTAATTAGGTAAGGGTAACATAGCAAACTGTAGGTTGGGTGGTATTGTTGCCCACAGTGGGTAATGTAGCGCAACTAATCTAACAAATCTGAATCTGCTGTTTTACATAATGAAATTATAATATTCTTTGGCAACCAAATATTTCTATTCGCCTTTATTTCTTTTTGGACGTATTTTGATGATAGGAGTAAAGAAATGGTTAAGGAGGAAAGTAGTTTTCTCGTAATATTTATTGTGTGTTTCTTTTAGGCTGATTCTGGAGTGACAATTAAGTTGTTACATTTTAAAGTAAGTTTTGGAAAGAAAAAGAAAAAAGTAGGGGAAAAAGGACAAAATAAATAAAATAAAATAAAAAAGCTGAAGGAATCTCAGATCGTCTTTTATTCAGAAAAAACGTTATTGCTTTTATGATGATAATGACAATTCAAAATTTCAATAGGCTCCAAAAAAGAGGGAAGAACATAAAGTTCCGGTAATAAAGATTTACAAGTCTTTCTATACTACACAGTTTGACTGGTTTTGTGAGTTTTCATAGGTAAAACACCACGAATTTTGCACTGTGGAAGCACACGATTCATTTCCCTGCTGCCAGCAATTGAAAGGATCTTACAGATTTGCTTCTTTTTCCTTGTCTCTCGTAAAACAAACTTTGTCTATTATATCAAAGTTAAGATGATGTACGTGTGGTTTTTCTATGACCACCAGTTCGCCCTTTTCAACAAAACTTTTAGCCAGCGGGGAATAAAAAAATTAAATGAAACTAAAATAAAACCGCAGTCAAATTCTAAACAAAGAAATGATTGAAAATGTATCACCTTTAGTCCAAAAAAAGATATTGCCATATTTTAAAGAATGGAAAGGTTAACTTTACTAAGTTAAATGAGGATATAATTCAATTCTATGATCGGTGTTTATGGGATCATTTATTTAATCGAAAACATCATAATATAGGAAAATAAACAAAAGGCTGGAGATAAAATAAATTATATTCGCGGCACAATTATTATAATTGAAGAAGAGCTTTTTGATGTAGTATTTTTTTAAAGGAATTTCGACAACTGAAACTTTGTAAAATAAAGATTAAAGTAAGACGGAATACTAATTAGAGGAGAAAAGTATCTTCTGATTTTCAATATATTTAAAGAACGTGACATTTTAATTTCAATCCTGAATTGATAATTATGTTATCTACCTGAAACATCAGCCTAAATAAAGTGTTCTCCTTGTTGAACATTGCGTGGTCATATGATTAAGGTTTAATGGACGAGTCAACCGTGAATGGTTTAATGCTCTGTAAAGTAAACTTTAGATTAACGAAGTAACTTGTATGAAAAGATCGATGGTGACGGTTTTATTGTAAGAAGTACACTCTAATGAACAATATAATTGGTATTAGACGATTTGAAATAATATTCATTATACTGTTATATTCATGTTCAATAATGAACTGCTTTCATTACATTTTTAGAGATTCATAACTTTCACAGCATCTCTATTCATTATGGGACAAATGTTGTGTGCCTAAAAATATTCGTGTTTTGTATTAGTTGTAATTTTACTATACTTAGATTTGCAACACATTCTGCCCACTTACCTTAAATATTCTTGAATATAGTTTCAATTAGTTGTTCTACAGGAGTAGTCTACTAAATGAAATACAAGAAAATCCAGTTTAACCTTTACTTTAAGAAAATCCGATTAATGTTTTTAGAACGACGTAGTACAAGAGAGTATCACCTGTTTCCTGTGTCATGCGCAACCACTCTCAGTATAACCGTATCACATTTCCATAGCTCATGCAAGGTTAGCTTTGGTGTATTCGAATCAATCTAATGTGTCAGAACAAGTTGGCTACATTTTAAACCTCTTTAATCTTTTTTTATATTAAACAATTTAAAGCATATAATGTAAGAAAACAGCAAAATATGATCGAAATCCATACTACATATTTTGGCGACATTTTTTTTTTCAGATACGTAAAACTATAAAATCCCAAGAAGAATTTATATCACTGATCGGATACAATTAACAAAATTATAACATGATGTTGTCTTGAAGCTTTGAAAGTATATTTAAAGTTTTGATAAATTGGAACAATAAATAACTCAAACACTGAATTATATGGGAGAATCATTTTTCTATATTTATGAATAAATAAAATAGAATTTTCCTTCGAAAGTTTTCTTTCAGAAACAAAGAGTATTTTTATGTTTCAATGTAGTAGTTATAAATGACGTGCATTCGATTTGTGCATTTTAGGTTACCGCGGTTGTAATTGAAGTTAGCTGTGTATATTGCCGTCAGTATGATTAACAGTCACATATTTATGGTTTCCCCAACACTTCAGTCCTATTCAATTAGTTATAAAATGATTGATGCAATTCTGGTTAAATCCGCAATTACTGTTTATATAACACGTTCACACGATGTATATTTCCCTTGATAATCACTAAATCTTGTAACTTTATACCAGGTATTAAACCCAGATCTCTCTAAACCTATTAGAATAGATGGGCTTGAGGTTACAGCTTACCGTCAAATGGTGTATAGTCTATACTAATTTATATGCGGTTTATTAATATTAATGAACCCTTTATTTATAGAAACTTATAACTAGTCATTTACTATACAATATCTTCTGAAATATTCACAATGATTTTGTCTATTATTAAGAGATTGGATGTAATTTCCATAACTCTGTTATATATATATACACATTAATTTACCTTTAATTGCTGAATTTGAGTAAAATTGTCTAAACTAACATAAAATGGCGTTGTGATTATTTGGTTCCTAGTTGGAATCCACATTATTGATAAGAGTAGAGACACAGCCACGGTATTGTTGTATTGTAATGACAACATTGTTGTAAACAGCCTAATACCGTAAAACAGATTTACCTGTGCGACTGGAATCAATTCCAGCCTCGAAACTTACAGACAAGTTAAAAACATCCTTCTAACTTGGAAATAACATCGGATTGACCCATTCTAACTTTATCTAGATAATACAACTATCACAAATTATCGCAAACAATAAATAAATATGGGTCTTATCATGATAAGAATCTCTGCTTATAATTCATAACGAATTAGCTGTAACAAGCCGTATGGTTTTAGAAAGGGTTTAATCTTAGCAAGTTTAATAAAAATTGACATAGGGGGCAGATAATTTTAGGTCATTTGTACAGCTAAAGCAGTTCTTCTGTACTTACATAATAATACCTAGGAACGCGACAACGTTCCGCCCCGACAGGTAAAAAACTGGTTGCTCTCAAAGTTTTTGCAATATTCTCATGATGAGCATTGTTTTTCACGTCTTTCACCAGCCGTTCGAAAAACATTCACGACCAGATGTTTGATACTTACAAATATATGTTGTAGATTATAAAAAATAATAATAATAAAATTTTTTTTTTTAAATAAATAAATATCGCTGAAATCCACGCGGAAAACAACGGGCAAAGCGTGTACAAATTTTATGAAATTATGTTTTCTCTATTTGACTTTAACTGGACTATCGCACAATCGTTTGGATGGTTTTGCATGTGTAATGGTTAATTTTAATCGTTATTTTATACTTTAAATTTGACCCATTATCCGGAAGTAAGGCAGGGTTACTAAATTTAAAAAAAATACATTACAATTGGAAATCTAGATCACCGGATATGCTTATAAATAACTTTTAATATGTTACTCACCACCAGCAATGATTGCTGGCGGTGAGTAACATATTAAAAGTTAAAAAAAAATACGTTGTCTCCATTTTTATTTTAGATTATATTTGTAAGAATAAAATCCGAAAGAATATTTATACACTACTTTTATCTCAACAATTTCTATCTCAAATCAAATATTCAAAAACTGTATGAGATGTTAAATCTTGACGAACAAAAGCTATGAAATCTGAAATACTTCCCAAAAATGACTCTACACATTTCTTCCAGGTTTTCTGACAATCTGCTTTTCTCTTTCTTTTGCTACTGGGTGACACGTCCTAATCAAATATTGTTTTATTCATAGCAAAAGGGATGGTATTATTTAAAAGATTTTTCAAATTCCTTTATTTCCCTTCATTTACTAGCCTATTGTTACGTCATCATTGTAACGTTCATGAAGTTAGGTTGTTTTCTGTTTAATATTAAACATTTGCATAGTATTCCTACGGTGACAATAACAATTGAAATGAAAATTGCATCGTTACCCCTACCCCCTACACCCCCATTACATAGTTGCAGAAATCTTAATTAAATAGTTACGCCCCAATGATCAACTAGTCTTTATTAAATAACACAATCTCTCCTTGCCTGACTTACGAGAGAACTGTATAACCGAGCAGTGTTGTAATTATACTTTGAAGCCAACAAGGGGACTATGGTTGTCAGTATAACTTTCTATCTGAGATTACTGAAACGTTTAATAGTTAAACTGGCAATTTAATTCGTGAATTAAATTTATTGCAATTTATTATATATAATTTTTATTCCTTGCGAGGTATACCTGTGATAAAAAAAAACTTGAACACGATATTTCACAAAAATTACGTTAATTTTTTTAGTTATAGTTTAGTTATTGTAGCTCATGTTTCACTCAGGTTGGCGACTTTGTCGTTGAAACGAGTTTGATTAAGTAAACATAATTTTTGTGAGATCTTGAGTTAGAGTTTTTTTTTTCTATCTCATATTATCTCACAAGTCAAGCTCAATATTTATTTATCTGTGCAATATAAAATTTGAATTTCGAACCATGAATCAGTTATGTTTTAGCAAAACGCGTAGGTTTTGTTGTTAAAAACCAGTCTTCATCAAAAACTGCTGAATTAATCGCTGTTATTTCATTTTAATTTCTGATTCTTCCATTTTTATGTTATGACATGTTACTTTTTTGTACGTGACACTTTTGTTTAAATTTTCATTGTTTTTTTTTAGCTTGGGATTTAAAATATGATTGCATACATTAAATGTAACAATATTCCATATCAGTTCAGAATTGATGAACAATTGTCCTGAATTTCGTAAATATTATCTTTAAAATATTGTATGTGTTTCCCATTTAAAATTTCCTTTTTGATTTCGTACACAATTCAGCGAGTCATATTATCTCCATTTCTGGAAACATTATTTTAATTCAAACTTTAGTCTGACTTGAGCCAACATCTTAATTCTAAATAGAGACCATTAATTTAAAAAAATGAAAGTATAGTTTAATTACCGAGTTCATATTTCACTGCAGTTTGTAGCTGGGCTTCGTAACCCGTAAAACCCAAATTAAAAAGAAAAGAAGATTCTATGTTGATAAAATTGATTATATATATATATATATATATATATATATATATATATATATATATATATATTTCTTTATGACTCGTGTAGAACTTAAATTTATTCTTTTAGGGAATTTTATTCAGCTAATGCGAAAACACCTGAACATGAAAAACAAGTTTATTATGGCTTCAGTTTTTATTATAAGTTTAAAAAAAATTAGAATAGTTAACAGGTTAAGCAGTATTTTTATTCAAACATTGGTTCCATTAAAAACAATTAATTTATAAAAAAATTCTATTTGTAATATTTTGGCAATAAAGCGTCTACAATTACAGTTGAAGTTATGGCTTTATTCCGGAGTAAAGATTTAATACAGGCAATGATTCAGGTCAAGTTGATGTTGCCGAGTTTTTCTGACACTAAGGTACAAAGATATTTCACCCTTTGTTCTTCTATAAGTACCAAACCTCCGCTAGTCATTACAAAGATTGCCGTATAATTCACTCATTTGTGGAGATAAAACAAAAGAAAATGTCGGAGGAAAAGTGAAATGTATTATTTGTGGATTTGACATGTTTATCGAAAATGAGATATTACTTGCAATTCCGGGTGATTAGAAGCAGGATTTAATTCGTGTTTTAACGAATAAATCCACTGTTATTTAACCGAATAAGAACTGTTATTACAGACACTTGTAATTTATTGTATTCTACTTAACAAACATTTTTTCATGTTTAGAGACATTAGTTGTTACTTTGTCACATTTATGGATTATAGAGTTACGTTATGGATGAAAAAATCGATCTTGAGTTTTGTTTGAAAAAATCTGTTTTGAAGTCAAAAAGAGGTTTATGAATGATTTCTATTGTATGTTCCTCTATGTGTGCAGTGCTATTTACAGAATATCTTTATATTTTATCTTTTTTTTTTTCATTGTAAAAAAACCAATATGGGGGAATCCATCTACACCAAGTTTTCTCCTAATATTAATTATTTTTTCATTCTTTCTGACTTTTAAGTTATTTTGGGAAGATGACGAACAATATTATTTTCCTTGATAATGTTGTGGATGGATGTGTGAGAAGTTTAGTGGAATGTTTTTACCCCTTTCATTATTTTAAAAAAGGAACAAGTTTACACCTTATATGCAAGATATATGGGAAGTCTTCTAAAAACTGTACAACCTGCAGTTAAATAACAGTGGAACATTCTTCCTAGCTATTTTAGTTTTTTCAACAATCATTTTAATCTCTCTTTTATATATATCCAGTACTAAAACGAGGAAATTACATAAATTTGAACTTATTTACGGGTAGATCCATTTTGCCGCCTGGGCGTCGATTATAAAAAATAGTTTCTTGTGCAAACCGTCTCTATCTGTTAAATGATTGTAAACAATGATATTTGTAAAAAAAGTTTGATCATATTCTATTAATTTTTTTCCCCTTCTTTTTTCTAATTAAGAATGTATAGTACAATAAACTTTAAAACGTGTAATCAACACGTAATCAAAATATGTTGGGATTTGCTATTAGACCAAAACACGGAACTAGGAATTCATAAAATAAGCTTTATTGATTTTGATAAGTTTTTGAGTAATTTATTATGCAGGACGTTAACAAAACGTATTGATCGTTGTATCCCTAAACTGGCGGTTTGGGAGGTATAGGTTGGCTACAGTCCCTAGCCCCCACTCCGTCTATGTCACTCTTGTGAAAGGCTAATATTCTAAAAATTGGCTGTAAATATTGTGAAAAAGTGTTGTTACAGTGTAGAGTTCATAACATAAAATAATGTAGCAAATGGTAAGAAACAAAATAATGGTTCCAAAGTAATTATAAAAAAACAATAAAAAAACAAAACATAATAATAAAATAAGAACACTGCCAAATATAATAGTTGTACAAGGTATATTGTATGTTAATGTATATAAGAGTAAAAGGAAAAGATTCCATTTATGCAATAATTAAATCTGAGTAAATTAAGATTATATTTTTAAAATTATTACTTAATGGTGGATTATTTGTATTAATATTATTGTTTGTTAGGACATTTGCCAATAAGAAACAATACACGACGTTTCGAGAGTATAAATCACCTCCCATTATCAAGTGCCTAACTTACAAACTAAAACATGCAGACAGAACACACGCCTATGTCTAGGCCTATGTTCAGAAACTAAACCTAATAAAAAACACCCAGGACAAACCCTGAGCGGTCAAAAACTAAAATGAAACTCGCATGTGATTAGAAATCCACAAGTCAAAAGAGATCCGTCTGCATGTTTTAGTGTGTAAGTTAGGCACTTGATAACGGGAGTTGATTTATACTCGCGAAACGTCGTGTATTGTTTCTTATACACAAATGATGGCAAAGGTCCGAACAAACAATAATATTAATATAAATTAGATATTAAAGTAGACAGATGTGTATCGTTATCCCATGGAAACCTTCGATAAGATGAACAAACTTCTTATTACAGTACAGAAAACAAGAACAAAACAATTTGAATGAGTTGCCATGGTAACAAGCATTGTTGAAAGTCTTCCTGCACGTTTCTAGATATTTCTTGGCACTAACTGTGCTCTCGATTCACATTCAGAATGTATTAAATGATTTCCATCTTCAAATCATCAATTATGTGTATGAAATTCACTGAGTTTTCCACCGAAGCTTAAAGAAGAACAAAATCACGCTGAGATTGTCAAATGATTTAAGAAATGATCCTGTCCAGAAACACGTCGTCAAAAAGTGTCATAGACACATGAGCTGTGTCAGACGTAGTGGCGATTTGCTAAAAGTAGCCTTGACAATTTCATCGTCTGTCAATTGAACAATGAAAAGATAAATATCAATATCACAAAACCTTTGGTAATTGATAGTCTCACAGAAAATATTCTACACTGTCGCTAATGAGATGACGTGTTTTCTATTCACTAAAACGTTAGCATTTAACGTAAAGTAGAAATATCCCTCGTTATGAATAAACCCGACAATTTAACAATATTACAATTGTCATGAAAGTAATTTCAAATACGAATCTAGATGTAAAACAGAGATACTTTGTCTTCAGTAGATGTGTATGCAGCCAGTATGCTATTTAACAAAAGCTAAATTGAACATTTGCAATAAATTAGTTTTCGAATTTGTGTTGGTGAATGTACAATTTATCTACCCATTTAAGTTTAGCTATTACACTGGAGTTCGTTTACGTTCAGTAAAGTACAATAATGGGTTTCATCACTGTTTAGGACATTAAATAGAAATTATTTATTGATGGATATAGCTACTACATATTTTATTTGAGCAATTAAACGTTAAACCTATTTATATGAGTTTAAAGAATATATATTTGTTAAGATATTCAAAATATATGAGTGTTCTTTCAAACACGTAACAATTATAAAAAACAACAATCGGAAGATATATTATAAGAGTTATTGCAAAACCTTTTTCTGTTATCGCGGAATAAAACCATTTTCCTGAGGATTTATTCAAATCCATTTATTTTAGTGCCCAAATTTACAAAATTATTTGCCTTGTTTTCCTTGAATGTGGAATAGATTTTGTTTGTTTCAAATAACGTCTGCCTCGTGTGTAATTTAAAAACATTATTTATTCTTTAAATATTATGAACTGTTATTAACTTACGTATTAGTTTTTCGATGAAATTTGTTGGATTTTTATAACTTTATTTACTAAATTCATACTCACCTATTCATTGTTTATGAACCAATTTACATAGCTAAATTAAGTTTATGTTTACGATTTTAAGTCATTAATTATAATTTCATCTTTTTATATTCTTACAGTTTTATCACTTGCCTATCTTCTTCCTTACTAATTTCTCCCCCACTCTATAAAAACCTCTTCCCACCCTCCAGGACAACAATTCCATCCCTGGCTAACCTCCAACCCTAGGCATTGTGTTTATGCAAGTCTATAATTATCCGTCGTTGTGAATAAGTTCATATAATATACATTTATTATAAATTTGGTTTTATCTCAAATTTTAGTTGTTTAAGATTTAGTTATAACACATTTTGTATAATCTTTCAGCATCTCAACTATTTCAATATGTTTATTCTCACGTCTGGGTCCTTAAGACACCCTTCAGTAAATATTGATCGAGGGATGTGAAGTCTTGTCTTAATTTGTCCATTTCACATTTCATGTGTTTGTTCGACTGTGTGTGTTTGATTTGCACTTATGGGCAAACGCCTGTATTAATCACTATCATGTTTAGAATAAGATTAATTGCAACGAAGCCAAAGGATTTGATGCTTAGTTTTTTATTTAATTTTCCGTTTTAAAAAAAGGTGACTGCTAAAATAAGTTATTGCACGAATCCAAAGCATATACGCGAATTATTGGAAACATAACAGATGCTCTGAAGTATTTTAAACACAATGACTTGAACGTTTTATTAACGAGCAAATTAGAAAACAAAAATTTAGACTTAAAAATTAAATTTTAATTAATTGTTTTCTAACACTCTCTCACGAGAAGTGTTCACCTAACTAAATGAAAGAGAAAAAAAACATACTAACTGCTTTTTTCTTCTCCATTTGAGAAAAAATAAATAAAATAAACAGTTTTCTAGTTTGATTTGCAAACAAATTTAAATAAATCATTACTTACATAACAGATAAACTGTTTCGTTCCCTCAGTTTGTCTCTACAACTTTATAACTTGTGTGTATATATCAGTGTGAGTTAAAGTTAAATATAAACAGTAGTTGGAATACTAGAAGCGAGTTCTGTTCACACAACTCCTAGTTAAACTTGCAAATAAGTTGCGAAATTTGCTCTATCCAATCATGAAATATATAGAGTGAAATATATGTTACATTTCACTCTTTCACCAAATTTGTCCTTTTTGATGCTCTAAATTGTTTAAAAACACACAATTTTTAGAATCAAACATTTTCACAAAATAAATGAATTTCAAATAAACTGTAAGTTTTAAGTTTGTCAGTTTAACATTGTATTAAAGTTAAGTACATACATTTGTAGATTTTAGAGTTATGTTTCTGTCGATAAAACGTGAAATAAACTCTATTAAATACACACACAAATTATTAAACCTAAAAATAATCGCGCACAGAGAGAGAGAGAGAGAGAGAGAGAGAGAGAGAGAGAGAGAGAGAGAGAGAGAGAGAGAGAGAGAGAGAGAGAGAGAGAGAGAGAGAGTAAAAACCAAGTTATAGTATTCGAAATTTAAGCTCATTTGACAAATAGGCTATCAGTCATATAATTTTTACAGTCCTTGTTGTTCAGTACACAGACGTGAAAACAGTCAATGTGTCGGAATTTAGATAACTTAAAAACTAATGTTTTCATTACTACTGAATCACGAAAATAGTTTCGCTCAAGAAAATGTTTTATAAATGCTGTGAAATATGTAAACACTTTAATTTTCGAAATGAGTCATTTTACTATGCGATATCAATCCTCGAGAAATAATTCAACAATAATGTTTTTGTTTGAGATTAATATTTTACTTTTGATGCGATGAGCCTTCTTAATATTCTGACAATAAATTTAGATTACTGTAATATCTGTAAATTATTTTTATTTATATAGTTTAAAAAATATATATTAATCCATAATGTATTGAAAATATTTAAGTATTCATCATTTAACGTGCTCGTAAAACGAACTTCCCGTTGACTGTGAAGTATCCCTACTACTCATTCCAAATAACTGGAACGAATAGATTCATAAACCTGTTATGTTGTTTTGATGGAAAACCGATGTCAGATTAAACAGAATGAAATTTAATTTAATAATTTGTATGAAATGTCACTACTGTTTAATGCTGGACTGTGAGTCATGACTTATGTTTGGTAACGTGATAAATGGATTTAATGTCAATGCAGTTTATGCCCTATTTAGTTCTGTACATTGTAAACACACATTTAGTATTTAGGTTATGTTGTTTGATTTTAAAGTAAACCTTTCAACATTGTATATCGAACAAATATCACTTTAGTTTTTACATTCAAAAAATAATCCTTTGACATGAAGAGAGTATTTTAACACGAAGTTTGTTCTGCGACCTTTATTTTGTCCTGATTAAATTATTTATCATGTATGTAACAATTTCAACTATAATAATTGTTTACCACATTTACCGTGTGCTGGTATTCTGTACATTACAAACAGCGTGATTTACCTTTTATTGAACACTGTATACATTTTTTAAAACTTAGGTTAATTATTTGGTATTTAAAAGTTTTGATTTATATTTACTTTCTCACGGTACAATTTAGTTTTATAGTTCTGTAATATCTAGTGTGTTTACCTTTTCAAACTGTACATGTGAAACCGTTTTTCACTGCTGAATTCATTTCTAGATCATTTAATTATTTCGCGAATTTTATTTTAAAATTTAAATAAGTTGTTATAAAACCCTCACGTGATATTATAATTTACGCTGGTGGATGAAGTTATACTTTTTCACGCTTACATAGTATAGAGAAAGTTTATTTGATGGGTCAAATTGTTGACGTAGAGTTTATTGCTATATTATCAGTATTGTGGTTCTTTGAACCAAAACAAGTGTATCATCTTCTATGTCGCCTGTATGAAATGCTGTATCGCCGGATTTTATCTAAACAGATTTTGTTCAAATTTTATAAGTGACATATTCTAGCGTTATTTTATGTATATATAATATATATAACTTAAAATTACAGTTGTCATAATTAAAACTCTAATTTATTTTTTCACATTTACTAGTCTAACATGTTGACTTCATAAACATTCAAATATATTGTTTCTTACTAAAATAAACTTATCATGGAATAATCGGTGAAAATAAAAAAAAATCTATGGAGTTGTTATAAAAAAACTTTAAATTTTTGAAATCAACTATATATATATATTTCAAAGTTTTTTGAATTATATATACAAACGGTCCAAACCCGCGTGCCAAATAATAAGTAAAATAACATCAAGGTTCAAGAACAATTGGCAAAACACTACATTGAACCTTAACCTTCGTCATTGAAAGCTCTATATTAATCAAAGTAGACGTAGTCTATATTTAGCATGAGTTTATGTCACAGCCAGACTAAATTTACTCTTTATCCTATTTAAATACCTAAATATATTGTATGAACATTTTGCAAAACAAATTATGAATTGGAACTCATTTATGTGGAACCAAAAGACAGAGTTTTAAGAAAGACGTGGACGAAAACTCTGTAATAAAGGCTTTTTCTCTCGCGTAAAATTAGGAATTTGGATAAATACCAGCGAATATTTGTTTTGTTTTGTCAGGGAATATGTGAGGAGGTTAATTGTATGTTTTTGAACATCTTTAATTAAAAAGACATTATAGGGAAATACTGTATGGAATCATTGTTTTATTAAATGTTTTGAGAAATTACAAGAGTCAATAACTCTTTACTGTATATACAATTTCCTTTTTTGTCTTTCTAATATAATTCCTAACATTTCTTTGACTTTACACAGCTAAGATTCGTCATTAACGGTTTACAAATAATACTTTAGAGGGTGAGTTTGATAAGTTAATAAAACATATAGAGTATAGGCCTACCAATAGAAGTTGCAGTTAAAATTAGTGTACACATTGTAAAATACTGATAGAGCAAGTTGTTAATAATTTTAAAACATACAATTTATTAAAAACCCTTACATTATGTCAACAATCAGAATACGAGACTTTGCTCTCATGCACGTCTTCCTACGTTTGTCTATCCTTAGGAACTGCCAAGTAGGTCAAGTAAACTCGTTTTTCTCTTGTCTTCAATCTCTTATTCAATTTTGAATTCACATTATTATTATCAAAGTGTGAACATATTTTAATTCTTTCAAGAAATTCCAAACAATATTTTGAATAAGCGATTATTAAATCTGTTCTACATTTTTACAAACTACGTATATTGTACATTAATAATCATTGTACGTAAACAAACATTAATACTCGTATATGTCCTTTAAATTATTGTTGAAAACCTAAGCAAAACTATCTTAGGATAACCTAACCTAACCTAGATTGATAGAATTAGTGGGGGAGGGGGGCAGATAACGGAATCTAACTGTTTACTTTTCGGCTACATACTTTGTGTGAGTGCAATGTTGTCAACATTGAAAATTATTTCATAAATGATATATATATATATATATATATATATATATATATATATATATATATATATATAATAGTAATAAAGAAAAAAATGTTAGCAATAATTTGGATACTATTCAGACTGAGCTGCCCGATTAGTAAAAGTTATTACTGCCCAGACTGAAAAATTATTAGTAAAAGTTAAAAAAATCATATTCAAGATAAATGGAATTAGATAATGAGCAACGTTTAAAGGTTTACTTTCGTTTTTGCCAATTATTTCTGAACTGTTATTTCCTTTTAACGATTAATCACAGTGATCTGAAATATTAACATCTCAAATCATTTGAACAAAAATGTACAATATTTTTGTTTTTTTTGTAGAATATTGGTGATATTTATCTGCTATAAAGATTTTGCTTTTGTAATATGTATTATTTTTTTCAAAACTGTTTTAGTATATTCCTCAACGGTTCTAAAACCTTAAAGGATACGCCGTATTGTAGTAGTGATTACTCGAAGGTGAAATAGACAGTTCTGCAGCACAGGGAGAGCTGTGTAAAACAGTCGATAACTTTAGGAAGGCTTTAGTGTGTGGATTCAATTAAACTCATGATCGATTGTTACATCTGGATACTTGTACTGGTCCCCACGTTTAATAATGCCACAGCCACAGGTAACAGACCGCCGATCACCAAAGTGCTTTAATTCCAGTATCCTGCGAAATAGGTCACAATTAGACAATTACTGTATAAATCTCAGTAATCGAAACTTGTAGGAACTATTAGTCTTATAGAAAGTATTTTGTTTATGAAAAATGGTTGGATGTATGGAAAATTATCAAGTCTAATGTAATCTCTAAAATAATTGTACTTAGGCTCGAGGGTGTATTTTGAATTAATGTTCTTTCAACGTCGTCTCCTGGGAATAAGAGTCAAATTAAGTGTGTGCTAGATATATATCAGGAATTACATTATCAATATCAATTTTACGTCGACAGTATTTTTTTCATCATTTAAAAATAAGTAAACATTAAAATATAGTAACAATCCAATTAGTTACCTTTTGTTAATAGTTCTGTTATTTATAGGAAAGTGTTTTTATAAATCAGTTTTTATTTCAGTGATAAGCCACGTGTCCTATGCATATTATTATTTAAACTATAAAAAACAATCATACATACTTCAAAGATCCAGAGTGGTGTGATGTAATTATATTTTAACGATGAAAAGTTTTAAACACTGCAAACAAATTAGTTAATTCCTTCATGTGGTGTGTGCATCAACTGTAGTGTTGTTTAAGTGCTGGGGAGCCTAATTGGCATCTGGGATAAACAAGCTTTTATGTACATTTCAATAAAAATGAAAAATGTCGGGGAGGGAATGATATATATATCATCGAGTACATGTTTTGAGCTTTATAAATTAACCTATAAAACCTAAGTTGTTTTAAACATTAAACAAGTTATGTTCGTTAGTAATTAATGTCGGTTTAATTAATGTTTTATTATAAAACCTTAAACAATAAATTATGTTTTTCAAAATGTAGTTTTTTAAAGATAGTGGTGCCATAGGGTTAGCAATAAACGGTATTATTTACTTTAGTATCACAGCGATAAACGTATTTATCTTCTATACTTGTAATTTTGTTGTGCATCAAAGCTGCTTCTGACCTGAATTAGTTTTGAGGTTAAAATTTAGTTATAATATATTTGAAATATGTTTCGCATACAAGGCCGTTTAAAAAAATAAAAGATCTAAACAATTAATAAATTCAAGTAATATGAGATAAATTGAAATAAACAATACAAAAACTTTCATAAAACTGTAAACACACAGATAAACGAAATTCGTTCAATCATTACCCATTAAAAACGTCTCTTCTTATTCTATTTTATTTGCACATTTCCCTACACAAAAATTTCACTTCCATACTCCACACTCAAATGTTACTTATTTTGTAGTTTATTGAATCTTATTTAGGTCACTCATTTATTCAATTTTAAACAAACTGTGTTGATGGCAATTTTAAAACATATATGTTTTATTTCTTTACAGTATTATTATTTGTCAGCACCCTACCAGTTTTGTCATAAGTGTTTACGTAACGTAAAAGTCCTCCATTCTAAGCATAATCGGTGGCAAGTCCTCAGAAGTAGGCTAAATAATTGTTGCCAACTTACCGAAAAACATATGATGTTTAAAAAAGAATATATTTAAAAAAACCGAAGTTACCCAAAATGCATAGTTTTGGGTAAATGTAAAAATGAAAATTTAAAAATATTGCATTATATATAATAGCCGTATATATAATATTTTGTATGTAAAAAGCGTATATCTTATTATAGTATGTGTAATATTAGAATTTAGAAACACTGTATTTCATACTTCTTAACTCTATAACGTATACCTGTTTTATTAACACTTATAACCAATATTTTCGTGACTAAAGTACGTGATAAGCCGCCATATAGAATTGTTTAGTAATTATCTCTAATTATAACACAATACCCACCTTCATAACTCTTTTAATAAATAACAAACCGAACTCTACACTGGCGAGGTCCGTTAGATTAAAATTCTGTATATCTTAACTTTTTGTAAAATAATTTGTTTTACGCTTCTCATATTTGATCAACATTATTAGTTATTAATAAACACATTTTATATTTACGATTCAATCTACTAACTTTAATAATCTCTATTATTTAACTATTAATGTAATTAATATAACCTCATCAACCATTATAATATTGTCGGTTATTTATCAACCTAACATAGCAGTTGTTCCATACATTATCAAACCAGAAACTCTATTCTTTTCACACAGGAACTACAGGTACAACAATAATGTACATACGGACGACTATAAAATGCAAACAATGTTTCATAAATCACGGGGAAGTGTTTAGCAAGTATAATTGTCACTTTGCATAATAATGGCCACTCTTTTTCCTTTCATTTCAAGCTCAATGTTTTTCCATCGTTCTGGTACAACCCTACTCATGGCTCAGTAGTCTCTGAGAGAGAAAAAGATAGTTGATAAATTAACTTATAAAAGTTTACTCTAAAATTAAAGAATTATATAGGTCTTGGATTATATGTTTTTTTGCAAAACATATTGTTTTATTTTCTGTCGAAAATTGTGTCCTTTTGTAATTACAGTCCTGTCTAATAATAATTGCCCCACTATACAATTATAACTAAATTTGTGTCACTATTTAGCTCTATATTAATTACATTTTTTTAATGTTTAAAATATATTTATTCAAAATTATTATATTGTATTTAATGAAAAATAGTTTAAAAAAATAGAAATAAATAATAACACTGACTAGGTTACTAACTCTAATAGACGGAGTACATTAACGATTTTAATTTACTTTTTGTTTAATTTATTATATTAACTCTTCATCCTTGAGTAAAAAACTAGATAGATCTTAAGACTTAGTTGTAATATGTATATACATATAAAGCCTTACACATTAGTTTAATAGCTTGCTTGGAAAGTGTTTAAAAGATGATTTAAATATAAAGTAGTTTAATTAGATACTAAATCAGATTCTTCCCGTACAACGTATTATATCCTAACACAACACTGTATTTCAAAATTTATTTACGTGGCTTCATTTCTCATAAAACTTTTAAAATTTGAATATATATCAGTAAATTATTTGTTTAAGACCTCAATAATAATGACACTTGCTAGTTTCATCAAATTTTACAGGATATAAAAAAGTAATATTTCACCTCTTCAGATTTCCTTCCTGTATTTGTTTTGGAAGTGTCGACTCGGAGGTGATCAAAGCGAAAATTTCAGAAAAGGGGTCTTATTTATCTGAATTAATCCTCTTATTTTATGGAATTTTGCACGTAAAAGTGATTTATTTGATTTTTAAATAAATTGTTCTTTCTCTAATTAGCCAACATCACTTTTAATTCTAAAATAAACTCCTAAATTTAATCTTCAAATTAGGTGAAGTTAAACCAAAGCATGTTTCGCCTAAAAATGTAGTAAATCGTTTACATTAAGAACTCAAACACCTTAATTGTAACTTATGTCGGATTTAACCCTTTACATTCACTTTAAGTTTCAGCTTTCATTTAAAACCTGTAATTCCGAACCAGTTTCTTTCCTTTCAAAAAGTTGTTTGAGGTAAACTAATTATCATCATTGACTCTGATGGGCTTAAATATTTAAAGTATGTTCAGGAGACTTGATGATAAAAAGTTTCTATCTACAAACTCAGTTCAAATTGATGGAATCATGTTGCATTAGTTGAAGTTTGTTATATTAAGGGAATAAAATATTAGAATTCAGCAAGAAATGCAATTAACGTGAGATTCATATCAAATCTGTTTTACTTCAGCAAGTTAATACCAATGACAGTAATACTTTTTTAACGCTCTAGGACTTGAGAAAAATGATTAATTAATTATATATTTATAACAGATATTTTAAAAATTTTAAATAAATTCTTTTTTGCATTTAGAAACATTGTGCTATTTATATTTATCATTTCAATTTCAAAAAATATTAATTAAAAGTATATTAATAAATAATAATATACTTGTGTTTACAAATATTTTTCTGGAAGACTTTAGTTTTATTATTTGATATGTTATAATATGGAAGGAGGAAGTGGGGGGGAGGTAGATAAACAATTAACTTTTTTTTAGGAAGAAGATAATTTATTCTACTTAACGCTTTTTACAACATACCAAAATCAACAAACAATAATAATACAATACAATGCAAACTAAATTAATTTACAAACGTAAAATTGTTATTACTCACAAGAAAGTGGTGATAAAAGTAAGCAGTAAAAATTATTAAAATATTTTAGAAATAATCATTAAACTTTAAAATGAATAAAATAATCAATAATTAATTACATACATTTTTTATTATTTTTAAACCAAATTTAGATCGATTTTGTCTTCATGTTTACTTTGCTTTAAAATTATTTTTACCATTTTGATATAAAATGTGCAGATTTATAATCTTAAAGAATGTACTAAAACGCATATAAAACAAATATTGGATATTATATAAAAACTATGTTTAAAGATATGTAAATTTATTTCTATTAAATAGTAAATATTTGAACCTTGTGAAAAATCTAAACCCCGTTTAAAGTGGCACAGTGTAATTGAATTGAAGTAAATCTATAATGATATTCACGTTATCCCTAGTATCATAGATTGTATTAGGCCTTTGTTCCATTGAACTCTATTTCCGTAATGTCAAACTAAGCTAAACATCATTTGAGTGTTTATCACTGCAACTTAACTGTACGTCACTGAGATATAACTGTCAATTACAATGATCTTACTAGAGACATGTAAAACATATATTTTTAATTATCCTTCACGTAACCATATAGTAGAGAAAGTTTCGTAATTGCGAATCAAATTTTATATAAACAATTTATTCTAAAATATTGACTTTATTTAGATCGCCTATCTGTTTGTCCTGAGTGTCTAAACTACTAGTCGAGGATTATTTTAATATTTTCGTAATTACTGGATAGATTTTATATTTTTACATGTTTTGGGTGTTATAACCTTCACAAACAAGTTGGTTCGAACTCTCTTGATATTGTTGACCTAAACGAATTTTCAATCACGCGTACGTGGTTAATTTTTGTTTTTACTGATTACTTGCAACATACAATTTTCTGAGGATACTGTATCACAACGTTAAATTAATTACGGGGAGGTGTGTCAGAAAGTTTCTCTGTTGCTTTTACAATTTGTATTACTACCATCACTATTTCTTTTAAGACTAATTTCGTTATTCTATTTATTACAATAATTATAAAACGCAGTTTGTATGTTCGTCCATGTTTATGGTATAATATTTAACGTGTCCAGTCAAATGTATTTGACTTTTTTTTTTATAATTAAGATGGTAAGAATGTTTGTGTTGTACACCTAATTGAAAATTACATTTATTGTATATAGTATATCAACCATTAAAGTGCTAGAGATAAACAACTAAATTTTACTGCAATTTTTTCAAAGTTTAAAAATTACATTCGTTTAAATATATAATATTACTTGAGGAAAGTTATGTTTTAAACAATATTGCATTATTATATATTTAAAGAATGTAAAACGATGAACCTAACAAACTAACATTTTAGACAAATTATTGCAATTTGTATTCACTTGATAAATTGGCTTTGTTAACCTTGTTTTATCGTGAATGTCTGTTCTATTCAAACATCATCAAATGGCTTTCCGTTCATGTGCATCCTTTGCAGAAGTTTGTACACGTCAAAGATAAATTTATAAGAAATTTTCAAGTGTTCCAAAGAAAGTAAATCAAGTTAGAATAACTTTGTTTCCGAGAAACATATTTCAAAAGTTATCACGTAGTATAAAAAGTAGATATATTAATTTTACAAATGTTACGTTCAATTTCAATTATCATATGATGTGCTGAAGTAAATACTTGTTGTTGTATAATATATCTTCCTGGGGGACTCCTGTTTCTTCAACTATTTGATTTTGGGTGTGTACTTCTTGTAGTTTATTTGGTGTGTTTTGTGATTCGTAATATCAGTTTGTAAGTGCCAAGTGATAATACAATCCTTATATAGTTGCCCTTTAGATGAATAGACTTGCTATGGATTATGCAATATCTATCGTGTTTACTACATTATGTTAATATGTTCTTTATGAGGGCAACAAGTTTAACATTATGGCTGAAATGTATTTAGTATTGGTCATCGGTACAGCAAAGGTTGTAAACTCTCTGGGCTGTCATTTATGAAATGGTACTATTAAATAGTTGGTTATAAATATTTTCATTTCCAGTCTTCTTTTATCTGACTGGTATAATATAGTTTTCTTATTATAACTAAAAGATTAATAATCATCAGATTTCAGTTAAATTATAAATTTTTATTAATATTTTAACTCGAAACACGAAAGTTATGTGTACATTTTGCTGTAAAATAATTATTGAAAAACATTTTCAATTGAATCTTAGTAAAGAAATAACGAATTTTTAATTTCTCAAGTCAGTTTTCATCAAAAAATATTTTTTTAAAATTGTATTATTATATTTATCGCTCATTGTAAACATCAATTTTGTAAATAATATTTTGTGAAATTCGAGACAAATTCATAACATTCATAATAGAGTATAAGAAAAGTATAAAAGTGTAATAAATGTATGAAAAAGTTTGATAACTATTGGAGAGAGAAAAAAAGAAGGAAAAAAAGAAAGAAAAAAAGGGAAAAAAGAAAGAAAAAACAGCAGGTAAATAAGAATAGGGCTACACATTTTGCTTAAATTGAACTTGCTTTTTTTTTATACAGCCATGATATTGTATATATTATTTCAATTTTTTCAATTAAAATTTTAGTTATTCGTTGCGTTTACAGGTATCAAACCATTTCCATTTAAAACGAACTGTGAAATTAACGAAATATGATTAACAATATTAGACAGATCATAAATATAAATAAAATGTATAATATTACGGTTTCTCTTTCTGAAACAAAAAATAAATGTGACGAAAACTGAATAAAGCAAAATATAGAATCACCTTCCTACATTTTGAAATATAATTTATTATTAAATTGTGGAATATAAATGTCACGGTATAAAATATTGTATCACTAGATTATTACTAAAACAATTTTGTATTATGCAGTATATAATCCATTTTATCGGGGACGCTAGAAAAGTGATCAGACCCTTTCCTATTTCCCATGATGTACCAAGAAGCCACACGACCACGGAATTATAAATTGATGAGTTTAATTTCGGACGTAGTGGCGTCCATCGCGCTTTCCTTAGAAGTGTCCGGTGTTAGATAATTTTCATTTGGTACGGCCAAATAACCTTGAATTGTGTCTAGTGTATTTGATAAGTTTGTTTTCAGTTCAGTTTCTATTAATGTTTCTAAATTAATTATAAAATCTGTTTTAAGTTTTCCCATGTGCTGGTTAGTTGGACAAAGTGTTGTTCTTAGTCTAACCTTACCGTGGTCAAATCTGGTTCCCTGGTGTGCTGGTTAGTTGGACATGGTGTTGTTCTTAACCTTACCGTGGGTTGGCATATTTCTCCATATCACCAATATTACCGTTACATATATTAACTCGGTTAAGCTGATTGTCTCTATTATTCTCTAGTTTTGGACTTTTGACGACACAACTATTGCCTGTCTTGATTCCAACCCAATTCATTGTCGACTAGCAAGTGTAGTTATTTGTTCAATGGAAAAGCGTTAATTATTAAAATCACGATTAGAACAAACTTTGGATTTTAACTAAGGATATTATAAATCCTTACATTAATTCTACATTTGTCGTTTTATTTGTTACTCGTGTATTTGAGTGGTTGGATAGAAAAAGCATTTTACTTCCAAACCCTTCGACCTGAAATATTTATTGTACATACATTTGCGATCGGAAAACAATTTCATTTCCACAACAAACATCTGCAGCAATAACATTATTTTTAATTACTGAAATCATACGATAGTGGTCATTCTGAATTACATTAACTGTTACATTTATCCAAACTCTTTTTTTAAATGTATTACTTTTCACCTCGTGTTAATTTATTTTAAACATATTGACAGTCTCTGTCCGGTGTTACAGAATAATGCATTAGGATTAGCGACACGAGTGGAACATTGCATTTTGTTTCTGTTGTTGATTTCAGTCCAACAGATTTATTGAAATCACTTGTCTGAATTATTGAAGTAAAATACATAATTTATTAACGGGAACTCTAACGTCACTGGATGTGATTTATACGTCAGAATTGTTGAAGTTTATGGTTGTTTTAGCATTTAATTCAACAAGTAAATATGTATTTTAAATGGAATATTGGATTTGCGGTTGTATTTACATTACATTCTGAACACGTGTTTTGTAATTGTGTATGTAAACGGGAGCTTCACTCGAGCAATCCTTGTGCACTTCTTTATTATAATCCTAATATTTGTTACATTACCGTGAAACTTGGTTGTTTGTAAGATTGTTATTTTACTGTAGAAATATTTTACTTATAATTTATAATATTTATTGAAGTGATTCTGCTTTCTAATAAAAGTAAACTTTTTTAAAAAAAACCAAGTTTAATAACCAATGAATTAATGTGGAAAGATGTAAGAGATATTATATACATTTTAATGCTATCTCTAAATTAAGTTATAACCCACATGGTCCTAACTGGTGGTTTTGATCAAAGTTCGATTATTCATGTTTGTTTTTATCACATGGTCACAATTTTGTGATATATTAAAAACATTTTCTTTTACTTTGCTCAAACTTGTACTCAGTTGAACCGTTGTTGTCAATATAATCAAGTTTGCTAAATTGACTAGTGTATTTTATCACATAGAGTGATTAACCAAAGAAAGATTGTTAAAGCAGAATGTTTTATGTAGAAATTTTGAAATGTAATGGTTTTTAGATGCTTAATTTTCTTAATGTTTGCTAAGAAAGTAGTGGTGAATTTTCATATTATTGCAGCCAAAGTTTGTTTTTATTTGTGCTTTTTTAATATACAAAGTATATAAATTTTAATTCTTTATGTAATGATAGCTAACGACTCCCTGCGATAAAAAAAGGGAAACATATAATACTGTTATATTAAAATGGTAAAGTCGAACCTTGATCTCCTAAATATAATAAACTGAAATTAAAAATCTAGTTTACAAATTTAGTAAGTGTTATTGGATACTAGAGGTTGGTTAAAATTTGCAAATTTACAATCTTATAACGTTTGGTACTCAGTGGTAAGTTTCATGGGTATACAATTACCACAAAACCACCAATAAAGTTGACATACTAAGAGAAAGAAAATGGGTTCGACTATGCAACATTCCAAGTCAAACACTAATGTTCTTATCTTGCTATGGGGATTCCTGGATTGTAAACACATCAAACACATGTGTTTTAACTGTTGACGTACCTCAACAATTGAAATTATGACTCGTCATTAAAGAATATGATTTCTAAAATGTCCTCTCCTTTCCTTTCAAGAAATAGTTTAACGCCAGCACTGTCGTCAAGATTCAATTAATTAATTAATGCACACGTTTAATGTTGTAAAAGGATAGACCTATGCTGTTTTAAAAACCGTACTTACTCTCCCATACTATTCCAACCTGTTGATATAAATTTCTAATGAACTTCTTTTAATTTATAAGTATGCTACCTAATAAATCCTGCATTTACTTTTCTGTTTTTGAATAGCATTCAAATTCTGAAAGTGACACGTGGAACCAGTTTTCCGGAATTTTTAAATCAACTGCCGCACTGGATTACGTTGTGACAACTTGGTATTATGCTTGTTGAACAGCTGGTCTTTATATTCAGCCATACTGAAACACATGGCAACAGAAAACAGTATTATCACATCACACTGACTAGGTGAAAGCAGATGATTCTAGTAAACAGTATTTGTTTGAAACTATTATTTACAATATTTTTACGTGTTTTGTGTTCTGTAATATGGATTGAAACTTGTTGATTATCCCGTACTACGCACATATATGGATATTTTGAAAATACGCGTAATTTCAAACCGGCTGATTGCTGCAATTTCTTTATCATGATAATCGTTTAAAAATATATTATTCTACCAATTATCTTTTCGTTAATATGCGATTTACATAACATGATAGAGTTCAAACTCTAACTTAGTGACGGTAACATATGGGCATACAACCAGACTTCCATTATTAGGGTCTTTGGTTTTGACACTCTACGATGAGTTGAAACGAAGTGACGTATTTGAAGATAAGGTGATACAAATACAAAGGAAGCAACGTACAATCTATCATTATTGTCCAAGGGTTTGTTGACGTATTTTCACTTTAAGTTTAACAATAACATTTCAAATTTAGAGGTGATGCATATTCAACGAAACTTCCTTTATTTTACTACGTCACAATTTGGTTAGTGTTAAATGTGTTAAACACATGTGCTTTAATGCTCAACAAATATGGGAATTTAATTATACTGTGATTATTTAATAAAGATGCTTTACTTAATCAAGCAAGATTTGAATCTTACTGGAATTTTTCGAAAGTGATAATCCTGTTGAATTATTATTATCTATTGCGACATACTTTCTGGAAACATCCACACCCTAGACTATGAAATGTTCACCGTTTCTACTCAGGAGTAATTTGACACATATTTAGTCCAATGAATATATATTATGACTCGGAACTGCACCCCAATCTGGCGGGAAATGATTCTCTAGCTAAACATAACATGTTCATTTAAACATAGGTCTGAAATAGTTTCTCAACCGTCGGCAATTGTGTGTGTGTGTGTGTGTGTGTGTGTGTGTGTGTGTGTGTGTTTTTAAGACGCTATTTCTGGGAGTAGATAAAATATAGAGTAAAGATTTGGTAGATCCATAATTCATCTAACCTTTTGCCAATATACTAGATGAGCAAGACTAGATTCTAAATTTTAAAAATGGAGGACTTTTATAATGTTTAACGTCGAATATATGGAAAAGGAACGGGATTTCCTTTTTAACGAAAAATATAATTTTATTATTCTGCAGTTCAAAAGATAACCGCGTCATTGACAAAAAACTAAAAAATTTAATTTCTTGGTATTTGTTGCACGACAAGAATAGACTAAAAATAAAACATTTTTGAATTCTCATAATTTTTTTTACCAATCAAGTTTTACTAATACTATTTTAATTACTAGACCCTAACTACATTTTTATTTTATTTTATTATTTTTTTTTTAGGAATAAGTTCCTTTTTTAATAATATTTAAAAAGTTCCTATTTGCATTGTATTTGTTTATTTGTTTATCATTAGCTTTATTAACATAAACTCATAATTAAATATCTCAAGCTTTTGAGGGGTATTACTTTAATTTTCTTATAAACTACGAGCGATACGGTTTTGGAATCCAATTTTTACAATTTAAAAGAAACTTTTATTTGCATCGTAATTTATGCCTCGTGAAATTTAATATGGCCGCATACTACCGATGTATCGGAAATCCTTTGGAAATCTATTGATAGCCATAAATCGTTAACGAAGAGTTCTTGAACCGATGTTTATATAAAATATTTACCTTATTTTTAGCTATAGAATTATTTGCCGAGGGATTGCCTTGGAATTCTGAACTACTTTGTATTTTAATGCCAAGGTTGTGGTAGACAATTGAGGGGATGTACAAAACCACCAAAATTAATTAATTTCCTATCAAGTGTAAAAGTAGCCTAATCTTCGTAATTTATTTTAAATTGCAAATTTGACTTGTACATAAGTTTTACCTTTACTGTAAACCAGAAATACTAACGCGGACGGGAGTGAATGTACTTGATAAACTATTCCAGGGTTCATGATCTCCTTCTTATCTTCTCGCTTCAGTTCCTTGTGCATCCCCATTACCAAGTGATATAAAGCTGTTTAACAATCTACCGTACAAAGTGTGTTAATCGTTTTGGGATACTACCATGCAAACTATGTAGAAAACAAACAATAACCGTAAACAAGAAGGTATTGTTTCCTTGTAATCACCATCCTACCGAAGTTTTGTGTTTAGATTAAATGAATCAGACCGCATTAGCACACGTTTGTTAAACTAAGGAAGTGAAAATGTCATTTTGTTGAGGAATCCAATTACTGCAGGATCATATCTGTGTTATGCCGGCACAGTTTCATTTACTCTATAGTCTGTTACTTTATATTTTTATGTTAAACCTTTATACAGTATCCTACTTTTAAAAAGTGCATTGCGCATTTCACTTTTTTTGCTGAATTTTCTTTTCATTGTTTGTGGAAATTAAATATTAAAATGATCTTAAGCAGGAAACTGGAAAAAAGTTGCATACTTAATTTAAGTCAAATTATGACTGTAAGGAAGTCTAATGACATTTTCGTATTTATTTATATTTTTTATTTTGGGTATATGTAAATTGGTTTTGTCTGTTAGAGCACTCTATAAAATATAGCCAGAATATTTTCTAAAAACCGCTCAAAAAAATTGACGGCGAATTTTTTGCGGAAATATTTAATTCAATTTCTCTGAGCCCCAAAAAGCGGTTTTTGAAAATAGTCTGGCTATATTTTGTAGAGTGCTCTACAGACAAATCTAAAGGACCGATTGTAACCAAATTAAGTATGTTTTTTATAAAATAAAACCAAAATTTAAAAATCTGATGTTCTCAAAATAGGCTTTACGATTATGATAAAAATGTGTTAAAATATCGTCCCTACGGGGCCAAGCAACACGTATTGCTCACTACCTCCTCAAAAATTACCCTTCCATCATTATCTTAAATAATAAAATAAAATAAAATAAAATAAATAAAAAAAAACAATTATACATGAACTGTCATAGAAGATCGAATTTTAAAAATAGACACTTGCTATTTCGACCCAATTATAATGAAATGTGATGAATACCGATTAAAGAAAATTCACCGCCATGATTTAAAATGAAAACTTCCTTCAGAGACTCCTAGGGTCTTTTCAAGGGGTTCAGGTCTCTCTTGACCAACATTTATTCTCTTCCAACCCAAACGCTAGAGTTTTGAACGCTAGGATTCTTTTTTTTTTTTTTTTTTTTTATAAAGCGATGATGACAGAGGTTTTCGCCTTTAAATAATAAAATTAAAAATTGATACGATTTAAGTTCTCGGCGACACAAAAAACTAACTTTAGCTCTAATTTATACATGTGAACATTCTCAAATAAAAATTTATGAGGAGGGACGATTTACGCAAGGAATATTTAATAATAAAGTATGTTACAGTTTTTCCCAATCTAAAAACAGGATAGAGATATTTTTGGGGACATTACGTCGAATATTATTTTTCATTTAGTAAATGGTTAAATATTTGATGTATTTATTTATTTTATGGTTTATTTCTGTATATGTTTTTGTGTCCGAACATATTAGTCTTTTAATACTTGTATTGTTATTAGTTGCTTAATATTTATAACACAAATTGACCAATACTCTCTGGAAGATTTATTATTGTACCTCCTACCATTTCATAATAATAGTTTTAATCAAGAATGTTTGGATAATATTAACTCTATTAAGCGAAGTACAGAGGGAGCGGTAAACGTTTATTTATTGTTAAAAGTTTTGAAAAAACCAAAATACAGTCCATTCAAAAAGCGTGATAGAGTTTTATTGTTGCCAAGTTGAACTAGATTGAAACACGTTTTACACTTTCTGGCCGTCTTAACTTCAAAGCCAACCAACGTGATGTAAGAAAATAAAAAAACTGTGTTGTAGTTTACGATAAAAATGGAAATGTCTTTTACACGTGTTAAACATAACGTAGTGTTTTAAAGAGAAATAGTTATTTTATTTAATATTCCATACTAACCTGTTATTTCTATTCTTCTTTTGTAGTCAGTATTTTTTTGACGTACTCTGAAATTATCGTTTTAAATTAAATAACAATATGTTTGAGGTTAACCAATAAAGTTTGATATTATGTTGGGTATTTACGAATTAGAGTATAGTAGCTTGCTGACTTTACGAATCAGAGTTTCCGGGTTCAATGCCCCCCCCCCGTAGGGGTACAAATAATTACGGAGTTGACCCACCTGTGTAAGAAAAATTGGGACGCTACAGTTGGTAACAAACTACGTTTAGGAAAGCTGGAACAACTACGACTAGAATTTCGTTGTAACAACCACATATTACCCGTCTGAAAAGCCGTCAAGCCAAGATTCTTCAAGAGCTGTTGCGGGGCCACTTTTTTTATTTATCGAATTATCAATTCCTATTTCAGTGTACCCTTAGATACACAATATAATGAGTGACTATCCCGAAATATCATAGCTGGATGTACATGTAGTCTTGGTTTAGATATTTCTCAGTCATCTTTTCTATTAGGGCCTCACCAAGGAAAAATCTTGTTTTAAAAAAAGGAACTGGTTTATTCTCTCAAATCTAAAATGTAGATGAATCATTGAGATTTTTATTACTACAATTATTTCCAATTTGTTGCATGTGTTTAAATGTGTACGTATGAGGACAGTCTTTCGTCTAGAGGTTCTAAATAAATAAACAATATCGAAATTGTATAAGCTTATTTATGACAAAGTAATGTTTCCCCCCTCCCACTTGTGTCTTTATTTCATCTTGAAGTGACCGAAGTAGGTTAGGAAGTAGCGTAACCCAGGGGAAACACTATTGTCATTAACTGGGATGGAATTTGCGCAACCCTTGACGTAAATAGTTATTACATACAATATATTAATATATATATATATATATATATATATATATATATATATATATATTACAAGAGTATACCGTCATGGGAGTTCGTTAAAAAAAATCTTTTCAAAATGCGTTTCGAGACCACATACTTGTCTTCAGGTTAAACATATAATAATCGCTCGCTTGAGGTTGTAACATCCTAATTCAAAATTACATCTGCAATATAAATTCATTCACTCGTCTTCCACATACTCAACTTCCTTCCCTTGACAGATGCTGGCACCTGGCGACTTTCTCCAATACTAAACATCGCATGACATCTAAGTGCAAAGTACAACGGCTGGCCAGCCTAGCTGTTTTAATACCCGTTGCCAGTCCTAATCTGAAATCACTCACGATGTTCTACATTCTATTATAAGCTCCGTCAGACATATTTTTTTTTGTTCTCAAAATTACAACTCAGCTTCTAAACGATATGTTAAGTTACAGTTTTGTGCGCTTTAGTTTTTTTTTTTTTTTAAATGTTAAATTAATTACTATTTTTCACGGCACAAGCTCACGTGAACTGCGACAGGATTTTCCAGGTATTCAGCTTTACAGATTTTATCATATCTTAAATTTTGTTAATGCTTTAAAATATTTTGTTAATTATCATGTATTCTTTAAAATATGTATTTCATGTTTTATTTAATATTCAATGTTCTTTTTGAAACTGAATGATTATAAAAATTTTCTTTTCTTAAGACATACTTTACAAAACCTTGCAAAGGCACATTTTGAGTTTTGAACAATTATGTGAAATAAGTGCAAACTAATGTTGAACATTAAATGATCAGAATATCTTATTGAACATGTCAAATATAAAACAATTAGAGAAATCTATTCTAAATCAGAAAATTTCGTTTTACAGACTTTTGCAGATCTTTGCAAGTCTTATACAAGCTTTGTTTTACACAAAGCTAAATATATATAAATAGATTTATAATCATCTAAGAAGCTTTTAATTACAATCTTAACGAATTTCTGTGATACAATCAATTTTCTTTAATTTTGACAAATAACCAGATATTTGCTTTAATAACGAACATTAATGCTACAACATGTCTGATTTTGCACAGACGCTAAAAAACATGTTTTTTGCTATAGCTAATACGCTGGTAGGAGATACTCAGCAATTCTTGCCTCAGATTGCATAGACCAGCTAAAGATCTAAACATGTTTCGTCCTGTTGGCAAAACACGTTTTTTTTAATATACCTTCAGAGTTTCAAGTGCACAAAAGTGATGTTAAAAAAAAAAAAACTGACTTTACAGAACTTTAATTAAACTCATATTGTACATGTGCCTAAATTGCTTCAGCAAATCTTTTTTTTTTCTTTAAGCTATCTTTTAGATGTAGACTTGTGTAGTTATTTATAAAATATATAAAAAATTATTGGGTGGAGCCTGCATGCAAACTTTCGGTCCTAACAACCTCCAAGAGGTTATTTTCTAAATTAATATAATTGACGTCAATTAATAAAATTTAATATTCAAAATTTTCATTTCTTTTTTTTTTAAAATAAACTTCTCATTTTATAATAAATTCTTTTATCTAAAACATATATATTTATTGGCCAATATAGCATTTAAGAAATTTATCAAATAAGTAATATTATGTAACTGTTTTAAAAAACTATCATCTCATAAAGTCAAAGGGGGGAAATAAATATCAGTATCTTTTCATCTTTTTTTATTCTAATTGTATATTAAGGGCGTATAATCTTTTTTTTTGGATTAATTATAATCCTGTTAATTGTTAAGCTGTGCTCATTGTCTTTTGTTAAATTTTGTAACTATAAAATATATAAACTAAAAAGGGGGGATAAATTTTCAGAATCTATTGATTAATTTTTTTTTTATTTAAATCATAATATTTTACATTAAGGGCGTATAACTTTTTTAATTATAATATTGTTAATCATAAGCTGTTTATGATGATTTGTCTCAGGATGCCTTTCTAAGTTGTAAATGATAAAATCTGAACCGTCGAAATTTCTTTTGTTTCAATAAACTTGAGCCTTGTTAATTACTAAATTTGTCTTTGTCTTTTTTTTACTTTTCTTTTTCAAACATTGTTACCATTTTGGTTCCGCCTTTCTTAAATTTAAGTCCCCTGGTAACATGTTTCTGGTAGCAGAGCGTGGTTTCTAGAACTAAGGCAATTAGAAATTTTCCGCAACCCAAGAACCCTAAGGCCGTTTCCAGATTTATTGGAATGGTCAACTTCTTTGCTAAATTCATTCCAAATTTCGCGGAGCACGCTGCGCCTCTAAATCTGCTTCGGAGGAAGGGCCAAAAATTCTCTTGGCAAGCTGAACAAGAGAAAGCTTTCAAACATCTTCGAGAGGCAATAACACAGCCTCCGGTTCTCCGGATGGCCGATTTCGCCAAACCATTCATCCTGCAAACGGATGCGAGCTCGGTGGCCCTTGGAGCAGTTCTACTCCAAGAAATTGACGGCTCACGACAGCCCATAGCGTACGCTTCACGTACTTTAACACCTGCAGAAAGAAAAGCCTCATCTGCATATGAAGCCGAATGCCTAGCAGTAGTTTTTGGAGTGGAGAAATTTAGGCAATATCTAGAACATCGGGAATTCCTATTAGAAACCGACAACCAAGCCCTTTCTTGGCTTTTAGCACGTCCTCGTCAACTTGGTAAATTAGGCCGATGGATTGCCAAGTTGACTTCATTGAAATTTAAGGTAGCGCACATAAGAGGAACTCAGAACATCATAGCAGACTCCCTCTCGCGCATGTTCGAACCAGAAAATTTCAACGAAGAAAATGTCACCTTTTCGTGTACCAGTCTCCTTACAAATTTTCCTCTAGCTTTTCATGACATCCAGACTCATCAGAAGGCCGACCCTATTTTGAAAAATATCATTGCCGACCTTGAACAGAACATCTCTTCGGAGAAGTACTGTTTAAGTAAAGGTGTACTTTGCCTGAAAAATCATTTGGAAAAGCCCACCAGAATTTATTTACCTCAGTCCTTAGTCGACCTGGTGATTAATTACCATCACGACTCCGTTGTGGGTGGTCATCTTGGAATACTTAAAACTTTGTTTAAGGTAAAGGAGAATTTTTATTGGCCAACTTTAAAACAGGATGTCACCTCTAAAGTGCGAGCTTGTTCGGTGTGCGCTGTAAGCAAACCTGCTCACAACTCCAAATTAGGATACCTTGCCTCAACGGTTTCCAATCGTCCCATGGAAAAATTACATATTGACTACGTCGGACAGCTTCCTAGAACAAAACAGGGCTATAACATGATACTGGTCGCAGTTGACCAGTTCTCAAAATTCACCTGGCTCATGCCTGTCAGAGATGCAACTTCCCACAGTACAATTAAGGCCTTAAGCCAAAACATTTTTCAAAATTTCGGTTTTCCAAAGATAATAATCTCTGACAATGCACAATGTTTTGTATCACATGTCTTCCGCAACTTTTGTTTTTCTCGCGGTATTAAACATGCAACTTTATCTCCTTATCACCCCCAACCTAATAATGCGGAAAGACTTAACAGAAACCTTAAGGCAGCCCTCATCGCCTATCACTCCAAAAATCAATCCTCTTGGGACGACTCCCTTTGCTGGCTTCAGCTGGCCTTCAATTTCGCACATCATGAGACTCTTAAAGCAACACCTTTTAGTATTCTTTTTAATTTTCTCCCCAATACACCACTGAGTCTCAGCCGGAACATACATGATCTCCTTCCAAAACCTAATACTAATCCATCACAAGTTTGGCGCCAGGCCAAAGACAATATAATGAAAGCGCACCAAAAGGCCGAAAAGACCTATAACAAATTCAGGAAGCCTCATCTGTATAAAATCAACGATCTTGTCTGGTGTAAAACACACCCTCTGAGCTCCGCTATAGACAAGCGAGCTGCTAAATTGATGCCTCGATGGTCCGGTCCCTTCCGGATCATTGATTTTCTTACTCCAGTTACCGTTGCGCTTTCTTTCACCAATTCACCTCGCTTCATTAAAAAAGCACACGTCGAGCAACTCAAACCTCATCATATAAATTAAATATTAACAAATTTCTATAACCTTCTCCTTTACGATTTAATTTTCTTTCTGATCTTTCTTGGCCCGCACAAATTGTCATCTGGTAGTCTTCTTTCTGTGCACTGCAGAACATAACAAAATACGGAACCAAGCCGTATTTCCTCTAAGCCAAATGCACATCTGTATGTTTGGGCATCGGTGGGCTGAGCTCTCCTAGAGCCCCTCCGTGCCGTAATCTGTATAGATGTTTGCAGGTGAAGAGATATTGATTTTCCTGTCCAGTGATATATCTCACTGTTTCCCGGACTTGACGCTTTTCAACCCATAGTCTGATCAACTATGAGGTTCCACTTTACGGCAATGGCCGCTACATGTACCTGACATGTTTCCCTATCTAGACATATCTTAACATCGAGCACTTCGCGGGTGTAATCGATGCGACGAGAATATAGAGAGCGTCATGAACTCTTCTGTTTCTTCGTCACCATAACGTCTTCGGACGAGGACATAGTGAGTCCATTTCCTTAATTGTTAAGTTTGGTGTATTTGTTCTTTGTTGTTTATCTTGGTGAAGGTATACTGACCGGTTCTGTCGAACTACATATAGTTAATGTGGCACTCGCTATGCATGTTAGTCTTAGGTTGTTTTTTTGTTTATCTCGAGGTCTAAAACACCTGTCTGAGAGGAAATTTTTTTTTCACCCCTTCACGCACACTCTCTCTCTCTCCTTTTTCAAAATTTTGCGGGAGGCCCTTCTGGCCCCTCTTCTTTTCCACTCTAACTCCGTCCTTCGGGGGGGGGGGGAGAGCTGTAACATCCTAATTCAAAATTACATCTGCAATATAAATTCATTCACTCGTCTTCCACATACTCAACTTCCGTCCCTTGACAGATGCTGGCACCTGGCGACTTTCTCCAATACTAAACATCGCATGACATCTAAGTGCAAAGTACAACGGCTGGCCAGCCTAGCTGTTTTAATACCCGTTGCCAGTCCTAATCTGAAATCACTCACGATGTTCTACATTCTATTATAAGCTCCGTCAGACATATTTTTTTTTGTTCTCAAAATTACAACTCAGCTTCTAAACGATATGTTAAGTTACAGTTTTGTGCGCTTTAGTTTTTTTTTTTTAAAAATGTTAAATAAATTACTATTTTTCACGGCACAAGCTCACGTGAACTGCGACAGGATTTTCCAGGTATTCAGCTTTACAGATTTTATCATATCTTAAATTTTGTTAATGCTTTAAAATATTTTGTTAATTATCATGTATTCTTTAAAATATGTATTTCATGTTTTATTTAATATTCAATGTTCTTTTTGAAACTGAATGATTATAAAAATTTTCTTTTCTTAAGACATACTTTACAAAACCTTGCAAAGGCACATTTTGAGTTTTGAACAATTATGTGAAATAAGTGCAAACTAATGTTGAACATTAAATGATCAGAATATCTTATTGAACATGTCAAATATAAAACAATTAGAGAAATCTATTCTAAATCAGAAAATTTCGTTTTACAGACTTTTGCAGATCTTTGCAAGTCTTATACAAGCTTTGTTTTACACAAAGCTAAATATATATAAATAGATTTATAATCATCTAAGAAGCTTTTAATTACAATCTTAACGAATTTCTGTGATACAATCAATTTTCTTTAATTTTGACAAATAACCAGATATTTGCTTTAATAACGAACATTAATGCTACAACATGTCTGATTTTGCACAGACGCTAAAAAACATGTTTTTTGCTATAGCTAATACGCTGGTAGGAGATACTCAGCAATTCTTGCCTCAGATTGCATAGACCAGCTAAAGATCTAAACATGTTTCGTCCTGTTGGCAAAACACGTTTTTTTTAATATACCTTCAGAGTTTCAAGTGCACAAAAGTGATGTTAAAAAAAAAAACTGACTTTACAGAACTTTAATTAAACTCATATTGTACATGTGCCTAAATTGCTTCAGCAAATATTTTTTTTTTCTTTAAGCTATCTTTTAGATGTAGACTTGTGTAGTTATTTATAAAATATATAAAAAATTATTGGGTGGAGCCTGCATGCAAACTTTCGGTCCTAACAACCTCCAAGAGGTTATTTTCTAAATTAATATAATTGACGTCAATTAATAAAATTTAATATTCAAAATTTTCATTTATTTTTTTTTAAAAATAAACTTCTCATTTTATAATAAATTCTTTTATCTAAAACATATATATTTATTGGCCAATATAGCATTTAAGAAATTTATCAAATAAGTAATATTATGTAACTGTTTTAAAAAACTATCATCTCATAAAGTCAAAGGGGGGAAATAAATATCAGTATCTTTTCATCTTTTTTTATTCTAATTGTATATTAAGGGCGTATAATCTTTTTTTTTGGATTAATTATAATCCTGTTAATTGTTAAGCTGTGCTCATTGTCTTTTGTTAAATTTTGTAACTATAAAATATATAAACTAAAAAGGGGGGATAAATTTTCAGAATCTATTGATTAATTTTTTTTTTTATTTAAATCATAATATTTTACATTAAGGGCGTATAACTTTTTTAATTATAATATTGTTAATCATAAGCTGTTTATGATGATTTGTCTCAGGATGCCTTTCTAAGTTGTAAATGATAAAATCTGAACCGTCGAAATTTCTTTTGTTTCAATAAACTTGAGCCTTGTTAATTACTAAATTTGTCTTTGTCTTTTTTTTACTTTTCTTTTTCAAACATTGTTACCATTTTGGTTCCGCCTTTCTTAAATTTAAGTCCCCTGGTAACAAGGTCGTCAATTAAATTTTATTAAAAAAAAAATAAATAAATAAAAAAAAAAAATAACAAAAAGACACAAACACTCCACAAAAATTGAGGTTTTTAAGGAAAAGTTTTTTTTTAATAGGAAGTTGGACTACAGTATAGCCTATTCAGGTAATTTTTCAAGCCTATAGTATTTTTCGATATATTTTTTTACTTAACAATTTTTCACATTTAATGAAATTTGTGTCTCGAATACCACAAAACATGAGTTAACCTTTGACAGTTCCCATTTCCAAATTGCAGTGAACTAGACGTGCACCTTCACCAATTGAGCGACACAAAAAATAGTAACCCTAAAATAATAAACTTGAAATTGATTGTAAATTGTGTCGTAATAATACTAAAATTCAGTTGTCTCTATCCAGCATTAAATTTGATTTTTGTAACCCAATATTACTAATTAACCCCAAAACAAAACAACTTTTAATTTAAATTGTTTGTTCCAAAAAATCTAACCTTAATTTGTCAAAAATCAACCATGATCTTAAGTGACATCATTTAAAGAAATACCTACTTCAGACTTCCAGTAAGCCTTTGTTGCATTTATAAAACTAGAGGGTAGCGGTTTTGCGGGAAACCCATTGCAACGACCTAGACTAAGGATTAGGAAAGGTTGAAGATAGTTATTACGCAACCCAAATATTGTATCGAGGATTCTGCTTTACCAATGGTTTCTACACAGGATTACAGTTACAAATCTGGGCGTAACCAAATCGATATTTGCCGCACCGGGGTTTGCAGTTAGGTTCTTCTATCTTTATATTGAAGAAGAGTGTATTTTAATTTTTCGGGTATGCAATATAATAAGGAATTATTTGTTTAATTATTTGTATTGATAAAGTATACTGAATACGATCAAAAAACCATTCTTGAGTGTCTGGTCTGTGTGTGTGTATTACATCGTCGAATCATTGAATTTATTTCGTGGTTAGGTTTCCACCCAAATTTATTCTCCGTATAACGCAATAAGTCATTTTCTCTGTATATATATATATATATATATATATATATATATATATATATATATATTATAAAACATTCTAGTCGTGTTTTGGAGGTAATCTTGCAGTTTATACGAATTCCTAGTTTATACTGTTGTCCTAACATGATTTTTTTGAAAGGTTACATTTGAAATTACATTATGTTTTAATACGTGATATAATTTAAATTTAATATACAAGTATTACAGGAGAAAAACCGACGACTTTATATTATTCTGAAACAATCTCTGCTATAGTTATTAGACCCGAACAACCATTTTAATAATCAATTAAACGACAAATTGTGCTTTCGAAGGAACCGATAACATCACACAGTATTGTCAATTTAACTTCTAATGTCAGCTGTATTCACTCGTTTAATACAATGCATTTAAACTGTTTCCAGATATATATCAGAAAACTTTTAACCCCTAAAGGGGTTCATTTATAATTAGTACTAGCGTGGCATTCCCTAGGGACCCTGTCTGGACGTAGAGCCTACTTCTTTTTAACGTTGTCTTAGGTGAGATACCTCTAATTTATTTTCTATACAGTCTTCTCTTGATCAACTCTTGTTCTCTTATTAAGCAACATAACGTATTTTACTTTATTTTTTTTATAATGACCGACGGGTTTTTCGCCTTTAATCAACAAGAAAATAAATAAAGAACACAGCTAAGTCTATACCAAATGCATTGATTATAACACACACTAATAGTAATAACCGTACGTCTGACGTAGCATTAAAATCTCCAATTACTGAGAAATATAATAATAATAATAAAAACTGAAACTTATATTTAAATTTTGATCAGTGTACACTATGAAACTTTTTAAAATTAAGATAAATTCCAGAAAGATATTCTTTGTGAGAACCATATTATATAGAGGAACTGATCAGATGAGCAGAGACGACTAGGATACTCTTGATATAAGAGGTTTTTTGGTCTTCCATCATAACAGGGAATTTAAAATGATGTTCGTCTTAGTATCTCAGAATTAAACCTCGTACTGCTCGTAATTGCTCTGAAAAAGCAATAATAAACTGTTAACGAATCCAATTCAATATTAATCAGTAATTCTCTGTATCTATCTTTAAAATTCGTAAGCTGTTTAAGCCAATTTTTGCATGGTACAACACATGTAAACATCTCTTATTAACATAAACACATTCAACCTAAGGATTACATAACTTTTCCAAATTGTATGGAAGCGAAGATCGATCTTAAGTGTCTAATGTTATCTACTTTTAGTAGTAATCCGTGATATATATATATATATATATATATATATATATATATATTACATATACAGTATTATATTATTTTATTTTATTTATTATATACATTATATATTATTTTATATATTTATATGTAAATATGTATATTTTCATTTCATTCCATCTAAAATGGAAAACAATAATTCTGAGTATACTGACGATAATAAGCCTTGATTTCCTAAAACAAGATTGTGCAATATCAGCATGTAAGTCTACTGTCCACCTCTAAATTAGCCAATCAACTCTTAGGATAATTTTTTCTACTTTTTACACAATACATGACGTCTACAATGTGATTTGATCAAACATTTCCTTCAACATTTTTTTCTTAAATGAGCTTAGTCAGATTACCTATGCTTGAGAATGGCTGACAAATATCTACTGGCGTGGATTAAATTATTTCAAAGACATTGAAGGTAGTAGAACCGTCGATTAAAAACCTTTCAGTCATCGTCGTCTTATAAAAAAAAGGAAGAAAATGACATAAAATAAAGACCCATAGCACTCGAATACAGTAATAGCGTCAGGTTAACAAAAGAACAAGAGTTCGTTAAAAAAGATTTAATAAAATATATAAAGAGAGTGATCTAAAACAATACTACATGAAAACAAGTGTAGATCCGGCTTGGATATCTCGGGATTGCCAAGCCTGTACTACTGAAGTGAAGTGATAGAACAGTCGAAAATCCGATACAGAAATTTTCACTTCATCACCAAATTATTCATATAGAAAGACAATACTCTCCATTTAGGTAATTCGATTGCTTGATAGGACAAGGATTTGTTTTTTAACTGTATATTTTTTTAACTAATTTACAAATATGGAATCTTGTCTGTAGATTATAAAGTTACATATTTAAGGTCACTTACATTTAGAAGAAACTTTTGAAAACCAATTAAATTAGTACCATTTTAAAATGTTCCTAGTTTTTCTTTTTATAAATCGAGATATCCAACGAATTGTACAAACAAAGGGCTGGTGACCAGTTTAACTTAAAAGGCCATTAAAAAAATTACCAATTTTATAATGAATCTAACTTTCCGACGATCCTTAAAGTCGGAAATTAATCTACTTAATTAATTTTGAATAAAGTTATTCGGAATTTAGGATCAACAAAGTTTTTATTAAAACACATATATTTTGCTAAATTACTTGCATGTGTCCCTTTATATTCCCAGTTGAGCGAGATCGCCATATTTATAATTTATAAACTCACGTACTTCCGTGTTTACATGTCTTTATATTTAGATTCATCTCCAGTTGTAATACAAGTCTACCTATTAAAATCACTTTTGTCTGAACCCATTTGTGGGTATATAATCCGTAGAACAGAACAATAAAGTTAATTAAATCCTGACACATTGTTTGGGTCATTTCACTGACCATGTGAATTAATACGAGGTTGTGCTATATGTCGTAATACTATTATGTAATCGATTTTAATTTGATGACGATATCAACTTAGAATTAATTAATGAAGTATGGTAACCACTAAATAGATGTTTCCTGTTGGACAATCTGAAATAAGTCACTAGAATTTCTATATAAAATAAGTTATTAGAGATAATAAGGCGTAATAAAACTAATGATCTTCAGAATGTATGTTATTTACAAAGAGCGAAGGATCATTAAAGTCTTGTCAAGAGGTTGTTTGTAACAAAATTTGATTTAAGATACATTGATGTCTAAGCAGAATTCTTCCAATTCCTCTTTTTATGTACGTTTATTTTTTATTTTGATATTTCAGCGAAATTGTTATACAGGTATATTACTTTGTGTTCGTTTTCTATCTCAAAATATTCCCTGTTATTAGAAAGTATTTTATTTTAAATTATTGTTGTATTATAAAATATGCAGGTTGTCTTATGAATCCACAAAATTATTAAAAAGCAATATACTATTATCTTTGGAGTGTGATTCTGATATAATTGTGCACCATAACATAGATAAAGCACGTTTCTCTACCGCATAGAGTACACGAAAGGGTTAAAGGTAAACCAATACCTTTAAACAAGGAGACTGTATTTACTTGCCTTTAATTTAAACCATTTTCATCCACTTTAAACCACTCCCACAATTTGTTTACATAATATATGCAGTTTTAGTTAATTGGAGTCATTTAATTTATGATTGTTAGAAGTGAAAATGTTTACAAATCTAACTATTCGTCAAACACGTACTATCTTTATTAATTTCTTCTGCTATGTAAGGGCGAGTTAATAGACCCCAAATTTTAATAATAATTCAGTCACGTTCTTTTCATTCTATGAGGAGAGCAACGAGGAGATCGTACAGCTGTTATCTTTGTTAATAATTATTGTAGATAAGGACGACGCACTGTCACCAGCAAGTTGTATGTCAAAAGCAATTCTATAATGTAACTGTCTTCGTATAAGTGTAAGTGAAAATGAAGGCTTATACTTATTCCAGTGAAGGGTCTTTCACTGTACGCGTTGTGTTGTGTTTCTGACAAGTTTAATTTACCGCTCAGTTTGTTGAGTTTTGTCTGATATAGCAATTGTACAAAGAATGTTTTCGTAACAATTTTAGATAGAAAATCAAAACGCTTTAAATAATTTTGTGATAAACAAATGAATTTATATTCTATAGGTAATCTAGAAAATACTTGGCAATTAGTTTACGGAACAATTAAGTACGAGGATTTTGTAGAAAATATTAGAAGTCGAACTTAACTTGTATTTTTTTTATAGCGAGATAAGCGGATTTGTTCATTTCAAAGCTTTCAATTGAAATGTCGATGACCCATGTCCAACAATAATCTCCTCAATATTGGCTTCCTATTCTTCTCTACGTTGTGCCAAGTTTCACCAAAGTCCCTGGAAGCATTTTATCTACTTCTTCATTAAAAATGTCTCGTGTTTTAAATGTACAGTTTTATTTCATCATTTGTATTCAAAGTGCTTTAAACTCTTATCTATTTATTTGAGTGTTGAACCTGCGAACTGTGTACTTTTCAACACTTCTTCAAACATCTTCAAATTCATGATTTATTCTCAAAGACAAGATGTCATGCTCTTTTTTAAACATCTTCCATAGAGATCCACATACAATTCTAATCAAAATACGCAGTACCATTTATCTATATTATATTTTCCTCTTAAAACGTGTCAACTATGATTAGCATGTACATTTATAGAATTGAATGTAACAATGTTATTTCTATTATTTCACTTCGTAATATAAGCAATACGTGTTTCCCCAACACATTCTCAACTTCACCGGTGGTCTTTGATTAACTAACATTGAAATTCAACTCACAAACACTAACTTGTATTTCTAATGTCTGTCCATCTAAGAGACTCTGTAATCCCATTCCATGTGGAGCAAATCAATGAAATGAGTTTCTTGGATGTTAAGTGTTTCATTGGTGATTTGATTTACAGTTTAAATCTACTGTTGTAGTAAAATCTAGTTTAATTGGATTTTTAGTTTAATGTCTGCAATTTAAGTTGGTAATGTTTATTGTAGATTAGTTTTCTCTTGATTCAGTGAGGAAAGTATGTACACAAATCCATATTGACAACATATGTAGCATCATAAAAATGCAAGAAAACAGAGCTAGATATTTCTTAATATTATGTGTAATAGTTGATGTTTAGTTATTATAGCCCCCAATGTGATGAATAATTTCAACAATTTGTGGTATCTAACTCTAAAAAATGCCTATACCATTGAACAATTTCCTACAACCGTTCAATTGTTCAGAGATAAAGGTCAAGATACGTTTTCAATTTTTACTTATAACTTCTGTTTGTATTTCGTAGATTTGGCGACCAATATGAAATTATGCTGTCAATAGAAGCTGTATTTGGACAAATTGTTATAAAAATACTAAAAGATTTACAATCTTTTGGGACGATATAAATGAACCATTTTCGGTCTTGATCGATAATTTTATAGCTTACTTGATTGGATTATTTACAACCAATAGGTTTTGCTTATATTTTTAAATGCTACATTTGAGCAAAATTTTACCAACATTTTTACAGCCTTTTTAAAAAACAATATTTTTTTTCTGTTTTAATTTTATATCAAATACCTTCGAATTTTAAATGACCAAAAAATTAAAATTATCTGAAGATATAAGTCGAATTATCCTAATCTTAGTAAACACTATTGTAACATTTAAGGTTTAGACCTGTGTATACACTTCGTAGAACATATATACATTTTGTTAAAAATCACTTTTTCTTTCATCTGTGACCCTAATTTAATCTGTAAACATACGTTTATTTAGAATGAATGAATATACATTTTATCTCTGTTTCACCCCTTCACCCTAGTGCTTACAAAATCAATAAATATAATGATTAATTAAGTGTCACGAAAGGGTGAGTAAAGGGTATCTAGTTGGTCTCTTCCTCGCCAATAGATGTCGAAGGTTAATCTTCTTCTAATTGACGTGAGAGACATTGTAATCACAAAGGTCAGTAAACACTTGTTTTATGAAAAGGGAGTAAGAAGATGTCTGCCATTACTTTGAGGGAACTAAATTACTGACAGTACTAAATATATTGAAATCAAACTTACAACAAAACCAATACATCATACTAGTCTCCCAGCACTAGATGCAAACCAAATCGTACGCAAGCCTTATCTCCTGCGGTAAATTGTTTCACTCATGTCGGCAACTCGGAACCGTGGATCTGCAAAGTTTTGTACTCCACGGTGAAAATCCTCTACTCCATTATGTCGATGACACGACACCGGTGGAGTTGGGAAGCGTTTACGTATGGAATAGCGCTACGATAAAAAAACTTCCACTGGATATGATCGTGTTGGCGACTCGGCCATGGTCTCCTTGCAACTAGGTTAAGAACAAACTTTCTTATGAATAGATCCCCAAATATAAATTTTTTGCATAATTCTTTTATATCGTTTTGGCATGTTGCTGTGATTATACGTGTTACATAAGAAAATCTTATTAAAAATTTTATTTAGGGTTAAAAAATTTAACTTGGAATTTTGGAATTGTAATAAAATTCTAAATAGCGCTATATCTATGACCAGACGTTATTACCTTTTAAACCTTGCCTGTCTAATATTACTTTGTAAAACTCCTTAGGTTAAGAGATTATCTGGAAAATACGACAGACTCTTTATGCTGTTTTTATACTTTTCCTAGCCTACTATTAAACCCGGCAAATTTGATATTTCGTGATTTGGGATACATTTATTTTAAAAGACATATTGTTTTTGAAGTTTCCTGTATCTAAAAAAAACTATTCACAATATTTATGATACCCGTTTCCAACCTAACAAATAGTATTCATCATTATATTTTCGGAAATTGTAAGTTTTTACGTATGATTGCATCATAAACATTCACATTTCATCGGAGATTGTTCAAAATAGCTTCTTCTAGTTCTGAAATATTCGATGTATATACTGTTATTTAGTATTGTATATATTGTCACATTTTTTATGCATGTATGTCTCTTGACGAAGAAGTTTGTGCAATTTATGTTTACCTTTTATTAAAATTTTATGTTTATACTGTCAACAAAATGTATTTTGGTAATTAGTAAATAACAAATTAAAATTTCAGGAATTCAGTTATTACTTTTTTAAAGATCAAGGTTAGTATTTATTTGTAGAGTGTTAAACATGTATAAACCTTTTGTTGTTATAAACGGTCTTCAAAGGTTATGATTTATTAAAGGCCTGTTAATGAACATTTTAATGACATTCTGAAAAGGAAATAACAGATTATTTGAAAAGACTGTTGAAGGCATGGAAATCTTTGAAAGGAGGATGGGGCAAAACCAGCCCACGTGAAATCTTTGCTTCAAGCTCTTAAGGGAGTAAATACTTTTTTTTACTTTCACTTTTATCTAAACGTCCTTCGTATCATCTATCTGACAACCTTTAATAAATTAAAATCAATACTAAAGCTCTTTTGATACCCTCTTTAGTCTTTGTCAAGTTAAATCAATCTTAATTTTTTTAACTAATGAATTTCCTGTATAATAAATACTAATATGAGTATTTAGTAAGTAATTAGTGTTTAATGAAATTGTGTGTTAAAAACAGATTTAGTACTCATTAAAATAAGGATAACCTAGTTAACTGCTTATGCGTAATTTAAACTTAAATACGTTGAAAATTTTTGTCCTGTTCCTTCATTTTGTACACCTTATATGTTCATTAGGTGCATAATATATGTTGGGGTGTATCAGGTGCATAGTTAAGTGTAATAGCCGAATAAAGGAGTATTTATTAAAATAAATAGAATTATATATTTAGTCGAAAATGTAACTTCAGTTGTCAAAATAAATATATTTATGTATATTATTGAAATACATTTATTAAAACATATATATATATATATTATATATTGTATAATAATGTAATATATAAAATATAAATATATAGCCCATAAATAATATGTAAAAAACACATGTATAATAATGTATGATGATTGTTTGTAGAAACCATTTTGATCACACACTTAGTACTTGATTGAAATAATATCTTATATAGTGTAGTATATTATAATTATATAGTATATGATTAAAGTAAATTATTTTATAGAATAATTGCCCTCATTTTGATAGTTAATAAAATAAAAGAAGTTAAAAAGAAAATGTCTACGTTTGAATAATATTGGATAAAATATTAACAATATGGATAATATTATATAACAAATGGTAATTATTAAATTATTGACTAGACATCCTGCTAAATATAGTTATTCTAATGAGAGGGATACAGCTGACAATATTTTACCTCGACCATTTTACATGTTTGTATATGTGTTACATAGTTACGGTCAAACACGTGTACCATTCGTTAACCAATTTACGAGTAAGGCTTTTTGCAACTAATCCAAACTTTGTGTACACACATTTGCTTAATTTTCCTATTTAAAATGGCGTCCACTCAAAACTGATTCCAAATGATGTACTGGGGTGCTCCGACTAGGGATAAAGTGCTTCGAAGTTTTAAGTATAATTGTGTGAACTCAGCGGTGATGCAACGGGGAAAATATAGAAATATATATATATTTACAAAAATTAAAATTAAATTAAATCTTCTTCACTCGCTACTATTTTCATTCAAGTGATTTAAAACTTTTTGAAGTTATATTTCAATAGAGTTATTTAAATAAATTATTATTATTTACAAAATAGTTTCACGGTTTTATTCCCTAAAATGTTCACTCAATCTTGATGTAAGTGCCTTGAACTTTTATTTATACATCAATGTGAATTAAAGTTTGTAGTCCAATTTTTCAAACTTCCAAATAATTGTGTCACCCGTAGTGCATCAGTGGTGGGAGGTAGATATTTTCTAAATTTTAACACATAATACACAATATAGTATAATATTTAATACCATTGGTAAATCACAATTTCAATGAAAGGAGTAAACCACTCATAAGTAGGCTTATTTAACTTATATAATTTCTTCTTTGAAGTGTTTTGTTCAAGTGTGCAGTAGATGTATTATTACTTACTTCTTGGTCAAGGCATATTGTTATACGTCGCGAGCTAGGCGGCAGCCATAGTGGGTTTACAACAAGTTATTGAATGAATAAAATCTTATAGGATTGAAATATAGGCTACTGATCACAGAAGCACTATTAGCAATGTACTAAACATTAGGTCTGTCTTTCAACTATTTGTTAGTTTCTATAAATATTATAATGGCGTCTGAATGTTTTACTATATTTTAACCGATAAAACTTGATGGCAGTTGTTCTTTCTATACAAATTCAATAAAACACATATGTACTCTCACTTATTCTCGTTTTCAGTTCAGGAATACTTGCATTCGCAGTAAATATTAGCCTAAATTTGAAAAGTTTCTAATAACGAATAAAACTAATTTTATATGTATTTATAACTAAGTTTTATATGTATTTATCATATCTTTATAACTTCATACATATACGTTGACAAATACAAGGCTTGATTCACACATACAAGTGGAACGCTTTACTTATTTAATAAAATTATCATCAGATAAACTTATTTAGCTTCCTGGATTAACATTATGCAACCACTAGTGCAGTGTTCCTAGAATATTTCACTAAAAAACATTAATTTTTATTTTACTCCATTTATATACGATTTGGCTTCAACTAACAACTGGTTTTTTTTTTGTATTTTAAACGAATAACATAACCTCAATTAAAGAAATGTAAATCAGCTGCACTATAAACATATAAACAATATTCGTTTGTTCGCTTCTCTTGTTAATTGCAGCCTTTGTTTGTTTATTCCTCTCTTTTATTACAATTATAACCCATTTCATGTTTTTTTACATCCTTTAACGTGTGCGCTTTTGTAATATTTGTATGTAGTGTATAAATGTACATAATCCGTTTTTATAAGGTTTACATTCTTTTTGTTTACGTGTGAATCAAAGCTTTCTTCATTAAATGATATAATTGAAACATTGTTCTCAATTGTTTGATAATAATATCTTATTGCAAGTCTAAAGGTCAAAGTACTTATAAATTCTTCTTTTCTCTCTAAGTAGTATATTTTTACCTTTAGAAAACAAACGAAATGATAGACAATGTCAGTAACAAAGAAAATGAAAAAAAGAAGAGAACATAGAGGTACTATTTCAATAAGTCTCTCTCTCTCCCTCCCTCCCCCTCCCTTCCTCACTGTCATTGACGCAGTTGTAACTTTAAGATTAAAGTTACAGTTGTAACTTTAAGATTAAAGTTACATTTTTCTTTATATATATTGGTTTTTAAATTTAAGTATAAAAGTTATAGATGTTCAATGAGCATTGTTGTGAATGTGAACAATATAAAACACTGAAACCCTTTGGTACAATAACACACACACACACACACAAATAAAATATTTATTTGCCTTATGTTATTATAGTTCCCTGATGTACATTTCGGTAACCAAGTAACCATCATCGCAGGGATCTGAAATGGATCAGATCCCTCCGATAATGGTAACTTGATATTCAGAGTATTCCTAGTTTAGAAATACAGTATATAATATACATCATTAATAATATTTTATGTATATAAAAAGATTTTTAGTTATACTTCCTATTTTGAGAGAAATGCAAAAAACATGATCGAAACTTGATTATCTCTGTGGTGTAGATATTTAATAACGAAAATGGTAACTTATCCTAATTGGTGTAAATCATATGTCCGCAAGCACTACTTTATAAAATGAACGACTTCCTTGAGTTGAGCTCTAAGCTCTTCTCGTCATAACGAACGTCTACTTAACGAAGCTTCACAGTGTTCTGACAATTAAGTATAGTTCTACAGACAAGCTTGTATGTAAGGAGAAATGTTTGCGGTTAAACTAAGAAAAATTGAAATTCAATTAAATATGACTTTAAAGGAATGAATTGGTAAATAGTTTGAGAAACTAATATAATAATAAATGCATTTAATTTAGTTTTTAAAAGAATTTTTTGATATATGGTGTTAGGCTATATTGTTCACAAATTGCTGATCGCAATTCCTCGATATTCCACCAACTGTGAATAGTTTTATAATAATAACAAAAATACATGTTTTGTATCATTACACATACCTATTGTCTAATATAACCCTTTTAAAAATTAAGAATTAACTAAATCTTAATAATTATCACTTGTTACTTGAAACGGTACAGCAGCTAATTTCATTTATTTAACTCTTGGCATTTCATCTGTTTCAAGCGCATTCATCCATCATCCATAGATTACAATGTTCAAATAGTACCTAATATTCGGTATTTAAACATGTACAAACATTTATTATGTCTGAGTAGTTATATATTTTATTGATATAGATTGTACACTACAGCCTCCTAAAAAGCTGTTGGGTATTCCTAGGAATCCGCGGTCACCAGATTGAAAATCAGTGTACACTATATAGCACAACTCCAAATGATAAATATTTTAAGGTTCATTTTTCCTTACACCAAGTCACTGAATGTAGTTACTTTTTCATATAAATCAGGTAACTTGCTGTACGCTTTTGATGCATAAATGAAGTCACGTGACGGAAATGAAAAAAAAAAAAAATTATTCTTTTACATGTATGTAAAAGTTGTTTGCATAGTCTGTCATACAATAATTTCCTTCGTAATTTGTAACTATTGTACACTTTAAAAAAATGTTATTAATAACCAAAAGCAATCTTAACGAATCGGATTTAAAAGCAAGTTATATTTTATTAATTTGGACGATGCCATAAAAATATAATTTTAAACAAATATTCTTTTATCTTGAATATAATATAAGAAAAGCGTGTTTATGTTCGTAAGTATTATGAACTTAGCGTACTGTTTTATATTACCTAGATTAGATACACATCTGTCTTTATTCGTTTGAATACGATTCTTAAATATTTAATTAAAACAAAGTACTATAACTAGAATATAGAGGTGTAATAGAAGTTAGGCGAACACCTATAACTTGCTCGTTTTATGTAAACATAACTAAACTTTTGTAATAGAAACAAAACAAGGTTCCAGATACGGATTAAATTAACTTTTCCGTTGAAAGTATTGTTCTGTAGGTAGGCGAGACGTAATAGCGCTTTATTTGGTTGCCAACTTTCCAGTAACGTTTATTGTCGTCAATTTGTTTTTGATAGTAGGTTTATATTGTTTGTTTTTTTCAATTTGAATAAGTTACCAACTTTGAGATTGCATGTTATTAGAGAGTAAGGAAATGAAAAGTGTACGCTTTGCGTGGCTGCTAATGGCAGTGGAATTCGATCTGTATTTGAAGAAAACAAATACAGACTAATTATTGGATCGTTTATCTTTATTTGTGGGAGTTGTGTGTTTCTATATATACATTTATTACACGGTTACTCTTTTTCTAGTCAGTTACAAACATCAATAATGTTTGCAACATTAAAAAAAATTGTTTTAAAAATAATAGGTAGTAATAATTATAATCCATAATTCATAATATTCATGGATTATTCTTATATTTAAGTCTGTTCACGGCCGTGTATTTGAATTTATACAGTTACATAAAAATGCAGAATTTCTATAATGGTGGACTATAATTAAAAATATTTTCAATTTCTTTTTATTTGTTATTATTTATGACATGTTATTATTTATTGTTTTATTTATTCATGACAGTAATACAATCACGTACAATTATTAAAGTTCATTTATAATTAAATAAATGAGGTTAATTTTATACCATTAAATTACAAAAAATATAAATATTATTACAGGAAGGCGGGAACAGTACATAGAAACACAGAAATATACAAGTGTTAAAGATAACTTTGAAGGATTGAAATAATCTGCACAATCAGAGATTTGTCAACAACAAATTATAAAATTAAAACAACTACATCTCTTGAGTAGGCTACACTTTTGTTTTTATTTATATTATACTTAAAGTGATTAACAAATGTCTGTATACTACTTACTTCAAGTCATCTGTCATAACTTCAACATGATTACATTGTAATTTTTCGTATATTTATTTCATGTCGTGCTATATTTTTTTCCTATTTCTATCTTGGATTTCTTTCACTACCCGTCTAGAGTCTCATTAGTATTTTGTTAGTTTAATTGATTCGTCTTCTTGACATTTCGACATTGAAGGAGGACTCTATTCATGATATTCTCTGATTGTTTGTGAAGAGCGTACAATTATTCATTTCTTTTTTTTAAGAGTAAATATAAATAATAATACACAAATTACAGAACGCCAGTCGAACCGTTAATGTTGATGGGAGCGTATTCAAATTATTAGTTCTAACAACATATTTCAGACTTATTCCTCAAAAGATTGATGGTTTTCTTGCAATTGTGTAGAATATCCAAACTGAACCATCATCATTGTGGTGAGATAGTCAGTAGTTACAACGTAGAATAAATACTTATTTATCATTCTATTTTAAGTATCAGGGTTTTAGCTGTGAAGGGCTTTTCTTATTCATAGTAAAAAGTTTAAATTTTTTACATTGAAATAGACGATTTAAATGCACTTCTCCATTTATTTATTATGTGAGTAACATTTAACATTTACACCGCATTTGGATTACATAATATGTGGTGTGAGTGATTTTTAAAAACATGGGGGGGGGGAGTGAAGAAGTTATTTAAAAGTTACTGTGCTGAAGAAATTTTTAAATCGAGAAAGTTAGTCTGATAACTTTGTTGAGAGAAGTAATAGTAATGTAAATAGTGAATTGTATCAACATAGCAACGAATCCATACACCATAATAACAAACAATATTAATTTAGTTTCTCCGTGTATTTTTTGATGGAGAAAAGTATATTTAGAAAAGTCTTACCAGCTTTTTACAAATTTAAAAAAAAATCACTATTTTAGTGGCTAAATTAAATCTGGTAAACCAATAATCGGATAGATCATTGAGCAATGATTGCAAATATGTTCAGCTGGTTGGGATACAAAAACAATTCATTTGATTTTAGATAGGTCTTGAAAAACATCGTTATGAAGTGTTATATTCTTATATTTTGTGTTGTTATTATTAAACGTCGTCTACAATCTTTAAAAACAGCAACATCATATATTATGTTGATATTGTTATGAAAATGCTGCATCTAAAATCCTACTGTATACTCCAGTCGCTTTGAAGATACGCCTCCATATAAGTAACTTTTTATTTAAGTACAAGGAAATTATTAATTATATATAATCGTGGTATAATAAAATACGTTTAATCAGGTATTTCTTACCTTAACTTCAGTTTCTGGTAAATCACCCATCGCCAGGAATAAAAACACAATTACAGTGTCTACTATAGACTGGTCTATGATAACATTACTCGTCTACATTTTTGTAGTGCTTTAAACAATAAACGGCCTCCGAACGGAGTGAAATATGTTTTGTGTAGTGTTTTATGTTTGTAATTGTGTTTTTATTTTCCTGACGATGGGTGATTCACCAGAAACTGCAGTAGAGTTAAGGTAAGAAATACCTAAACTAATGGATTAGTAGAAGTAGTTTAATACACCGAAATAATATTTTTACTAATTCGTGAGTACTACAACGATGATGTTTATTATTTTAAATTAGTTGGTTTAAAACTTTTGTTTAGTTTTAAATGTTTAATTTGGAACGTGTGTGAATAATATGTCATCTTTTGTTTTTACCCTCATGGGCTCACTATAGTAAATACCAGATGATCTTAGCGATCCTGGAGGGATATAGCCGGATGTACAATGCAGTCTTGGGTTAAATCCTTCGGGATTAATATTTCCTATTAAGTTTATTGACCAACTTCTGCTGATATTAGAGTATTCGAGGGCTAGGGGTCTTTGTTTTATCTTCTTTCTTCTTTTTTTTATAAGGCGATGATGACCTAGAGGTTTTTTATCGTTATAAAGAAAGAAAACAATCTTTTGGTGGTTTTTATTAGTTTAATCTTGTCCATTGTCTTCAATCCCAATATGAGATGGTATATGCTTTTATTGTTTTAATATTTAAGTTTTTGAAAATGTTACGTTCTTTATCTATAGGGAGAAACTGTATTTAATTCGGTTATTTAATGTTAATAATAAGCGAGTAACCAGAAACCAAAACAAATTTTTATTTTTTTAAATTTTATTAAGAAATACAAGTATATTTATCGACAAATCAAGACCAATGTTCAATCCTCTATAAAATGTAAAAGGATTAGTTCCTATCTTGCCACACACATAACAGCAGCTAATAATGTCTTGAAGTCATCACTTGCTGCTGTCTTCCTTTTCTTGTATGACCTACTTTTGTCGTATAATTTTCTTTGCGCTTGAAAATTATTTTCCACGACAGTTGGTCGTCTATTATTGCAATTTCAGATTAACGAAGGGTATAATTTCTTCGTATTCATCAGAAAGGGAAAAAAATGGACAATATGTCTAACACCTTGTTCGTTTTTTAAAAATTATTTCATTTTCATTAAAATAAAATAAATACTGAAAACTGAATACGATGTTATTTAATGTAAACTATCAACATCGATTTATACAAAATATCCGGGTTTTACTAGTAAAGATGAGTGAGTATAAATTTTGTTTCCAGATGGTTTCAATTCTTTGTAGCATTCAGTAATTTTATAATAATCAAGTTACATTCTAAGCTATTATTAAATTATTAAAAGCTATATTCTATCGATCTCCTAGAGTGAACATTTGATTATATTTATACATTATAAAAAGGAATTAGTCAGTATTATATTCCCGTATTATCTCTGAAGAACCAAATAGTTGTATGTGTACAGTTCGAAATAAAATCCCCCACAGTTGGGTGATGACAAATTTAAAATCTGCGGTAAGTCATAAGGCAGGTGGAGGGGGTTCATGTATAATTCACAACAGCCCTTTCTGCCGCACCCCTACATAAATGTCATGTGTCTAATCATTTGATCTTCTCTCTCTTTCTTATTTTCTTTCCTCTGTGACATTAAATATTTTCTTTTTACTAAAATACTATAAAATGATTTGGGAACCAAAATTTGTCTTAAAATTTCAAAATATTTTACGTTACTAAACTGCAATAATTTGCATTTATATGATAACGCAATTTTCAACTTTTATTGGTTGTGAATTATTTATCATTAATACGGAAATGTTATTAATTTTAATACTGTAAACGTGTTTGTATGCACGTGCCTTTCTGTTTCATTATTAATTAGAATAAATTCTTTGAAATATTTTTTGTTCTTTCCCTCCCCCTTATATGCGTATATGTGATTTAGTATTCGTATCTATACAAGCTAATTATACACTTTTTCAAAACTACAGATTATTTATTACTTTTTCGACTTTTAGCTGACTTAGGAAAGCTCTTATTTTATTCTAATCTTGTCTTATAGTACTTGATGAAATTCTTGTCCCTTATACAGGTTGTCCCGTAAAACAAAACAAAAAGTGATTTATTTTACTTTTTTACAATTAATTATACAATTGTTTTAACTTTTTCAGTTTTTCAGGTTGTCCTCATAATAATACACTTAACGGTAAAAAAAATAAAAATAAAAACTATATTCATATATTGTGAAGAATACTTTCTAAAATTCACGATTTTAATATTTTGATTGTACTAGAGGTATGCAAACAAATAAAGATGTTTATCAAACCCATCTCTAGGTTATGTCAAAACTCCATTCACATGATGTCATTAAATCTTAAAAATAATTCAATATTATTTGTAATTTAATCAGGTATATACCTACATAGAAACAAGTAGAACAACAACAAAAAAGTGTGTTCACAGATGCGTATTTTAGGGGGGGGGGGATCAAATAACTACAAGTTTAACCAATACATTTATGTTTACGGCCAAAATTATCTTACAGAGTTTGACAGCTAATTTCATGTAACCATAGTCCTTCAAAAAAAAAAAAAAATGTAAACAGTAAACTGGAAAAGTAGTAAACTAACTGTTCAATTAATCATTTAAATTAACACTTTTGTATTTTGTTTATCTACATAAAAATGTAGATTTTACAGATTAGTTTTGTTAGTTGTATTTACCTCTGTGCAGGTTTCTAATTGATTAAAATGTATACTATCAAATGTAGACTGTTATCATCTATCTTTGTTTCATAATTGAAACACTCTGTACAAGAGCACAAAGTTTTGTCCCATTTGTTATCAGTAAAATTGTAAATGGTGTTTTCGTGAATATATAAAACTTTTTAGTACAAACGGGTAAATTTAAGATATATAACTCAGTATTTTAAGCGATAAACGATATTTTGTCACGGTTGCATTTTATGATTATATATCAAATAGTTAACATAATGTAATACTTAGATTAAAAAATTAAAACAAATTAAGTCTTTATCGCGTTCCCTCACAAGCTCACTAATGTAAGTATTGGCGTGGCAGTATCGACGAATATTATGTGGATCTACAGCTTTTTTGTGTAGTCTTGGGTAAGATCCCTCTCTTCATCTTTTCTACCAGGTGTCTTCAATCATGACATTCTCTTTTAACTCTGGGGCTATTAGAATATTGGAGGGCTAGGAGTCTTTATTTTATGTTCTTTTTCATAAAGCAATGATTGACGAGAGGTTTTTCGCCTTCAAACAACATTGGGGCTAATAATAATATTCACCACACTCTGTACATAGTTGTAGTGTACGGATTGAACGACTCCTACGTCAGTTAGAAAATACAATGATTTTCATATGACGTCATAGGATAATCCAATGATTGTAATACTTATAAATAAATCGGTATATGTGCACTTAAACTATTGTCATAAAGATTCATGCTTTGTTTTCAGATTAACAGATTTTTACTAAAATCTTGTTTACTGTAATTGATACATATACATTTGCAGATCAGTGTCCCAGTATACTATTTCTGTACAGAAACTCTAATCAATTTCAACATCATGTTTTGCATCTCAATCACTAATCGAAATTCATTGTATTGTAAAAAGTCTTGCAGATGACAGTTAATCTTATAAAGAGTGACTTGGTTAAAATGTCAATAATAAATTGTGGAGGGGATGCAGTTGATTGTATTCAGGTTTTAACCGTTGACACCCGCATTACACAATTGAGTTTTCCTCCTTAATCAAATTTATTATTTAACACTAATGTATTAGAGTAAATCTAAATATGTAAGACATTGTTTTAAATGAGATTTGTTTCCACACTTAAATGTGATACTAATTTTGCACGTCTTATATTGAATGTAATTTATTTGTTCTAAAATATTTTAACTTTAGTACAATGCCAAGAAATCACCCCCATCTTGTAGATAATAACAGTTTATTTTCTGATTTTCTAGACGTTCGATGTAATTCAATTAAGCTGCACTCGGCTAACAGCTCTTTCAAATAAACATGACGCTTAGTAATTTATAAAGAAATATAAACTTCTTAAAAGGTTTTGACTTGTAAATTCTCTTTTCCTGCTTAGATTAAGAAATTACACGAGACATATATGTAAAATACCACGCAGTCTCTTCCGTTAAAATTTTAATGTAATTAACATTTCATTTAATTTTCATACCCTACCATTTATTATGTTCTGGAATACTGTTCATTCAAGTTTATATAGAAATTCTTATTATTACGATATCTCTCATGCATAATCCCGGCGGTTGTGAAATAACTATAATGATTTTACGCATTTTTGAAACGGGTTCTGTTAATTTACATTTTTCTTATGATATCAGAGAAACTTTTGTCATATGTTCCAGAATAAATATATTTATGTAACAAAGTATCTATACGTCTTATCTCTTATAACGCTTTACTGGTTTATGAGCTACTTACGAATCATTGGAAAAATTTGTTAATCAGAAAAATCGGAAATGAGTTTTAAATTCACTAATGTTTCCTAAATAACTATTTTATCTTGCACTAGCTAGTTTACGTCCCGTTTTAAATCTATTCTTTTTAAGGATTGATAGAAAAGTTAATTTTTTAATGACATACTTTCCCCTCTTTTCTTGGATTTATTTTATAAATATTCTCATAGATCTTACTAAGACAAAAAAATTCTAATAAGTAGCTACCAGTAACTTATTAAAATTCATTGTAGTAGCCTTAATTGTAATTCATTTCTCTTACATTTGGCAAATATACTCAAATTTAACATATTCTTTGACCATATTTGATAGGTTGGACAATCTCAAAATAGTGGTTTCAAACTTTTCTTCTTACTGTAGGTTCTTCACCAACTTATGCTAACTCATTAATGAAATTTAATATTCTTCGAGTACATACATTAATATCAAGAACGAAATCGACACTTTGAATAGAAAAGAGGTCGCAGGTCCAAATTTGTAATCGGAGATTCAGTTCCTGGTAACAATAAATTCGCATCATGCCACATCAGCGTGAAAGATACTAATAAAGTATTGGGATGTCAAAATATGTTAACGTTAGGGAATTTAGCTGACTAAATTTGTTTGATAAACTGTTCAAAACGCTCGATTTGTCTTAAAACCTGTTTTTATTCGATTTATTTGAAGCAAACAAATATTTCTCTTTCATAACTCTTGACTATTTTGAATTAAATTTATTTAATTGAAGCATTAACCTTTAGCATATAGATTTTCAGTCTTTTAAAATAGCAAATGTTATCATATTTTGTTGAAATTTAAAGTTCAACTTTTTTTGTTATTAGTACAAACAAAACAATGTTTTTGAAAACGACATTCTTCAAACATTTGTAATAGTAAACGGTAAATTTGGTGAAACGGAAATGAAGTATTTAAAACAAATATTTTGTTTTTTAGTATTTGTGTTTACTTAAATATAAATATAATTGGAATATTTTGGAGTTTAACCACGTTTCATTTAATGTAAATTGGCGTCTTTTCGTTCGATCGGCAACACATCAGATGCCCTCTGAATTCACGTTAACATAACAATGAACAGCTGAGATCGATATAGGGTTTGTATGAGTAATTTATTTATAGAATTTTTTTTGTTGTACTTTAAAATTTACCATCTATACTTGGTAGTTATAGAACTTCACTTAAATAAATAAATAGTACACAAACTAAAATATTACAACCTACAAAACGTTTTATAAAGTTACTATTGACTATCTTCAAATTAGAATTACATGAGTGAAACGTTACATCATGTGGGACATTTCAGTCTTAATCCACAGTTCATTCTGCTCAATAATGTTATAATCCATAAAACATTTAGTTCGTCTCATTTTATATTTTGATATTCCCATTTCAAACGCTTAATCGTTTTAAACAAATTTAACGTTTTACTCTTAATGATTGCTTCATAGAAGAAAAAGAAACCCAGATGGAAAAGATTTTTCAGTTTACGATAATTAATATTAAAATGGTCTATTGTTATGCAGTGTTTATTTTATCGAAAATAATTTTATTTCATGTATTTGTAAATTTGAATTTTATTAGTGGTGAGTTTCATAAGATCAAAACTAAAAATTACGATTTCTGAATTCTTTTCTAATTACTTTGATCAAATTTTACTAACGTATAGCTTTCAAAGACCAAACAATGGGTTTGGTCCCAATTTTGTAAAAATCGGAGTTGTTGGTTTAAAAAAAAAATAGATAGAACTGTTTTGAAAGACCCAATTTCTCAAAATTAACTCTTATTTATGATTTCATTAAAATTTTGATGAAACGTGAAGATTATTTGCCACATCATAAATAAATACATTTTTTTAAAAACAATTGTCAAAAACTAAATAAAACTTAGCCACCGTCATTAATTTCAATCAAATATGATTTACGAATAAGACGATTTTTATGAAACTAGTGAAGAAGCTTAGGCGTTATTTCAATATATAAATAATTATATATCTTTAATATTTTTATTTCATTATTCAAACAGTTAATAAGTGAATCCTTTACATAGTAACTCCCATAAGTAATATCATTAATAACTACAATTACTTTTGTTTTTCTCCCTCACGTGGACTGTATCGTAGATATATATGTTTGATAATATAGTAAAGCTTATTATTTTGGCTTTGTGGGTGTGTAGGAAAGTTGCATGTTTTGCACCGTTTATTTTTACCTTGCCGTGTTTTTTAGGTTTAGAACATGTCGGAGAGTGTTGACGATCCTATAATTTCAAGTAAGATTATCCCAAGCCTCTAATTACGTACGTCCTTTGATACAAGAGAGACGGAGTTAGAGAATAGCTTCCGTCTTATATAATGCATTGTATAGTCCCCCTTCCTCCCCCGCCATAGTTAATCATTCATACCAAGGACTGACTGTACTGAAACTTGCCTAAGATATGTTAGGTCAAAGATGTTCTCTATCAGAACTGTGTTAAAACTGCAAACAAAATAATCTACGTCCATTAATTAATCATGTATTATTAAAGAAAATAATTAAGTAATTTAGTTAAATAATAACCCAGTTAAATTATTGATGCAAAATTAAACATTTCTTTATCTAAATTTAGGCCATAAACTAACCCATCACTGGACGTTCGTTTCCTCCAAGCCCCATGGTATTTTTTTTTTTATGTCTTGTTTTATACAGCCAACTTTCTCCTACAATTTGTCTCAGATCTATTCTTCTATCTCCGTTTTTTCCTCTTACAGAAACATAGATATAATTTCATCATCTCCAATTCCCGCCGTAGTTTCCTATTTCTTGTTTTATACCCCCAATTGTCTCCTTTCCCTTCTTGTATCTCAGTTTTTTCCTCTTCCAGAAACCTAGCTCTATATAAGTTCATTACATAATTGCATCATCTCCAATTACCGCCGTAGTTTCCTATTTCTTGTTTTATACCCCCAATTCTCTCCTTTCGCTTCTTGTATCTCAGTTTTTTCCTCTTCCAGAAACCTAGTTCTATATAAGTTCATTATATACTTTCATCATCTCCAATTCCCGCCGTAGTCTCCTATTTCTTGTTTTTTACCCTCAATTATCTCCTTTCGCTTCTTCTATCACAGTTTTTTCCTCTTCCAGAAACCTAGCTCTATATAAGTTCATTACATACTTTCATCATCTCCAATTCTCGCCGTAGTCTCCTATTTCTTGTTTTATACCCCCAATTGTCTCCTTTCGCTTCTTCTATCACACTTTTTTCCCTCTTCCAGAAATAAAGATATCAGTCCATTAAGTCCTTTTATCATCTTCCAATTCCGTCCGTAGTTCTTGCTTTATACCGCCAAGTTTCTCTTATAATTATTGTTATATCGCTTTTTCTATCATTGTTTTTCCCTCTTCTAGATGCCAGTCTATTGCATCCTTTCATTTTCTTCCAATCCTGTCTGTAAGCTCCTATTTCTTGCTTTAACCACCAATTTTATCCTGCAATTCTTCTCACATCGCTTCTTATACCACAGTTTTCCTTCTTCCAGAAACCCAGATGTCAGTCTTTTACATGCTTTCATCGTCTTTCAAAATCCCATATACTATTTTATTCCACACTTTACCTATCTTTCGTCAGTAATTAGTGATTTGTCCTGTTTACCTACCACTTCCTTACTTTGACACTTTTACGATAACCATAACATTTGTTTTCTATATAATATAAACATTTCGTACTTTGTCACTTTGTCACCTCACTTCTTTCCATCGCTATCTTTATGGTTAGTAACAGTTTGATATTCGTCTTCGTCATGATCCAGGTTTTGGCTTCAGAGTAGAATAAAACATCTATTTAACACTTGACCTTCCTTATGGTAAATACTGTTTTACTTTTCACTATAGATTTCAATGCCCACTACTTTTTCTAAGTTAGCGTTTTTCTTTTTTAGCACTTTTTGTAATATTATCTTCAACTGTTCTAGATTAATTCAATTTTTCATTCATCCAATTCAACTTATTGTTATTAAGTAAAATCTCAAAACGTTTTGAGTATGTTAGTAGGAGAGTATTGTTTTAATTAATAACCAGTCTTGCATCTCTACTAGCTTTTTTTAAACTCAGTTTGTACATTCTTTCACATGTCACCCGAGTTACTAAATAAAACAACGTCGACTGAGAATCTTACGTGATATGAATACATAATGTAAATCAATTGTTTCATTTCCGTAACTACATGATTTATAAATTAGTACTTGGTAAATTGTTATAAAATTCGAAAAGTATAGATTACTTCTATAAGTTCGTATACGAGAAGATATAGTGTTTAGTACTCGCCAGTTCTTAGTTTTTTGTGGAAATTATAATACTTGTTTTTTGATTTTATAAACACAAATTTTGACTCGCCCTTTATCACTAAAATATTTACTTTAACATAAATGAGTTTTCTTAATTTTTGGTTTTTAATATATAGATAATTTGAATTTAAAATAATTTATATGTCTGACATCACAATTAGATAAAATTTTAATAAATAATCCAGGATATAAAATCGCACAAATCAAAGCAAATATTGTAATACATATAAAATGCATTGACTATGACCTCGATTGCCATGATCATACTACGATTCTTGACTTGTCCTCTCAATTTGTTATATTAATTGTAGTCAATCGCTGTTTTATCTGCAATTTGATTTTAAAAATATGTTCTTTTATTTCACTATTACACTCTTGCAGTTAAACACTGAACCATTTAGGAGTCTTCAATACAAATAAATTACAATATTGGCAACTGTTGTACGTATCAACCCCACTTTAGTTTTAGGCTATATATAAAATGTTACAAATATATTGAAACATATAACAACGAAAGAAAATTAAAATAATAAATTGCAGTTAGAGTTGTTGTGTGCAGTTTACGGAATGTAATATCGATTTGATATAGGTTTATATTGATTATTTGCAGTCAGCTGAAAATGTAACGTTTTGTTGAAATAATTCTCCAAGTTAAGTCGTTTCAAGTGAGCTAAGAATGTCTTGTAATCTCTAATATGGCTGTCAAATGTGTTTTTCTCATCTTCCATCAAGTTACTCCACTTTTATAATTCAGGCTTTATATTTTCGCTACTTGAATTATTATTAAATAAGGAAAGGAAAAATATTTCACAAGTACTTGTTCTTGCAACTTATATACTTCTTGTAATTAAATTGTTGGATGAAGAAATATGATGTCACACAATCAAAGATCGTTAGGTCAGGTTAACATACTTTCTCGGCTTTACTGTTATAAAAAATGTCTACCAATCACTATATAAAATATTATCCCTCAATTCCTCTTTTTGCGGAGCAAATTATAATGGTTATTTTACCAGCTGACAATTTAAAAAAAAATCTGACGTATGTTTTATATGAACATTGTAAAAATATAGTGCAATTAGCCGAAGAATTTATATTATGTTTTAATCAAATAAACAAGTAAATAATATAATTATATGCAAATGTAAAGCTTAATAAAATTATATTTGTACAAATGATTATTCAACATCGTTTATAATTAAATTATTGAAATTAATATATTAGGAATAAATATTTTGCCATTAATCGTTAAATTATGTATGTGTTTCATATTTTTGTATATTTCATTTCAGTATGTTTTGTACGAATTCATAAAATAAAATTGAATTAGCAGTTCGTTCTCTTCGTAAAAGTTTTAGTATAACTAAACAATTTGTAATGATCTGATTTGATATTATAACGTATCAAACGTTTCAAGGGTTATACTCCACTATGCAACGATATCAGACTTTAATAAATATTTTATTTCAAATAAAAATAATAGTTTTATGGAACTACATAACACTCACGTTGAGGGTCACGCAGTGTTTGAACAAATAGTTTTACTTTATTAACAAATTTATAGAAGTGGTCATGAGTAAACTTTTAAAATAGTTTTATTACAGTCATTAATGTTTACTTAATTGTGCATCTGATAATTAAATTGAGCTTAACATTTAGATTAATTTGTTATGTTTACTTTTCATCCTTTACAGGGAACGCACGAACATTGATTACATTGTTTTGATTGAAATACATTTAACAAATACAAATATGTAATTTTAAAAAAATACTTGATCGTCTCACCTAAAAATTAAAGTTTCTTTTTAAAATTACACTTCCTTATACAATGCAATTTCATCAACTCGTAACTTTTCTAACAGTTGATTTATCGTATAAAATTAAATAACTTTGTTTAATCAATTAGTTTTTATAGGTGTTGAAGAAGAAATAACCTTCATCGTAAATAGAGTACGTTTATTGTTTGTGACGAAACCATAAATTTTAACATTTTATAGAGGTAGAGAAACTAAATTTATAATAAGTTTTAATATTGTTTCTAAAATGAGAAAAATAAGTCAGTAGTTTATGAAACTTGTCAGGACAGAGAGACAGTAGAGGAGAACTTGTGATGAAATATCATTAATAACTATTGGTTGTTAAAGTTTAACCAATAGAATTATTATTACGTTTAGTTTATAAGTTTGTATGAAATGACGAATTGTAGAAAACATGTTTTTATTTTCATTGATATTGAATGATAATATATTAAAACAAAACGATTACTCTTCATTGATGTTTAAATTAAATTATGAATCATCGTACTGTACTATCTTGTAAAGACATATTGTGAAATATAATGCAACTTTAGTTGCAAAGCAATGTATTTATTTAATCATATTTTTAATAAAATGTTCATTATTTAAAAAACTTCAGAAATGTACTCTTAAAAGTTTCGTGTTGAAATGTTTTTCTAATAATGTGTGCTCCGGATTCTCTTATCTTATTTATTTTCTCGGTTCCTATACTCATTGGCGACGAGTATTCTCTGAGGGATGGAACCCCCTTTTGTAAACACTATCTATCCGGCTACATTAAGGTAGAAATAAAACACTTGATTCATGAAATCTAAAGAACACTGTTAACCTAGGTATTTTGTTACGAAATATATTTAATACAAAGTATAATTTATAGATAGAAGGTTGTTTGTAAATATCTTTATTCTATAATAAAATTCAACTGTAAAAGGTCCACACTATTTCTTTTACGGAGAAAATATTTTACAGTAAAATTAGAACAAATCTATTTTTTTCCTGGTCTTAGAAATTTAGAGTGTTTTGGAAATATTTCAAATATTCAAAATATTTCTAATGCATATTAAATATTTAAAAAATCTCTATAAAATACATCACATTCCTAAAATCAAATAAATAAAAAAATAAAATAAACAACACTGAATAAATGTAGCAATAGATATATTAGTTTATTCCACTTCTCGCCATCGAAGTTGAATACTACTTACGATTTCTATAACAAGATATATATATATAACTTATATATACATATATATATTAGCGGCGGACCATTAAAGTGTATAATTTCATTGTCAGTTAGAGTAATTTGTTTTGTTTTTTAAGAGTTTTACTTTTTCCTCTTATGATTAGTCAAGTATGTATCCTTCTATATTCATAAATAAAGGTATCATAAACGTTTATCTTCCAAACTCTCTTGCTGATAATTGCTTGTTTGTGGTTTTGATAAACAGAATTTAAATTATCTTTACAGCTTTCCTCTAGGCAATAAATGAGTATACTGTTATTCTATTCTCAAATATTTCGTTTGCGAAATTTGTATGAGAGCCTTTAGCTATTTGCATTTGATTATGCTTGGCATTGCGAAATGTTATCGGAACTATCCCAACAGTTTTCTAACAAAAATTCTGTGTGAGTTATTGTCGAATACTTCCTGTATTTTTTTGTCACAAATTCTAAACACACAAGTGAAGAGTAATGCTGCAGCGATTTATTTTAATTCAGAACCAACATAATATAATAGTAATCTATAGAAAAACAGACACATATAGAAATGTAATAGATATAATGAGTGTGACAAACAAATTACGCCCCTAATTCGAAGCTGATTCTTTGTTTTAAATTTACACATCGATTTTTATTATAATCTTAGGAACGAAACTAGCCACTATACAACACCCACACGTAACACTGATTTAACGTTTCTATTGTTTCTGCAAAATAATATCTAAAGCGATGTTATTCTGTAAACTTGAGAAAGGAATGGTTTACAAATGGATTTAGGCTACTTACTAAAGCTCGCAAATTTCTGAAATACAGCAAAACAAACTGAAAAAAGTAATTTTAAAAATTGAGAACTCTAAAATGTATAAACATATTTCCTTTAATTCATCTTGTCTTAGTTCAACGCACTCTGAAAGAAGTAAAATTAATCCATCAAGATAAAACAGTAGTGTCTAATATTTACTTTATTGTTTTCCTGTAAGAAGTAAAATAATTTCTCTTTTCCACTGCCAATATATTTATAATCTTTTAATTTATAAAATTACAATATTGTTTATAAAAATATTTGAATAAATTAGATAATAAATAGTATACGATCAATGATGTATTTATTACTGTCAAATGATGTATTAATTAAAGTCAATAATAGTATAGTACCATAATTCAAAAACGCTTCATAATTAAAAACAATTAGTTATTTACCATTATCCAAGGTGCCAAGTTGGTTGGTATGCTATTCCAGGATCGAAGCGTGGTGGTGTAAAGCCTCCCCTCCACGTCCCTGGCTCCTTTATTGGTACAACAGGCGTTAATCAATGAATTTAAGCGAAAATAATAATAAATTTAACAGGATAAAGCAGAGACCGGAGAAACATACAATAGTTTAAGTCTTTAACGATTTTGCCTGGTTGAATTCCGTATTGTTATGTTAAGTTGTTGTAAATACAGACGTATAGAGTATATAGTATATTTGATATATTATGCGTTATTAATAATATTTATATTTTAATCATAATATCATTACAATATTCGTTGATTATCTTAAGAAGTCATTATTTTAATGTAAGAATTATATTTTGAATATATTTTCACTAGAAATAACAAAATAATAAAGTGTTTTTCTAATTTATGTTCAGGTTTAGAATGTTCTTAAGAACAACTAGATTTATAAAAACATATTGAACAAAAATTGTTCCACGTTTTATTATTAATGAAGATAAAATATAGGTTATGAAAAGTCTTAAGTGATAATTTAAGTGTTGTGAATTTTTTCCTCAAACACAAACAAAATATTAATATTAACAAATTGCACAGTCCCGAACCAGATGACAACTTCATTCGGTTTTAAAATTTTACGATATTCAACAACACACTATTTAACGACGAAGACAGAAATTCTTCTTATTTTGACTTAATGTGTTAAGTAGTAATAATAATACTCCTAGTTTTAAGACGAATCAAAATTTTCCAAATTTTGACAGAAATTCACAGACGTGTAATATTTCCATCCGAAAATTAGAAACTTTTGCAAAGCTATTAAAGTAAGGTAATTGAGAAAAGATGTATACAATAAATAATATAATAAATACAATATATAATAAATAAATGTTATAGAGTGTAATTCAAAATATTATAAACAGTAATTCAAACAGCGTAATTACAAAACTTATTATTTTTTTACATTAATGCCACATCTGAAACCCTTGTGTTCTTAGCGAGTTTGTAATTCAGTTTACAATTTCTATGTTAATGATTATCACAAAAAAAAAAAAAAAAAAAAAAAAAAAAAAAAAAAAAAAAAAAAAAATGTAAATGAAATAGACTAATATTATGGTCAACAAAAGATTACTGAAAACGTAAAAAATTCTGGGTGGTGCCTGCAGTCTTTGTTATTATAAAATAATGTGGACTACAGCTATCTGCTTGAGTGACAATGGTATGTAGCTAACTCTTAATTCAATAAGGTGGCCACATCTGCACCCATTCGTCTAGTGACTGTCGTCTCATGAATTCATTCATGACTTTAGTGTGCACTTATGGTAACTAACGTCTTCTAAAGTGAGCTCGTGCAATTTAACTTCCTTCTCGGAGTATTAACATAAATATAACCTAAGTTAAACGTAATTACGTTAAACTCTATATTTATTTCATTCTAAAGGAATGTTATATTATTTTCCTTTCTTATAGGGCGAAGATGACCGAGTGAATTTTCGCCTTTAAACATCAATTGTAAAAATTAAGGATGTCTACTAGACACATGGTGCATGAGATTCGAAAGATTATACGTAGAATAGAGCTTATGGGGGAAATCACTGAAAAACTGTTTTATAAGGAAGCAATTTTCAGAAATTCTCATGATGGACAGGATGATTGATTCAAAGCGTAACTACTTCTTTATTGTGATTACATGTTTAAGTTATATGTAGATGACCTAGTTCTTAGTGTATACTCGTTTTATCATACAAATATTATTTTTACTACTTTACATCTATCATGTATATTGAAAAACTGATATTATGAGACATATTTGAAATAATTTTTCTTTTGAATTAGAATCTGAATAGCAGACAGGTAACATTATGTTGAACTCTTTACTAGCACTTGTTGATGCAAGGCGTTTGACCAATTTATTTATTCCGGTAAGGAGAGATAGCATCCAAAATCATCTGCAGCTTTGTAGATTTTATAGAGCTTTTTACATCTGAATGGTAAGACCTTCTCTGCCGTAGTTACTAATTCAATTAAAAGACCGTTTGAAAATGCAGGAATCAGAAATTAACTTTCTTGTGTTTTTACCTATATCCATTCCAAAGGCTCCTATTTTTAAAGGAGAAATATAGTTGACGTATTTGAAGAAGGTGAGTGGAGGACTAAAAAGTGTTCATAAACCAATATAGGATCCACTGCAGCCCTCAGAGGCTCGTTATGCAGTCTTGAGGGTTCTTATCTGAATCTATATATTTTTTCATGTAGTCATGTAGACCTCTCATACATCCTTCGTATCAGGTCTCGATTGAATTACTCTTGTTCTTTTCCGACTGTTATACTATTAAAATGTTTCAGGGCTAGGGATCTTTATTTTGTCTCCTTTTCTTCCCTTTTTATAAAGCAATGATAACTGAGAGGTTTTTCGTCTTTAAAGCAACAAGAAAAAAGGGAATTCACTAGTTTGCAATTATTTGTTCCAAAAGTAAAATTTATTTGACCAATTGCAAATTTCGCTTTAGAAATAACAATTATTAGAAAGCTAAAACGACAAACCGTTTATTACTATTACCGTCAACAAATTAGAAGTTGACAACAATTCACCAATAGTTTCTAAGACCGAAGCGCCAAAAGTTTCTAAGACCTAAAAAACACGGATTTGTTCTATTTTTACTGTAAAATATTTTGCTCCGTAAAAATCATGTGGACCTTTTACAATCGAATTTTAAAGGTATTTACAAATAACCTTCTAGCTATAAATTATTCTTTATATTAAATTTATATATATATATATATATATATCGTTACAAAATACCTAGGTTAACAGTGTTCTTTAGATTTCATGAATCAAGTGTTTTATTTCTACCTTAATGTAGGCGGATAGATAGTGTTTACAAAAGGGGGTTGCATCCCTCAGAGAATACTCGTCGCCATGCGTATTGGGAACCGAGAAAATAAATAAGATAAGAGATTCCGGAGCACACATTAGAAAACTTTTCAACACGAAACTTTTCAGAGTACGATATTCCTGAAATTTTTTAATAATAAACATTTTATAAAATATTAATAATCCGAATGTAATTAATAAATGTAATACGAAAATAAAGATATGAAAAAAAATATATGCTTAAATTAAATATCTAACCTTGACGTCTAAATATAACTCTCTTGTGTATAGCCTCGTACTTTACAACTTAAACATTTATTTAAACATTTTTGTTTCTATGTCCATGGAATTAGTAACCTTGTAAGAGAATATTTTAATTGGACTTAGAATAATGTAAATGTCAACTTGTTATATAGCCTGGACATTTTAAATACAGTGAAGCACTGAATATGTACGTCTAGTTGCTTCGAGTTATTTAATTAATATAAACAAAGGTTTAGGGTGGAAAAAGAAGGAAAAAGGACAGTGAGCGTGTTGAATTAAATACCCTAAAATGTATTGACAGAATTTAACATTGAGCTCCCTCATATCTTCTTCATTCAGTGAGGAACAACTTGACTTCAAATGTCATTGGCTGAATTGATTCGTGTATATATATATATATATATATATATATATATATATATATATATATAAAGATTTTAATCTACACTACTTTTTAAAATGACGATCATAAATCATTTTTTAATCTATAACTCGCACTGCCATTTTCTTAAGTTGTAAAATTATCAAGTGTTCTTATACTTTTTTCTTTTATTTATATCTGGGTGATAATGTTAGTACACAGTTAATTAATTTAGAATGGCCGAGATATTGAAAAGGTATTCGTACTGTTTAATTCAAGAATACAAAAAGTAATGGCGGTGCCTACTGTTGATCGTTATACCTTCTGCTTGGATACTATTTGTACAAATGTCTGAACTGGAAAAAAGATATTAAAAATGACCCCACCTATCAATCCACATAGCGATCCATCCTTCTAAAGAGACAGGCATATGACAAATTTTCCAGGGTTACTAATAAATAAAATATTATTAATTTTCTTCAGTATGAAAGCGATATTGCAGATATCAATGTTTTATATATATATATATATATATATATATATATATATATATATATAATTCTTAAAATCAATACAACCGTGTATTTTAGGAATTACTGATGGGTATATATTTTCCAGTAGAAATGAAAAAATCGAAATGTTTCTTATGAAAGGAAAATATGTATGATAATGTACTAACCTTTCATAAAATGTTTGAAGGTTTTTTTTTCTTTTTAAGCAATTCGTAGTGCTTAACTAAATCATGAAAGGAAGAGATTAGTATAAAACGGCATACAGTTTTGTTTAGTCATTTATAATATGAAAAAAAAAATTTTTTTTCGTCATACTGCTTTGTTTTGAATATATGCATTGAGATGATTCTTTTTAGTCCTAGTACGTAAATACACCAGCTGAGGTCGAGGTCATCAGCTGTTACTTCGTTTATAGGAATTAATTAACGATTGTAAAGCTTATATAAAACAAAATTCGATACTCTCGATTGTAAACAACTGTTTAAACAACTGTTACCATCGATTTGAATGTAAATAAGTTATAACATTTTAGTTTTATCAAATTGTTGTCTTATATTATTTGCAGTATAACGAAAAATATAGTTCATCACTTGGACTAAAAGAAGTTTTTCGATCCTCGCTCATTTTTCTTGAGTTCAATAGTTAAACTTGATCTTGTATTCAAAAGCTTCACGTTTGGTCCTAGTGATGAAATATACTATTATACATGTAGTGTAATTTTCTTTTACTAATTTATACGTTAATTTTAACTTAAAGTTCAATGATATGTAAATTAATTGTAGTGTTTTAAAATGGTATTCGTATTTATTATGTACTATTTTCCCGATTCAAATTTTGTAATTTTTGTTTTCTCAACTATGCCCATATGAAATTCACAAATAGACTATATATATAGTCTATTTGTGAATTTCATATGGGCATAGTTGAGAAAACAAAAATTACAAAATTTGAATCGGGAAAATAGTACATAATAAATACGAATACCATTTTAAAACACTACAATTAATTTACATATCATTGAACTTTCAACTCACAGACACGGAATCAATTTAAATGTAATATAAAACGTCTTTAAGTATTGTAAAATAATCGTAAATTTAACATCTTCCAATAAGAAATGTTATAAATCTCAAATTTTATTTGTTTTTCACAGCAATAAATGTCAATAAACTGCTGAAAGGAATAAGGTTGTAAATAGCCTGTTAAATACGTGAACAAGATTGAAAAGTTAAGAATCCTCCACATATTTGGACTATTCCAAGTAGACGAACTATGTCCTGTTTAAACGAGGTCACCAGTATACGCTGGAAATTCCAGATATATAGAGCAAATCAAGTGTGCTTGGAACAATACCTCACGATAGACGACAATATGCAAATTCTCAAATTCTATTGTTATTAGCGATTTTTTTTTTGCAATCACCTTCATGGGAGAGTTGAGATGCGACTTCATCTATTAACCGCAGATTTATTAACATTGACTAGAAACTAATACTGTATAGTCAGATTTTCTCAAAATTTGGTTGAAATATCCTTAATTGATTAAGTTGCCTAACTATAATTACAGGAACAAAATACAAACATTTAAGTAATTTATTTTTTCCATTATAAATCGTAAACAAAACTAAGTAATAGTGATTAAAATGATTGTGTTTCTGTTCTTATACCTGTGATTGTGATTAGAAATATATCAGCTTATGTGCTAAATAAACATTTAAACATATACCTCATTTATAATATCCGGTATTAGGTCGTTAGCAAACAAAACAGTTTGATACATTTCGTGGGAATAATGTTTTATAGGAATAACTTCTCACATAATAGGTCGGTCGATACTTATTTACGAACAAGAATTTTTTTTCTTTTTCTTCAACGAGATAACTCCAGAACGAATAAATTAATATATCGATACAAAAAATTGTATTGACCTAACGGTTTCAAAATGGTGCTCATTTGCACATTTTAAAGTTAAATTGCAGAGAAAATATCAGTTTAAATAAGAACAGTGCCAATTTTTTTAAAACTCTTAATGCTGAATAAAATGATATCCTTACTTTTATTGTGTGTCAAATAATAACCGAGATTTAGACAAAAAAACTTAAAAAAATTATTCCTGATATTTCAATAGAATACTTATATTGAAATATAATGTTTTTCTTCAACATCCACCACTCAGATATCGTTAACTTACAAATTATTTCGGTTAGTGAAGTCTGTAATATTATGATTTTGAATTAGTTTAGTTAAACCATTAAGTGAAAAATTATAAGATTTTTTGAAACTTAAAATTAATCGTATAAAAATAACCTGCAAAATCTCTATTCGTTCAGGAGTTATATTTTGTTATTTAAAAAATCCTAAATGGCGGACAGGTGGAAAATGAAGCGGTTTTTAGATTATTGTTTAGATACACTTTTTTGATTCTTTCATATCCCCTATTTCGTCTTTAAGCTTGCTAAACCATTTTATGAACACCATGTGTATATATTATTGAATTTTTATAATATATTCCGCCAAGAAAAGATCCTTCACTCTGATCACTACAAAAAGGAAGGGAAAATGGGTTTTGGTTTCCATTATAATGGCAAGCAAAGATTTAAAAGGACACAAGTGTAATATTTTATTCGGTTACAGGTGCAGGAATGAAGCATACAATTAAAAGTTTTTCTTTCTTTTTTTAAACAGACCTTTTTTCTTTCGTTTTAATTTATAAAAGTGTTGACTCTACAACCATTGTTTTAATATAAAATATGAACTCGATTGTACATTTATAATGTGTAAAGCCACGAGGAGAAACACATTTTATAGATTATTGTTACAATACTATACGGTCTAGTCAAGTTTAATTGAAATATATCAAAACAATTAATATTTCAAATGTATATTTTTTAAACACATGTTACTGTAATCATAATTATTATTGTACAAAATTTCTCTGTATTTTAAATACATAACAAAAACTTAGGACTGATGCGCTTAAAAATAATACGAAGGATTTTTATTTTTAAAAATAATATTAAAAGTTCAAAAATGTAAAGTAAATTAGTTTTTATTGTTCAATTCCTTACTTGAAGAGTTTATATCTAATTTTTACATTAGTTTGGAACTAGTCTTCACTTTTTACAAACATATATAAATTTGATGTATTGATGTGGGGGGGGGGGCAGTTTACTAGTATGTGTCTTTAATCAGAATTTCCAAGCGACAGTAATCAGTACATTTTGTTTTGATTCTAAGGGACAATTTATTATAACTTGAAAAGTTTTTTAGTTTGATTTACTGTGATTAAATTTTACTTGCAAACAAATCCCTACATTTAAAATGTAAAACAAATTAGGTCCATTTCTTGACAACTTACAGACAGAGAGTAAAACTATACAAATTAGTTTTGGAACACTAGGGTATAAGAAATTATGCATTCATAAAAACTTCATTAACGAAATCACTTTCATTTCATAAACAATAAAGTCGCTATTTTAGTAAATTATTTATTTGTACACATGGCGTGGGTTTTATGAAGAATTTCCATTGTCAATAGTTGCAGAAATTTATTTAGCAAATTCGCAGATAATTTATTGACAATTTAAATGTGGAACGCCTTTTGTACTTGGTGATGACAAAAACATATTATGAATATTAAAATAGTCAACCCTTCGTTAGTGGATTTTATTATTCAAAATTATCACTTTTCGAAGAAATTCAACTTTCATAGAGAAGTCAACTTTTTATTATGTAAATATAGTATTCTAAATTTACATAAATTATGATTAACAAGTTTGCAAAGCTTGGACACAAAACTCGGGATCTCAGTCAAAGTAGAGAACCCATTCCGTTTTAATTTAATAATTTCTTGGAGACTGTGAGTGTTGGCGATCTTATAATTGTATATTTTATCCACTAAAAAATCATTTAAACTGTTGATGAACCATATTAAATTTGTTATAATGTATGTTACATCGGGAGAAACTTTTATATAGAAAATAGAATCAATTTTGTTTAAACATAATATTCGGATTGCTCACACTTTAAAGTCAAATACTTTAATAAATTTGATTGAAGTTTTAGATAGCATTGGTGTTTGTTTTTGTAAAATGTTCCCACTTATATAATAACAAATTATTGATTGTAATTTTCTGTCTGAATGCACCTTACGCTTGGAATCACTTCAAGTTAGAAACGTTGGTTAAAGTGTTAATCGATTTTCAGAACTTATTTATTTTCCAAGTTCAGGAAAGATTACGCACTCTAACTGAAATCATTTCAGTAACAGATTAGTTAGTTTTGTGAAAATTCATTGTTATTGACATAGATATAATAAACGTTATGTAGGTCTACTAGTTATGTACATGTTTATGTCAATTTAAGAAGCAACATAATCTTTGTTTATATAGTATAGTGAAGTTAGTTACGTTTTGACTATTTGTGTTGTGCTATACTTTATATATATTTTTAATATGTTGTACGTGTTTTTTTTTTTTTAACTAATATTTACAGGTTGATAGGACGATATATCGCAATGATTCATTCATAAGATGCCATGCAAATTGTTACACAAACATTTGTAAACATTTAAAGAAACACAACACAATTCATTAATCACTACGGTAAAAAATAACTGTTTTTTAACATTACTTGAAAAGGCTGTGTGTATGTTTTTAGTAACCTAACTTATTACTGAACCGTAATTAATTTTGGTTTCTTCTTTCTTATACATTTCAGTAAAATTTAGTCTAAATTGGTAAAACAGATTTTGATCATGTACTTTTCTGTGTTTTTGGAGTACTCTCCAATCAAAAATTTTGAGATATAATTAACGAAATGTTTCGTAAGAAATCTTTGGAACTGCATTTGGTAAAAATCGATTTAGTAGATTATAATCTAATCGTATTTTTGGTTTTACAGCAGTTGCTCTAATATGTTTGATCAAATCGTGTTTTTGGTTTTTAGAGAATTGCTCTAAAATTTTAAGTTACGTTAATTAGTTTAAGTTTATGACAAAGGAACAAAACCCTTAATTATTTATGTTATATCTCTCAGAAACTGTTTCTAATAAATAAGTTCTGCATACAGAAAAATTGTACAGAATTAATAACAATCACTTTTTAGAACACGGGAAGATTAAAACGGGGGAAAAAAAACATGTATTAAATTGTCAATGTAGATTTTGTTCACACCTTCAATAAACTTTCTTCCTTTATAAGTTTATTAATTCCATCTAAAATCTAGATTTTAGAAGTTATTAAAGTATTACAAAAGAAAACAAAATACTTGAAGTAAGCGTTACTGCAACAAACTGTGGTCAGCAAGGGACTTTTTTCTTTTTAAAACATAGAAGTTTAAAGAGCACGATTCTCTTGAAGCTGAATTAAAGGGAATATTTCACAGTATACATACTCCTCCGAGACAAAGTTTTTCTTTTATCCTTTGATTCTCAATTCTTTAACTTTACTCACGATCCACCTGTATTACTTCTTTCTCTCCAAGTCCTTTGTCGTTAGGTCATTAAGTCTTGCATTTTATTGTCTACTTACTAATAATTGTAAAATGAAACAAAATTCTTTTGTTTTAAAAAGGGAGTTAAATAAGTATGTAGTAACTTTTTTTTTACCATCTCTGAAAATTGTATGTAGTCATACACTGAAATACTGAGTACATTAAAATATATAAGATTCTAAATAATGTTGATATAAAACAACAAGAAATTAATAATCATCTTTTAAAACTACTCATCCCCTTATTATTTATAAGATAAAAGCTTCGCTTTTCAAAATTATTTTCCTTTTTTTAATCAAAGTATCTAAACAATGGGTTTAATAATGATTATAATAATACTAGGTTTAAAATAATTGTTATGTAGTACTATTCTTCCTTAAATTTTACAACTAGGCTTATTTATTTACCACCTTAATAAGATAAAACAACTTTGGATAAGCTAAAAAAAGTTAGATTTATTTATGGTTCTTTTAATTCCTTAATACGTTTTAAAATATTTAGTATACAGAAGAAATAAAATTGGATTATATTATATAATATATTCCAATAATTGTTTTAGTTAAAAATTATGTCTAAAAGTTAACTCTTGTGTTTCATGTTAATATAATATTACTTAATCTTGGGATTATTTATTTTTATGATATTTATAAGTAAAATAATAAATATCCGGTTGTGTGTAGTTTTGAGTATTTATTCCTAAAAATAAATATCCGAATATTTTACATTATTATAAAGAAACACTTTTACATTACTCCACACTTGCTGGATTAATACGTGCAAGTCATTCTGTCACGTATCATAGTAGTTATGATACTATAAGCTTCGTAAAGATTACATTAACATATAAATTTTATCTAACAAACGTTTGACGACACTAGTTATATTCCTGTTTTAATCCGCTTTGAATATCTTGTAAATAAAAAAGGAGGAACAAAGTATAATCTAGTTTAACAGATAAGGTAAAGCTAACAATAATATTTAATTGAAAAGAGTGTTTTCTTTGTCAGTAACTTTGATATATTGTAAACGGTTTTTACCATTAAAAAAGCATCCTCTTAACAATTTGTATTTTGTACCTGAAATTTCCTTCCTTTAAGGGAACTTTGCATGGCTTATGAATACTTCATTGTTATGCATTGAGTTTCTACGGTAGCTATATAAAGAATCTACAGTAGATTGTATGAACACAAATATATACGGTTCCGACCCAGTTTGTATAACAATTAAAAAAAGAAGTTATTTAAGGACAAAAGGACGTACGATTTTTTAGGGCAATTTGATTGGGGGGGGGATTATGAAAAAGTTATTTTTTTGTGTGGCGTGAGATTATTTCATATTGAGTAACTATCAATTTACTGTCTGGGAGATTGTAATCCCCCACCTACATGTTTTATTTTATGAAAAACAAATTACCTTCAATTTCATATATGAGTCATTGTGGTTTTCCGTAAATAATATATTGATGTTTTTTATGTATTTTCTGAAATCGTTTTGAATCAAACTTCGTGTCATGTTCTTTTTTATATAAATTAAGAAACTATTCGAGGGAGGTTGTGTAAAGTGTTTCTTAGTTTATAAGTTGTCTTTTCATATAAAGTAGAGATATTTTGCCAAGCCATTCGGGATTAATAGTCCACTTAAAATCTACTCGGGCAGACTGTTTGATTTCTTAATAATCCATAACTCTAAGGTATTATATATTTTTTTATAATGTAGTCTGAAGGAATATTATAAGTTATACTCTTTCTCTGTAAAAAGAATTACGGATGGTTTAAAATAAGCCAAAATAATGTTAATTTGAATTATATCATATTATGTTATGTGTATACATTTTTAATGGCAAAACTACATTATTGGGCGGCAAAACTGCATCTTTGAGAGGCAAAATTCGATTATTGTGGACATGTTTAGTAAGATCTTCCGCTACTTAATACAATAGAACTGGATTCTTTGTCTAATGAAGATTATGTGAATATGTCTTACAAAGAACGTCTCAGTCTAGTTTCGTGTTATAATTTGGATTTTTTTTATAACATTGCTTTAAATAAACAAAGTTAATTATATACATAAAGTTATTAACTTGTTATGATTTTAATTGAAATAGTTCCAATTGAATTTTTTACTCATACATCCATCTAGCAACATAATCGAAAGGTCTGTTGAAGTGCAATTAATTTCATTTGTCAAATAATTTGGCCACCCTCAGGGGCTTACCTATAGTGAGTTCAGGCGTGACAATCCTCTTGGGACTTTAGATGGATTTACTAGTAGTCTTTGGTTAGATCCCTCTCTTTTTTCTATACTATTAGATCTCTCTTGACCAACTCTTGTTCTTTTCAGACTCTGACGCTATTGAAATATTCGAGAGCTAGGAGTTTTTATTATATGTGCTAGTCTTCTTTTTGTTTATAAGGCGAAAATAACAGATTAATTCTATAAAACATTAAAGATTGAAAAAGTTTAAACGAATTTCAGATAAAATGAAGAAGAAATGAAAAATTGTGTTACAAACTATTCTTTTGATTAATATATATCCTTGATCCATATACTTTTCTGCACTTAATTTCATTTAGTCTTGTGGAAATATACTGAGCATAGAGCCTAAACATACTCATTGTATTCTATTCCAAATGTTTGGCAATAAAATACACCAACAATAATTTTAGTCTATCTTTTTTCATTGAATTATTTCGAACAATAATATCTTTTCCATTGTGTCTTGGAGGTAATCTTTTCTGTTATTGTTGAATGTTGAAATAACGACTCACCGGGGCGTTAGAATTGTTTACACGTTCACATTTACCTTCAATTCCTCAGTAGGTATTGAGACATGTGTTCCAAATTTATATTTAAACTTGAATATATTCGTTTGTTTTGTTATTGATTTAATTTCGCGCTTTCATATAAGTATACGAATACAAGTATGTAAAAATAAAACTCTAATTTATATTAATGTACTTCTAGCGACGCCTAGTGACAAATCGGTGTCAAGTTCTCGGTCGAATTAATCGGAACTGTAATAAATCTGGTGGGCTTAAATGGGATGGTTCAGAATTAGGAGCAGAGCGACTAGGCGTAGCGTGAAATCCAGTTAGTGAAAAGCGTTGCAATCAAAAAGAGGATGTTACGAGAAGAGCCTTAAAGTAGAATATACGTCGGCCTACTGACACTTTATTATGTATCTGAGCAAAATATTATTATTAATGAACACCCCAATAAAGTAGTTTAACCCTACGTTTATTATTTAGTTCTTAATATATTAATTTATTACATTCGTTATACAATTTTAATGTTGGTTCACGTTCAAAATAAACATAAATAAACGTTCACGTTCAGTTTGTAATAAAATGTGATTGAACGTACTAAAGAAAATTACCTTTCTGGTCAAAAATTTAAAAAAATCTTTCGTATTCAATGGGACGTTTTGAAAAACGATAATGTTAATCAAATAGGTACATTCGTGTAGCAGTCGTGGGTATTATGTCGGTCGCATTACGTGAGACAGAACTCCAGAATATATATTTTTAGAATGTTTTGAAATGAAACAAAGCGCCAAACGTTTTGTTTTAGATATTTGAGTACTTACTATAACTCTTGGAGTTTACAAACGTTAGTCTTGCAGTGATTCTTTTAAGATACATGGAATTAAAACTAACGGTTTGAAACAGTTTTTAGTAAAAAATAAAATAAAAAATACAGCTTTAACTAATGGTTTGGAACTCCAATTGAGACATAAATACTCACATTTAAGGAAAACAAATGTTAGAAAATTATCCTAATTTTGATGTTTTGAACCTTCCAAGAAGGTGTCAAAGACATCAATGGAGATGGACGAAATGTTTTTCGTTATTTTTTTATTTTATCAAAGGACGTGTAAGAAACTGTAGTACATGCACATTGCAAAAGAGATTGTGTGATACAGATGTAAAGATTGTAACTATTTGTGAATGTTTGAATAAAATATGGATGACATCTGTTTATAAACTAATATGTAAGTAAAATACTAACCTTATTTTCCGTTTTATGACATATTTTGATATTTTTTTACAAAAACATTACGCGTTTCGGGACCCATCATCAGAATAGTTCACTCATTGGAGGTCATCAGAACATTAAGAACACATAACACAATACACAATAAACGTAACCTAGTCTAACCTTATTTTCCGTTTTGTGACATATTTTGATGTTTTTTACAATAAAATATTACGCGTTTCGGGATTTATATCCCATCATCAGAATAGTTTCGTCCTTGGAGGTCGTCAGAACATTAAGAAATAAACACAACACATGAGACGGGTGCACACCACGGCATTTGAGGAACGACTGGAGTTCGGATTACTTATCAAATATTATATTAGGCTTACATGGTCCATCCTTATCTTGTATTTTCATTGCTGTCGTACAAGGAGTTGTGTTATGTGTTTTTAATGTTCTGACGACCTCCAAGGAGTGAAACTATTCTGATGATAGGATATAAATCCCGAAACGCGTAATTTGTTTATAAAAAAACATCAAAATGAGTCACAAGACGGAAAATAAGGTTAGTATTTTAGTAATACTTTGTGACTTGGATACACGTTTACTATGAGTTTTAAATAGTCAGGCCACAGCAAGACTCGTACATGCAGAGTGAAAATCAATTCGGGGTTAAAACAAACATAAGTTTAATGGAACTTGTTTTATATTGTTGTTGAGTGCCTATAGTGGTTTTGTTAGATTATTTATACATGCATATAAATGTTGTCAAAGTGATCACGCTAAGCCAAACAATAAACACCTGTTTTGTCAAGCTTTTTCACATACGTGTTTCCTATTATAACTTTTTGTTGAATTAATCTTTTTTAACTGTAGAATTGTGAAAAAAATTAACTTCACATCCAATTAATATAGCTTTTACTTTCTCATGGACAGATTCAATAAATATTTTCCATGTTGCATACCATCATTAATTTTATTTCACAAATGATTTTGGGAAATGTTATAATACATTTCACCAATACTTAAGAAGATATAAATAAATATAAAGTACTAATATTTAATTTTAAAATGACCTTTAATCATAACACATAACGTTATGTTACACATTTCGGTAAAAGCTGCTGTAGTTTGTAGACTAATGCAGTGTTCTCCACCACAAACCTAATAGAAGTTGACTGTACAATGGTTATGTTGGACATACGTTTTGTCTTCTATGGTTTCATTATAGAGAAATGGAATTGCAGCACAAACGGTTTATATGTTCCTAATGTCACTATTAATTGTGAAAGGTATAAAGTTATAAATTATTTCAGTTAAGAGCACAAAGCTGAATCCTTCGTACAATATTATTATGAACTTTTAGTTTGTATCACGTAAATTTCAAAATACGATTATTATTCGTTATATCAAACCATGATTTATTATGAATGTTATTATCAGCGAAAACTTGAAATATTTTATCTCCATCTTTACTTTACAGTCAACTTCACTTTCTGTAATTACGATAGCTAATGAACGAGTAATCTCATTATACAAAATTTGGACCACTTATTTTAAATGTCTAAATCATCTGCTCTGATTTTCAGGGAAAACTGTTGATAAATTTCAAAATAGAAAGGCTTTGTCGTCGATAGCTTTGTTTTTATACGATGTAAAAGAGGTCATATCTCATTAAAGAAATTACCAATTATATGACTAAAATTTTGCACGATATCTACCGTATTTTTAAGGACTTATTTTAATTTTCAAAACTTGTCGACCCGTATATGAGTCACGATTTCAGATACTAACTGATTGCGTACATATTTTACCCGGATATATTACTAATCTAGGTCGCATAATACCTAATTTAAAAATTTACCAATTATATGACGAATTTTGCACGATATCAGCCGTATATTTTAAGGACTTATTTTAATGTTCAAAACTTGTCTACTTGTTATGAGTTAAGATTTAAGATACTAACTGATCGCGTACATGTTTTACCTGGATATATTGTTAATCTCTTTATAAACTAGTTGTCTGAAGATGCTTAATTGCTATACAGCTGTCACAATATATATGGATTTGCGAAATTTTACATTTACGTTATTATTGATCTTAATGGCCCTTAAAATATACGGCTGATATCGTGCAAAATGTGAGTAATATTAGTGGTAAATTTCAAAATTATGGCCAGTTTAAGTTGTTTTTCTTCGATAGCATTGTATATATGTTATAAAAGGTCACACAATAACTCGTTCTAAATAGCTTTAATATCATCATCCAAATATGTCCATATGACCTTAATCCAGTACAAATTAAAAGGTTGTCCAATACAAATTAAAAAGTTACAAACACAAATTAGACAAGTTAATGTCCATTAAAATATACGGCAGGTATCATGTAAAACTTGCTTCATATCGCCAACGAAACAGCTTCTATTAGCAAAACTCAATTTTTTATGGTTATATTTTACCTTATGCAGTAGTACAGACTATAAGTGTAACCTAATATTAGGTAACTCATACAGATAGAAATCACTAATAGTGGTGGAATATATAGGTAATAACCAAGTCTATAAAAAGTTCTTAAAATTGAATTAAGAACATTGAGTTGTTTGTTAGTCAGTTACTGATCCCCAAGTTTTGTTTTTATTAGATACACGTTAGTTAATACCTAACGTCTGCATAAACCCAAAGCGAGTCTTTAATTGAATTAAGATGTGTTATGTCCCGTTATTAAACCTATAAATATATCAAATTGTAAAAATACATATTTTAATACTTTTTATAGTTGTTTCTACAACTACTACTTTGTGTTGAATAGTACTAAGGTTTCATTCCCGTTACAAGTTCTATATCGAATTGAGTCGACCTACAGTGCTGTGACATATTTTGTCTCATTATTTATAACAACAAAAATGAATAAAATCCTCATAGATCTGTCACTTCGCCCAGACTATGCAGACAATTTCTATAGTAATAATATTCATTTAAGTTTCAAAAGTTTCATTTTGATATCAAATCAAATAATATTTTAATTTTGAAGTAGTTCGTCTCATAATAGTACCAGTTTTCATAAACATGAATTGTAAATAAATGTATTTTCTTTTAATATACTCTCGTATAACAACAGTTGTATAACACATGTAAAGTTATCTACTTGTTGTTTGTCGTTGTTTATAGCTTTAGTCGATTGTGCTAAGCTTTTCTGGGCGTCGGCCGTTGCTAAGGATATAACCCTTTCAGAATTATTACTGTGGATTGAGTCTGAGAACCACTTGTGTTGCAGATCGTCTTTATATTGCTGCTCACACGACTTTCGTGGCATAAAGTTTTATATTTGGCAGTAATTTAAATAATCAAGAGGATGATGCCTATTGCTTTTATGGTGTTAGTTCTTTTCCTTTAACTCCCTCTTAAAGCTGAATAAAATGGCTATTATGTGATATATAGAAACTTAGAAACTGTTGGCGAAAAGTTATTCCAAATAATTTAGTATTTAAATTTAAAACTCAGTCCCATTTAAAAATTTATTTAAGATTTTATGGTATTGGAGCAAAATGGTAAGTACATTACGACTTTCAAACGTTTACTATTACATACAAAGTATATCAATATAAATGTTAATTACTTCTATTAATAGAAAAGATTCTTATTCGTTTGTGTCATGAGGGAGATGTAACAACTAGAATTATAAATACGCTGATTGCGAATATGTATGTTGACGCTAGGCCAAATTTAAAGTGTTATAAATCATGTGTGTGTGTCCCTCTCCCTGCTAACTTGAACACACGTGGATGGATTTGAAATTAAATTGCAGTGCGAAATCATATATTATAGTTTTGTTTGTTTTCTTTTTTTTATGACGAATACAACTTAATTTAACCACACAATGCGAAATGCTTAGCGTATAAGTTTTAAAACCAGTTTTTTCTGAGTATAAAAACAATTTAATAGCCATTAAAGGATGGAATTCATTTCATTGATTTCTCTTTACAGTAAAATCAAGAACCCCTAATATTTCACCTGCATGTCTGTACAATTTAAACTGTACCTTAAAAGACTTCGACTTTATAAAAACAACTACAATCTCTATTTGCCTACGAAGCTTAAGTTGTTTGGTTTTAGCACAGGCTTGACTCTTTTATTTACACAATATTATTAATGTTACAAAATAATTGATTTCATAATATTATGAAATAAATAATTTATTATTTTTTAGAATGTTTTGGTCGCCATATGAATAAACAAATAGGTAGGCTTCGCCCTGAAGTTCGTCCTCACCTAGAAGTCATTTTAGTTTAAGAATTTTTTTTGAAATTTAATATAAACTAAATTATTCACATTCTACAGATTTGATAACCTTGGGGCGTAAATAATGTGTCGTATAATTTTAGTATTTGTATTCCGTCAAGTAGATTTTACTTTATATTATATTATTATGCATGTCGTGTGCTTCCGTTATTACATCTTACCATTCGTTGTAAGAGGAATAATAAAATAACACTCATTCATTTTAAACAAATTAAATTGGTTGTTATTTTTTTTGAATAAATATGTTTAGAATATTTGTTTAGAATATTTGTGTTTTTATAAAGGATTAAAACTCACGTAGAATTATTTGAAGAACTGTTGGCGTTCTGTTCGTAAAATAGTATTTATTTATGCGAGATTAAATATTAGGTCGTATTGTTACATATGCTTCACTTGATCTAGTTAAACCACTTACATTAGCCAACTTTGTAGCACCTCTACCATTCAAACATGTCCAGTAGGTTTTGACAAAGACATAGGCCTACTGTGATTGTCTAAGTGGTTCAGAGTGGTACCTGAACTAGAAGGTAATTGGTGTTCTTTCTTCTGTTGTTGCATAGAAAGTAGATTTCCGAATCCGTGATATGAAGCTGATGGTGTGTCTGTAGTTGGTCTAACCGTATTCTGTTAGATTATTGCATCCCGCTAATTCATCTGCTCTTGGTAAGATAATTTTGAGCATCTGGAGATTAGGTATGCGTTGGCTCCTACTTTTGCTTAAACTCAGCGAATTCAAAACTTAGATTAACTAAAATTACTTTCAAAGTCATTTAAGCCTTTTAAATTCATTTAATAAAACAATAAAATAACGTTATTGAAATAAGTTTAAGATCAAATTAGTATACTTTCGATACTTAAAAATGTATTTGCCTTTCTCACTCTTAACCTCAAATATACAGTATTACTAATTTATTAACTAAAGATGATTAAAACAAGAAAAATTCAGGTAAAAGTGATTTATAAATCTAAATTTTAAATTCAGATCATACATTGATGACGACATTGCAGGTAATATACGTTCGATATGATAATGTTACAGTCTAACCCCAATCATCGACTTGGTATGCGATCCGTGTACTTGTGGTGGACCAGCTGCTCTCCCTTCTCTCTCTAAGCTGATGTGGTAGTAACAGCTGTGCTTTAGGTTGACCGCTTCATATCCTTAACCCATTCACTGTTTACTATTGGTGAAGTAAATAAATTACAATAAATTTAACATTGTACTATGTAGGGAACTAAGAGCAATATTTTCAGAATAAATATTGATTTCCTTAACTTTTATCTTAGCTTTGGAAATAGTTATACATGTAGCCTGTTGGCTGATAGCTTTCTAGTCGACATTTTCAGGGGGTTAATAATAATAACTACAATCAAACCTTCCCCCCCACTCTTTTCTAGTTTGTTAGTACGCAAATTTTATTCTGATAAGACAATATTTATTTAATCTACAAATATATCATTAAGTTCGTACTTAAACAGTAATTTTGTTTATACATAGATTTAATCGGTATTAAATGTCTTGGCTTGGATAATTTTTATGCACTTACACTTAAAGGATTAAATAAAGCTAATGTTTCAAATACATTTTTGAAACTTTAATTTTATTGCTTTATTTAATCCTTTAATATGGAGTTTCAACAAGAAATATCTGCAGTCACATTAAATACTTATACTTAGTCGTTCATCACGTCGTTTTTTCCAGCTACTGTGACACCGCTAATAAGTCAACCAAAGCAAACATACTGTAGTAAAATCACTTTAACTGTACGAGCAAGAGACAGCGCTGAGAACAACTCTATTCGTCTCGGTGTATGCATAATAGTCAAAACCACTTTCTTCATTTCACCGGATAACATTTAAATTTAGTTTGAAATATACAATTATCATTAAATATCGGATGTTTTTAGAAAGGGTATAATTTTAATCAGTTAACAGCTCCCCCTCTGTGATGAACAGTTCACGTCACTCGCACAACTATAGTGGCTCTACTGTGCACAGTTTCTACCTTTGATTCTACAACTACACCCGATTATATAGATATATATGTTTTGAAACAGCTATAGAATTTTGTTAGCATTTCTGTATAAGTTCATGTTATTCAAATATTTCTGTGCTATTGATCCGACAATTTTTCATTAAAACATCGTGTTTATGTATCAGCTATTTGTAAACACGTGCGCATGTAGTGTATGGGTGTGGTCTCGAATTTATAATGAATTATTTTTTCGTGTACTGTAACTCATTTATATTTCATAGTATTTTGTATATGTTATAACAAAGTGTTTTCAGAATAAACAAGTTTTTATTATCATTCAGTAGATAAATATCTCGGTAAATAAAAATTGTAGTTATATTTCAACACAACATGATTGTGTCTGCCTGTCTATTCCAGGTTATATCTTGTCACCAAATAATGCATAACATGATTGAAAGCTGAACTATTGTGCATACAATACAACTATCAATGTGTATTGTTTCAAAGCTTTGTTCTTTGTAATTATGTCTATACAATACACAGTGGTTTTGTCAACACGACCTGCTATTCAGATCAATAGCTCGGCGAGAGAATAACTATCGTTTGTGGTTTTTACACAGCTTTGCATGTAGGCTAGAGCTGGACAGAAGTAATAGACTTGTCCGTCCGTCTAAGTCAACCTGTTTTTAAAAGATGGGCAAGACTACATTTACAACCCTCTCTGGGCAAGTAATATGTAACATCGTCGACACTCCCTTTTATTAGTATGGACGTTTCCCTTTCTGCGGAATGTACAAAGGCTGGAGAGAGATTTTTTATGTGTATTCCTACTTTATATTTTCTGAAGAGTTTTTATTTTTTTATTTACGTCAAGGTAAAAATTCTCACTCCAAATTTGGTTCATAGAATTGAATTAGATGTTTATTATTGAATTTAATTTGTATTTACTTGCTGCTTAAAACTATATATTTTCAACTAATTACGAATTGATTAAACAAATAATCTTAATCTATTATATACCAATAAATTATATTACTGACTCTATTTAGGCTCAGACTTTTAAAAATGACAAAATTTATTATTTCCTGTAAATAATTGGATTTAATATTTGTAAAAATAATTTTTACTTTTGAAATGATGGATGATCCTCGAAACAGGATGGAATGAGTTAAGGCAATCAAAAGCGTTCCAGTAAACATGTGTCTTCAAATGTTTTACGTTTGTCGATCTGTTTTTTTTTTTTTTTTTTTTAGGTTTACACTTTTGTCAGTATACCAAAATTTTGTTTTATACATTTTCAAAATGGTGGCCGTTTGAAATGATTAATGTCGAATATCTTTAAAACCATTATTTTTATAGAAAATGAACATAATGACAATGAGACAAAATAACGATGAGATTTATTGTAAACCAAATTACACCAGTGTTATAGATAATATTATAAACACTTTTTTAATAATAGATTAAACATCTGTAAATTCACGATACGAGTTGTTCCTAACGAATAAAAGAGAGTTTAGTCAAATGATATTTATAGTCAATTAATAATAAATTGTTTATTTACCTTTTAGGTCTAATAAAATTCAATAAAAATTAAGATAATTAAGATATTTGGTGACAAAAGTGAAAATATTTAGTCTCTTGTAAATTTATTGCTGTTCAGATATTAAAAATTTAAAACATTGTGAAAATATAGGCCTACATATAAAGTCTTGGTTTTCTTTATACTGGGAAAATATTACATTAAAAATCTGCAAACTTAATTTGTAATTAATTATTATCTCATCCATTTCCGAAATTACAAATTTGTTATGGAAAACAACACACAAAGGGACTAACGAAAACAACACAGAACGAGACTAACAAAGAAGAGAAATGAAAATGATATGCATACACAGTGGACTAATTTTGTTGCGTTAAACCTTTTTATGAAACATTGCACACTCATATTGACTTTTTATACTATATATGAATAACTCACTGCGAATATAAGATTTGATATCTGGTACGATATTCGTGGTTCCATAATTCCAAATAACATTTAATCTAGTAAACCATTCAAAACTAAATTATATAACTATGTAAAATATCTACTTATTTATTGCTTCATGTATTTTATTAACTATACATATTAAAGATTTAACAAGAATTCCAAGAGATGTAGTATTGATTGTAAATAATTCTTAAGAATATTCTGTAATACGAGTAATGCAAACTATGGCTGAAGTAAATAAACTGACAGTTAAATAGAAGTTTATCGGTTGCTTGTCAACATAAGACTTCTTTACTTTAGTTCATATTGCATACATTTTTGTTTACCGTACTTGGAGATTTAATGTGTTGTACATTCTCAAAACTAAATTATTAATTCAGGTTTTAAAGTGGAATATAATAACCTTTGTCCTGATTAATGAGAGGTCAATATATCATCTTACTCTTTCTCTTACTCATCAACATTAATTATAGATCTAATTCATCAACATTTCTTCAATTGCATCTTTTTCTAAACTATTTTGACTTGCGCGTGATTTTCCTTAATGTTAACTATTTAGAAAAATAAATTCTTAATACAAATTAATTCTTTATTTACCCTGATATTTATTCACATTGTCACACTGTTTATCTCTTTGTTTTTTAAAACTCTTCTCTGAGAGATTTTTTTTTTTCACTTTAAAAATATGGTCAGTGATTCATTTAAGAATATTTATTAGTTCCAAAGAAATGAATTAAATTTGTGCAATGGTTCTTTAAATATAGTGTGATAAGAATACACATACTGTTATCACTTCGTAAAAAAAATCATTGGTACCTACAAATGGTCATTCAATAGCTAGAATATTCAATTTTATTGAAGATAAAACAGAAAAACGTCATGATTATTTGACGATTGTCCTTTCTTCCTACAAACTCTTATACTTTTTGAATGAGTAATCTAATGTAAAAAAGTTTCTTTAATAATAATAAAATTTACATTTTCCTTCTAAAAATACAGAGACACACGTTCTGCCACGCTAGTTAAACTGTAACACCAGAAATTAGGTTGTATTGAACGGATATGTTTTTTATTTTTTGTTTTATTTTAATTTAAATGCTTTCATTTCTTCATAATACTGGACATATTAGTTCATTGAATACTCTTCGTATTTCTGTTTTGTTAATAATGAGATGAACTGATTTGATTTACTTAAGTATATATAAATTAAACACGGTTTTGTCTATGGTTTGTAAGTGATGAGTATTCAAAGAGAAGTATTTACTAGGCAATAATACATTGAAATATTACTAGATAATATGGGGGGGGAAGTGACGGTATAAAATATATCAAGGCAGATATGAAATCAACTTTTTTTTTGTTTAAACGGGTCCTGCCAATTGCATCTATCGTTCAAGCTAATGATAGGATTTTTTGAAATAAACTTTTCTATTTTTACAAGTAAAGAATTTTTTTCTTTCAGTTTTTCGGTTCTGTTTTGTCACTCCATTTGAATTTGTGATTAGCCTGAAGCTTGTAAACATTTCATGGTAATAATTTTAAATAATGTAATGTATATGTATATTTAAAATTTAGTTATATAATATAAACCATACTTTACATGTTGTGATTTTATTGACAAATTAATTGTTAGAGGATAATAAACCTATAGAATTAATTTTATATTACAGACTTTGGTGTTATAACTCCCTCCTCTTTACGCCTCAACATGTAAACGGAAGAACTTTAAGCAACGTTACTGGATTTTACAAATTAATGTAAAGGACTTAACTTTTCTCACGGTTGAAATGATTGTGAAAGTTGTTTTTGAAAATAAATAAGAGGCCCTGAGAATTTATTTACAATACATTTTTCAACACTAAAGTAAAAACGGACAACGCAATTAAAAAAGCGTTAGTATAATATTTAAAGAATGTAATTAACGTATTAGAATTTTGTTACAATGTTAAAATTTGACATTTAGGTTCAGCAAAATAAAATAAAACGAAATTAATAATTAAGAGTTTTGTAAAATTTCGTATTTCTGTTAAATTGGACTTTGGGCGTACAAAATATTTAATTTCAACAGATTTTTATTTCACAAATTGGTATTACTCTTGAAAATGTTTCGATTTGACTTTGACATATATATATATATATATATATATATATATATATATATATATATATATATATATATGTCATATATATATATATTCGAGAATACAATTGACTTAAAATTTCATTTGTTTTTATAGAAATTAATGTTAACACATTACATATTTGACATTTCCTGCTAAAAAACAAGAGATTTTCTTGTTATTTGTATAATTTTTTTTTGTGATTAACGAAAATACTTTATGGCTGTAAGACTGTTATGATGATGGCGATAAACCATTGTAAAAACAAAGCTAGAAAAATTACCAACAAACAAAAGAATAGATTAACCAAGTAAATAACACTCAATCAGCAGGCCCCACCAAGCTTATGATTCCTGTTATCTACTCAGTCATATCTTATTGTCCTTTCAGAATCGACAAATATCGTAATTGATTCAGCATGTCTGCTAATACTGGACATTATTTTATTTAACAAGTATAGTTTCCCCCCTTTTTTTAACATTCTTACCATTTAAAATTGGAGATTAAGTGTATAAAATATACAACTATTAAAATTCGTTCCTTGTTTAAATTTGAACTCATCCATTATTCAGTGGATTGTTTGATCCCTTATAACGCAAGACCAGGCTTTCTTTTCTTTTGCATCTAAATCTTGGCCACGTTAGGATTGAGTTACTAATGCTTACCTCAGCTCCGTTATCTTTCAAGCTTAATGCTTTCTACAATACATTACATATAACATAGTGTCTTGTTCCGGCAAAGGCGTACGGTTTTAATACACTCTTTCATCCCTTATTCTTCAACATTGTGAATATTTAAAGTAATGATGCATTGTCTGATGAAGATACCCTCATTGAAAGTTAGAGAGTTCCCCTGGAAATATAATCAGTTTTAAAAGCAATTCAAGATATTATAATTGTTTGATGTTTGTATGTTTGGGTATTTATTGAGTGTCGTCAGAGAAATCACAACGCGAAAATGTTATTTTTTGGTAAAAAAAAAATCAAGGTTTAAAAATTAATTAAAGAAAAGTAATAATTGCTGTATGTATGTTTGGTTATTTTACATCTTTTCAGTATATTTAACATATAGGACAAGTAAATTTTCATTGGTATCATTATTTTATTTATGATAAAGTATGTAATCCTGTTTCGTAATATCAATAAACAGCAACATGATAATTTAATTACCAGCTTAAACTTTAAGCACAGATTTCAAAGTATACTTAAAGATCGAATTTTATGTTTGCTTATTTCTTTAATCATGTGGTAATGTTTCTGCAGCGATTTTTATGTAGAAGTTGAACATAAATTAAAGAATAAAAGAATTTAGTCATAGCAAGACTACATAATATATTAACTCAAATGTGATAGCTCTCATAATATCAAAACCTGAAATTGATTTTGTCAAAGTACCTACCTTTAACTATATTGTCCAATTTAAAGAGAACAAATGTTTAACAAAACTTATCAACAGCCATCTCAAGTGGCTGAAAATAAATGCCAGTTCGGGAAGTATGGGCAGAAAATGCAAATGCGCCATTGGTGACGTCCTGAGCGATTTGATTAAAATGTTGGTCAATTGTGAAGGTTTAAATCTCAACCATATGTACCAAACTTCAAGGTGGAAACGAATTAATTACCAGAATGAATACTTATCACCGTCGTGTTAGTTTATTTGTGAAATTTTACTTTTATTTTAAATGCTCTTTGAGTATTTCACCTTTCTCCAAAAATTGAAACGGTCTAAGGCAATTTTGAGATATTGAAATTCTTGGGTGGGCGTATTATTTCATGTTTTTACCTGGCGTCTTTGGGCAAGTAAATAAGTTTTGTTTGAGTCATGAGAGGCAAATTTTATTATTAATCGGTAGAGATGATATTGAGAACAGGAATTTTGAGTTTTTTGTGTAGCCTATTCTATATTCCCCAAAACCTTGATTGGTATTTTTTTTATTTAGAAAGTTGGTTTACCGTTTACTTTGAATTCCTAATGTAATACAACAGTGTCTCATTTTAGTGTGTTTTGTTTATTTCATCATGACGAGTACTTTGCATAGTTATTAAGAGTAAAAACCTTTTTTTAAATAAATATGCAGCAATTGTTTAAATACACACAATCAATTTAAATCCCATTACATCCCATGAAATATTTAATTAACTATGAACTTTTGAAAGAAAAACAAAGCTCGTTTTAACTTCTTTATCTTTCTGTAGAAACAACCTTGTTTCCAGAAGAACTAAGGACCGAACTTTTACGATCCTCCAAATCCACTTTAAGTTCTCTTGATACTTTAAATTATCTGAAGTCGTTCTTCATCTTGTTACAAAGAGTTGGAAACTGAAGAAAAAGTAGATTCAAGTTTCAGTAGTATCTGGGAGCATAGATTTTTTAATTTTAATAATAAATGTTGTATTGCAACTATGGAACGGTGTGTTCACAAGAAGGACTTCAAGGAGTGATTTTTAAACTTTTTCCAATATTTCCCCTAGTCAAAAGTAAGCATATAAGGATTTATTACAACCTTTACTACCTTTTTACTAATTATTTCACCTAATTTTTTATTCTTTTCCGGGTAAAAATCCACATAAATTCTTAAAATCGGGTTTCTTAGTACACAACGAGTCTTAGTACACAACGAGATATTAGTGAAAACTGTATGAAAATCAATTTGACCTATGGTGACTTTTATAAACTTGCCATTTTTATTAATGAATTTCATCTTGGGCACGACCAGTTGCGCTTGAAATAATTTATTTATACCTGAAACAAAAGTTACAATTATCGAAATTTAAATGTATACTAATAAAACAAAGGAAAACATGCTTCTTTTGTGCTCTGCCAATATGCTTCTAAGTGACATAGTTCATATAATTATCTCAAGTGTATACAAAATCTAGGATATGCAATATATATCGCATCTACTCGAGTTTAAACGTTTGTAAGCGACATTAAATTTTTTGGACTGAAACCGGGGTGAAATCGGACGATATATACGTACCATCTAGACGTTTGCATGTTTGATATAGTGACCTCCACAGCTGAATCAGCTACAGCTTTATTCATGGAGTTTGTCTTGATCTCTTTTTTGGTGGTCCGGGTGTGGAAAATTAGTGTTTATTTTTTTGATGATCTAGGTGCGTAAAATTAAGGTTTATTTTTTTATGGTCTAGGTTTGCAAAGTTAAGTTTTATTTCTTTGATGGTCTTGGTGTGCAAATTAGGCCTAATGTTTATTTTTTGATGGTCTAAGCGTGCAAAATTTAGGTGTATTTTTTGATGATCTAGGTGTGCAAAATTAAAATTAGTTTTTTGATGATCTAGGTGTGCAAAATTAAGGTTTATTTTTTGATGGTCTAGGTGTGCAAAATTAGGGTTTTCTTTTTTGATGATATAGGTTTTTTTATAAGTTTTTTTTTTTAATATTTTTATTTATTATTTTTTTTAATGGCCTAGGTATGGAAAATTAAGGTTTATCTTTTGATGGTCATGGTGTACAAATTAAGGTTTATTTTTATATGTTGCTTTTAAACCACCAAAAATAAAATCAACAGGTTTGTTTTTTAATTACAAAAAGTCGCCAAAAAAGAAATTCCTCTATATCGTAATAGATACCGGTGTACGAGGAAAAACTCCAATATGAAATAAGTGAATTACGGAAGGTTTTCCCTTATTTTAACTAATATCTGTACTTACATGATAATTGAGACCTTTTAGAAGTATTGGGAATTCTGGTTTTAAAGATATTTGATAATGATAGATTATTCATATTATTAATATGGTTTAATTGGATATTTGCCTTCAACTGTATATAAATTAATACACGACGTTTCGAGAGTATAAATCAACTCTCGTTATCAAGTGTAAAAACTAGAGCATATAAGAGAACAAATAGAAAACACCAAATCCTAGTAGTCTAGGGCATGTTTGGAACTAAAACTAAATCTATAGTTTTATCTTTTATACTCTAGTTTTATACTTGATAACGAGAGTTGATTTGTACTCTCGAAACGTCATGTATTAATTTATATACAGTTGAAGGCAAATGTCCAATTAAACCATATTAATAATATTTTGTAATTGTCCCTTATTTGGCAACCCTACTGGTAAATATATTATGTTTATCTCTCAACTTCAATTTTTCACTTCTGGCTTTTTGATTGATAATGTTAATTATGATTAAATTCCGAGAGATTACAAAGTGTCCACTTTCCCCTATTTATTTCAGCACGCAAGTGTTTAAAATTTATGTCGGCCGTCTTATCTTTGATAAGGTTATCTCACATTAGCTGCGCAAACCAGAAAAAGTTAACTACAGACTACTGTTTCTGTTTCTAAGGATCAGTGTTGGTATAAAAATTATATTTTTTCTTTACCTTGGTTATACGGTAAAAGAAAATCTGATTGTAAAAATATGTATAAAATATAAGTAACCGTACCAAGACAGCCGGTGAGAAGTGCTCACCGTATAGCAAAGAAAGCAAAAACAGTTCGGCCTAAAGTGCTTTATCATGTGTTGTCCTCTGTTCGACCTTCACTGCCAACCCTTTCAAGTCTAAACTTGTATTAGTACTCTGATTATGTGTCCTTTGTGAACCTGTGGGTAAACTAGACCGCTTTAAAGACAAAGACAAGCCCCGAAGGATGTTTTCTCATGTCTGACCTCCATATCTAATGTTGTTTTACAGTTGTAATTCAATCGTTTTTACTTTTGTAATTCTATTTAAACTATGAGAAATAAAAACAATTTGAATTGTATGACTGTCGTATTGAATTTTTAAGGGTAAAATCATGAATTGTTAGGGTAGTCTATTGTTATTGCCACTGAATGAAAATTACAAATTTGTTGCATTAACATATGATAACTGTGATAAACGAAAACAAAATTGGGACTTCATTTTTTAAAATAATTTCGTGTTTCTAATTTTTAACACAATTACTCAAAATTAGTTTTTGGTAACACGCAACGGCAACAATTGTTTTAAAAATAACTTGTTATTGATTAGATATAATATATCTCGAACAAAAGATCTCACAAACAATACGTGAGGTATAGTTTAGTTATCGTAGCTCATGTTTCACTAAGGATGGCGACTTTGTCGTTGAAACGCGTTTCATTAAGTAAACTATTTTTTGTGAGATCTTGTATTCGAGTTTATTCTATCTAATGTTATCTCACAAGTCAAGCTGAATATTTATTTATATTGTTATTGGTTGCTTTATACAATTCTACTCTAATTGCAGCTTGAGGGAAATTAATACTTGTTGATAAAATTACATTTTTCTTATCTAAACTAGCTAAAAAATGTCTTTTTTTTTTTTAGTTTTGTTGTTGTTTTTTCATATATTTCAATAAATATCTGTGTTATAAAAAAAGTGTAATATCATAAAAAATATGTCTAGACCATCAAATTTTGCTCCAAACTCAAGTTGTTTTTGTACCAGTTATTGTTAATTCGCTGTGCATTACAGAGAACAACAAAATAACCTAATCGAGTATATTGGTCGAAATATCCATATTCTTTTTTGATATATGAATTTTTATTAATAATAAATAAACTATTTTTAACAAATAATAAAGTCTTTAAGTAAGTACTGTGATAAATTTTTATTACTTTGTATGTATCTAATTTGACAGTTATTAACATGATTTTGAAGTATTTACTTTTAAATTCGTACCATGTGTCATCTTATTTGAACAGTTTTCCTCAATTTCTTCACAAAACAATAGCATTGTTTCTTTACCAGTACTGTTTATTGGAGAAATAACTTACAATACTTAACCGTCGCATCACAAATTTTTTTTTTTCAGACGCTTCAATTGGATTACTCAGTATGAACTTTTAAATAATCTTGCGTACACCTCGACTACTTAATAATCTTTGAAGTAGGCGGGTTGGTGAGTTAAAAAATACAAAATAGCGAAATATATATTTTCTTATCGAATAAACAACAAGACGTCAAAAGTCATTTTTGCTCATTTTAAAAAAGAAAATGATTTTTATACGTCTCGTTTTCATTACTTCAAGCTGAAGTCAATAGAAGTGCATAAAGTATGGGCCTACATTGTGATAGTTTTCAAAAACTAGTTATCTCCTCAACTTTGGGGTGAAACGTTCGCCTAAAATGTTTTTAAAAACATAACAAGTTTCATTTGAAATGTGTATTTACACCACTGCTTCCAAAAAGCGGAAGATAAATCAATCACCCGTACCTAGAAAAACCATTTAGTAAAAAAAATAGTTTAGTGTGTCCGATATAAAATTAACATAATATAAAATCCAGTAAACATTTAAGTTCTTTTTGATCAAAAGTTTAACAAATAGTCATTTGTTTTATCATGTTCGTAAATATAAGTTGTAATTTATATATTTTACGTAATTTCTATTAATATCATAAATTATTACCCGTATCGAACTTTGTACTTTGAAACTTCCAGAAAATTAGAAAACTGTCACCTAGATGTTTAATGATTGCACTTTCTCTTCATGTTGACTTTTAACTGTACAAGTATTGTATAATTAGTTGAAAGACAAACTTTGAACTAACCTCTTGTGGTAAAATATATTTAGAATGAAACATCCATGGGAAGTTAAACCGTTGTAGGAAGATAAACGCACGCAGCTTTGGCTTGTCAGAATGACTGATAAATGATTGTTACTGCTGAGGCGATAAATTGATTTTACTTGGGAAGATTTGAATTTCGAATAGCGTTTTTTTTAATAAATTAATAAGGAGTATGCGGAACAAAATGTAGACATTAAAAAAGTAAGGGTATAAAATGGTTTATAAAATTGCTTGTAATAATGTATGCATAGATTATTTCACTAGGGAAATCACAGCATGTACAGGAGGAAGAAACTACGTTCGGATCAATTCTCATCTTGACATTTTAAATTTTACTTTATTTAATCCACAGAATATTATAAATTTTTGTAATTTAAACCGTTCCAGTTAATTTAAACCGGTTTGTTAATTTCTTCAATTAAACCGTTGCAGTGTGTGTGTGTGTGCGTGCGTGCTATTTAGATACAAATAAACCAAATACAAGATATTTTGTAAAAAATAAATGTTTTACAAACATTAAACTAAATTTCTCACACTTTTGAGGCCAAATCAAAACCCTAGTAAAAAAAATAATATTCCTTTTATCTGGATCTTACCAAGAAATCTAAGTTAGAATTTATCCGCTTAAAAAGATAAAATTAATCATAGACACTGTCCTAAACATATTGACCCTTTTAATTAGAAAAATACTTTACTGATCCAACAACCGTGGGTAGGTTTCGTTATTTTACTTTACAATTTACTGAACTAACCCAAACCTTTCTGCAATATTACAGATATGACATGGCTTTAAACTTTTAATCTCATCAAAATTTAGTCGAAATGGTATTGGGCTTTTTGTGATATTCTAAATTTTATGGCAGTGTTCAGGTTTCATAATCTCTTTTTGATAACGTCGGAACTTTTTGGTGAGAGAGGAACAAATCACCTAGTTTGTCTTTTTGGACTTCATTTGAGTTGGCCAAAGTCTATGGAACCATTTCCCCAAAAACAGAAATAACTTGATTCTTTTTTAAAATACGGATATTCATTTGAAAAAGCGCTTCGTTAAATTTCAACATTTGACTAGTAACAACCAAACCAGTAATGTTCCTGAGATAAAGAAAAATATTTATTTTTTAAAAAACTATACTTTTCCCGTTTAACAGTTTTAATCTAAAACTTTTCCCCGATTTATGTTCAAGAACCTTTGATTTACATATATATATATATATATATATATATATATATATTGGAAATATCAAAGTATAGGGCCTATTCATGAATTTAGCAAAATCTCATTTAACGGTTGGACCAAATATAATTACAAAAGTAACATAATCATACACATTATCATAGTCTCTAATCTGATATAATAATTTTTCATTGCTGTTGCTTATATACAAAGTGAAAATATCGATAAATCACTTTCGGTCTACGTTACGATTTATTTCAAAGTGGAGGTCAGGAATAACGCTTATTCAAATCTTCACAGAAAATAAAAATTGTCATATACAGTATGATCTCATTTTGCCTTCAGTCCTTATTCAAATCCTAACGACATCATTTTACGTCGACATCTCCAAAAAGAGTGTGTCAGAGTATTTTCGAATCGATATTTAGAGACAGAATATCTAAATCTACTTTAACGAGTTTTACCCTCTACCAAGATTTCTCATATTATTAAATGTTTCAATAACTATTAAAATAAAACAACACTAGTCAACTATTTACCGATAAAACATTGTAAAAGGTTGCGTAAATGCGGTAAGGAAATAAAATAAGCAATTATTGGTATCAGTTTATTGCTATAGAAGGATGTTTAGTTTTACACAGATTTATAGACTAGGATTAAAGAAATGGGGACAGCTCTGTAAATAAAATTGTATAAAACTGTAGCGTTTAAATTTACATTTAAATATTATTCTACCTCTTTTGTAAAGTGGAATTTATTTACAACGCGGATATAATGTTTATGTCTGTTTAATATATTTTGGTTAGTTTATAAATAATGTGAACTGGTAGTGTTTTAATCTCTTTAGTCCATTATTTTTCAAACATTTGTAACAAACTTACTAGCGTTTTTATAACTTCTGTCTTTATTACTTAATAGCAATAGACAATATTATTGTGATACACATTTTTAACCTTTATACTAATCTGATTTGTGATACTAATCTGATTTATGAGGAAAAAAATATAGTATACACTTAAATCCTCCCCCCCCCCCATTCACATGAATAGTCCGGAATGTATTATAAAAATTGTCTAATAAATTTAAACATCCCCTTACATTAACTTTAACAAATTAATTTAAAACATTGAGAAACTAAATTGGGAATTCGCCAGTTTCCAATACGACATTGTAATGTATTAATTACATCTCTAGAGTCAACAGAGTAAATGCACACCCTTACATTATTTAACAGAGAAAAGCTTTGTGTTTTATTTTAATATTAATTTTATCAATTTAATTCACAATTCTACACAATCTGTATAATTTTGTGTATATTTAGTTCACCAATGAAATGTTTAATTTCGATATCGTTATTATTTTTGAAATACGAAAATAATTCAAGGTAGACAGTTTTTAGAATGTCCCTTGGTCTTTTAGTTAATTTATGGACAGATGTTTATTTAGTCGTGAAATTATTCTAACAACAGTACTCTACTTTGGCTATCAACATTAATTCGTGCCAAGTTTACTGGACAGGAATATTTGTTAGAAAACTTTCACGGGTAACAGTAATTAACTTCCTCGATGTCTAATAAATGTAGAACCCACCTTGGTGGCTCTAGGCCAAGACATTTTAGAACTTTCTACAAGATGATTTAAACCCTTAGGTCTAATAATCTATAAAAAATATTGGCTTAGTTTGCAACTTTGTTTTAAGTGGATTTACGAAGATTGAATATGTCACAGTTGAGCGTATATTGAAGCTTAACTTCTAGTCTTGGTTGGATTAGTGTGTTCATGTATTTAATTGATGCCTGTAAAGTTATTTTTCTTGAAAGAAAATTGTTCACAAGCCTCAACCTATTGTGATTGTATCAATATTACGGTGCGTAGGTATTATCAACGCAGGTTTTATTTCAGAATTTATATTTTAAGGAGCAATAATAAAATTGTTACAACATCGATCAAATAAAACTTTGAATTACGATGTTTATGAACATCGTTTCCAATAAACCCTACGGGATAGTCTAATGATGTTTCCCTGTTACAAGTGTTTTTTTTTATTTCATTATTTATGAGGTTGTTACCAGGGGACTTAAATTTAATAAAGGCGGAACCAAAATGGTAACAATGTTTGAAAATAAAAAAATAAAAAAAGACAAAGACAAATTTAGTAATTAACAAGGCTCAAGTTTATTGAAAGCAGAAGGAAATTTCGGCGCTTCAGACTTTGTCATTTACAACAAAAGACATCCTGACACAAATCATCAATAAAAAAAACTTATGATTAACAATATCATAAATTGTAAAAGTTATAAGCCCTTAATTGTAACATATAATAATTTAGAAAAAAAAAATTTAATCAACAGATTCTAAAAATTTATCCCCCCTTTTAATATGTATATTTATAGTTACAAAAATTTAACAAAAAAAACAATGAGCACAGCTTAATAATTCACAGAATTATAATTAATCAAAAAAAAAGATTATACGCCCTTAATGTAAAAGTATAATAATAAAAAAAAAATTTAATCAAAAGATTCAAAAAAAAGAAAAAAACTTATCCCCCCCTTTTTAGTTTATAAGATGATAGTTTCTTTTTAAACAATTACAGAATTTAACAAAATATAAAAGAGTTTGATATTTTAAGTTCAAAAATCATATCTATAGTTAACATGTTTATCACTAAACTAAAGATACATAATATAACTGGTTTGAAAAATTTCTTAAAAACTATATTGGCCAAATAAATTTATATATTTTAAACCAACAAAAAAAAAGGAATTTAGAATTTTGAAATTTTGTTAATTGACGTCAATTATTTTAATTTGGAAATTAACCTCTTGGAGGTTGTTAGGACCGAAAATTGCATGCAGGCTCCACCCAATAATTGTTTTTTATATATATTTTATAATTAACTACACAGGTCTACATTTAGAAAATAGTCTTAAGGAACACATATTTGCGAAAGTAAATTTAGGCACATATACAAAATGAGTTAGTTAAAGTTCTGTAAAGTCAGCTGTAGAAAAAGACATCACTTTTATGCACTTGAAAATGTGAAGTTACGTTATACAAAAAAAAACGTGTTTTGCCAACAGGACGAAACTTGTTAGGATGTTTCGTTGGTTTGCGCAATGTGAGACAAGAATTTCTTTATTTCTCCAATTTCTCCTATTTGTCCTACCAGCATATTAGCTGTGAGCAAAAAACATGTTCTTTTAGTGTCTGTACAAAATCAGACATGTTTTAGCATTAATGTTCATCATTAAAGAAATATCTGATTATTTGCCAAAATTAAAGAAAATTGATTGTATAACAGAAATTCGTTAAGATGGTACTTAAAAGCTTCTTAGATTATTATAAATCTATTTATATATATTTTAATTTTGTTTAAAAGAAAGCTTGTATAAGACTTGTAAGATTTTGCAAAAGCTTGCAAAACGAAATTTTCTGATTTAGAAGAAATTTCCTCAATTGTTTTTATATTTGACATGTTCATATTCTGATCATTTAATGTTCAACACTAGTTTGCACTTATTTCACAAAAATGTTCAAAACGTAAAATGTGCCTTTGCAAGATTTTGTAAATGATGTTTTAAGAAAAGAAAATTTTTATAATCATTTAGTTTCAAAAGGAAATAGAATATTGAATAAAACATGAAATACATATTTTAAAGAATACATGATAATTAACAAATTATTTTAAAAATTAACAAAATTTATAATATGACAAAATCTGTAAGGTTGAAGTACCTGGTAAATCCTGTCGCAGATCACGTGAGGTAGTACCGAGAAAATGATGGTTAATTTTAACATTTTTGAACCAGATTATTAGACTAAGGCGCACAATTAGTAATTTAACATGATGTTTTAGAAAGACGGTAATTTTGAGAGAAGAAGGAAAAACTTTTAGCTAACGGAGTTATGAAGAGTGTAGACCATGTTGTTATCGCATGTAGACTGTGGACCGGTAATCGAGAAGCTAGCTTGACCGGCGAAAATGTACTTTGGTTTCAAGTATCAGGTGATGCTTGGTTTAGGAGCGGGCCGCTAGATGCCAGCATCTGTCAAGCGACGGAAAGTGGAATGTATATTTACGAAATGAGTTAAGTTATTGCGGAAGTGCTTTTTTTTGGATTTAAATGCTACAGCTCTCCCCCCCCGAAAGACGGAGTTAGGGTGGAGTCAGAAAAGAGGCCAGAAGGGCCTCCCGCAAAATTTTGAAAAAGGGACAAGTGGCCAGAAGGGCCTCTAAGAAAAGATTGAAACAAAGGGGCCAGAAGGGCCTCCTACAAGCTTCTGAAGAAAGGGGCCAGAAGGGCCTCCTACAAAATTTTGAAATCAGGGGCACCTGATAGAAACAACGCTTCATAATGCTTTTATAATCACCACTCTAGGGTGTAGCCTCCTTCGGCAATTACTTATTAAATTTTGAAATTTCTATAGCGTCTCAGCTCTTCCCACCTATGATTGGGATAAGCCCAGGACAGAAAGAGCTGAAGGGTGACGCAAAGGTCGACTTTGCTGTGCATGAACTGACTTTGTACACTACGGTACGTGGGGAAAAGGGGTGGAGTGGCACCTCGGGAAACCAAGTGGAGGTGACCACTCCGGGGACCAAGGGAGGGAAAAGTGCATGGCACTAAGGACTTCAGGAAAGGTCGGACTCAGACGGGGGGAGTATCCTCTGAGCCGACCTTAACATTTAATTACAAAAATAAATAAAAATAAAAGAAAAACTCCTGAAGCCTTTTTGGGTCAGATCATGCTCAGCGTCGTTATTTTTTTAAATTCCTCTTCTCCCATACGAAGAGAAATTTAAACTATTCACGGCTCTTAACAATTTCCGTGAGAAAAAAGAATTTTGAAGGGTCTAAACAAATAATCCATTTGAAAAATAAACAAAGAAGCAGTATGAAACGTTGGGGAGTCAAAATGGTTTTACTGCGCAAGGCAGGGCATGTAATATTTGACTTAAGGTCTTATGTATGTGTATCTTTAATCATGTGCCCCAAAAAGGAATTTAAATTAATCAAAAAGTGTAAAAAAAAAAATTTCATCAAAATATTTAAGTGATTATAAAAAAAAGGTGTAAAAGAAGTGTAGCAAAAAAGGTGTGGCAAAAGAGACAATAAAAAAAGGTGACCCACAATGTGAGAAAACCCAACTCCGGTTTTCTCAACCCTAACAAAAAAACTAAATTAGGAAACAAACATGTTGACCTGCTAATAAAAAAGACAAACAACCGAATAATTTAAAGAATAGACAAACAGGCCAACCATGTTGTCCTACAAAAACTGGGCCCCTGTAATTTGGAAAAGAAAAAAAAATTTCGCACACAATGATATATTTTTTAAAGGGTGTTCAACATTTCAATGAATTATTACGAAAGTGCCACCATCTGCATCAACCAGTCCACCGCCATCTTGCCTATTGCTCATGATGATAAAATTAAAAAAAAATAAATAAAAATAATTTTCCTTCAAGATGACCAAAAAAAATTCAAAAGCAAGCTCCGTGTTTTTTAACGGGTCCACTAATCGCAGCAAATCCACTGCCATTTTAACTGTTGCTGATAATTATTAAAAAAAAATAAACCAAGTAATTAAAAAAAATTTCTTTTAAGAAGATGCCAAAAAAAAAATTAAAGAGCCAGAGAAAGACTCAAGTATTATATGTAGTGTAGATGTTGTGTATATGTGTGTGTGTAAGTATGAATCAATACAGACAACGAAAGAAAACTCGAGAAAATTTTTGAAGGAGTTTTTGAAATTTTTTTTGTTTTTTTTTTTTTTTGTTTTTTTAACTATTTTTGGATTTTATTATTTATTTAAAATTTTTTTGGATTCCCGAATGACCCCGCTGTCTGGATCAAATTCAGTGAATGAGTCGTGTGCAGTGTATGTAAATATATATATATATATATATATATATAAAAAAAAATTTAAGCAGACAAAATAATAATAAAAAAAAATTTATCGAAATTGGTTTAGAAGTTTTTGTGTAAGTGTTTATAAAAATAAATAAATAATAAAAAAAAGAGACTATAGATTTATAGAGCTTTAAATATTTAAACTAAATAAAAAAAATTTCATCAGCAACAGTTGTACAGTATTTGAAAAGCTGCAAAACATAAAAATGAGCCTTGTTTAACAAAATAATTTTGAATTTAAATTTAGATAGTTCCAATGCGAAATTTTTGAAAATTAACTACGGTTCCAGAATTTAAAATTAACCACGCTAGAATTTAATTTAACCACACTAGAATCTAGAATCAACCACGCTCTGCTACCAAAAACATGTTACCAGGGGACTTAAATTTAATAAAGGCGGAACCAAAATGGTAACAATGTTTGAAAAGAAAAAAATAAAAAAAGACAAAGACAAATTTAGTAATTAACAAGGCTCAAGTTTATTGAAAGCAGAAGGAAATTTCGGCGCTTCAGACTTTGTCATTTACAACAAAAGACATCCTGACACAAATCATCAATAAAAAAAACTTATGATTAACAATATCATAAATTGTAAAAGTTATAAGCCCTTAATTGTAACATATAATAATTTAGAAAAAAAAAATTTAATCAACAGATTCTAAAAATTTATCCCCCCTTTTAATATGTATATTTATAGTTACAAAAATTTAACAAAAAAAACAATGAGCACAGCTTAATAATTCACAGAATTATAATTAATCAAAAAAAAAGATTATACGCCCTTAATGTAAAAGTATAATAATAAAAAAAAAATTTAATCAAAAGATTCAAAAAAAAGAAAAAAACTTATCCCCCCCTTTTTAGTTTATAAGATGATAGTTTCTTTTTAAACAATTACAGAATTTAACAAAATATAAAAGAGTTTGATATTTTAAGTTCAAAAATCATATCTATAGTTAACATGTTTATCACTAAACTAAAGATACATAATATAACTGGTTTGAAAAATTTCTTAAAAACTATATTGGTCAAATAAATTTATATATTTTAAACCAACAAAAAAAAAGGAATTTAGAATTTTGAAATTTTGTTAATTGACGTCAATTATTTTAATTTGGAAATTAACCTCTTGGAGGTTGTTAGGACCGAAAATTGCATGCAGGCTCCACCCAATAATTGTTTTTTATATATATTTTATAATTAACTACACAGGTCTACATTTAGAAAATAGTCTTAAGGAACACATATTTGCGAAAGTAAATTTAGGCACATATACAAAATGAGTTAGTTAAAGTTCTGTAAAGTCAGCTGTAGAAAAAGACATCACTTTTATGCACTTGAAAATGTGAAGTTACGTTATACAAAAAAAACGTGTTTTGCCAACAGGACGAAACTTGTTAGGATGTTTCGTTGGTTTGCGCAATGTGAGACAAGAATTTCTTTATTTCTCCAATTTCTCCTATTTGTCCTACCAGCATATTAGCTGTGAGCAAAAAACATGTTCTTTTAGTGTCTGTACAAAATCAGACATGTTTTAGCATTAATGTTCATCATTAAAGAAATATCTGATTATTTGCCAAAATTAAAGAAAATTGATTGTATAACAGAAATTCGTTAAGATGGTACTTAAAAGCTTCTTAGATTATTATAAATCTATTTATATATATTTTAATTTTGTTTAAAAGAAAGCTTGTATAAGACTTGTAAGATTTTGCAAAAGCTTGCAAAACGAAATTTTCTGATTTAGAAGAAATTTCCTCAATTGTTTTTATATTTGACATGTTCATATTCTGATCATTTAATGTTCAACACTAGTTTGCACTTATTTCACAAAAATGTTCAAAACGTAAAATGTGCCTTTGCAAGATTTTGTAAATGATGTTTTAAGAAAAGAAAATTTTTATAATCATTTAGTTTCAAAAGGAAATAGAATATTGAATAAAACATGAAATACATATTTTAAAGAATACATGATAATTAACAAATTATTTTAAAAATTAACAAAATTTATAATATGACAAAATCTGTAAGGTTGAAGTACCTGGTAAATCCTGTCGCAGATCACGTGAGGTAGTACCGAGAAAATGATGGTTAATTTTAACATTTTTGAACCAGATTATTAGACTAAGGCGCACAATTAGTAATTTAACATGATGTTTTAGAAAGACGGTAATTTTGAGAGAAGAAGGAAAAACTTTTAGCTAACGGAGTTATGAAGAGTGTAGACCATGTTGTTATCGCATGTAGACTGTGGACCGGTAATCGAGAAGCTAGCTTGACCGGCGAAAATGTACTTTGGTTTCAAGTATCAGGTGATGCTTGGTTTAGGAGCGGGCCGCTAGATGCCAGCATCTGTCAAGCGACGGAAAGTGGAATGTATATTTACGAAATGAGTTAAGTTATTGCGGAAGTGCTTTTTTTTGGATTTAAATGCTACAAGGTAAAAAACATAATACAGTCAGGAATAGCTGCAGCGCTATAAACACGGGGAAAATATTCTCTTTTATATAGAAGATTTACGGAAGTAATAAAATATGAAATGGTTGGGCATAGTAATTAATTTGTGTATGGTGATAGTGATAACTTTATTAATGTTCTATTTATATATGCAACATTAGCCAGGTCCATTCAATTTATTTATATCAGTATTAAATTAATGGTTGTTATTATTATAAACTGTTTCCTCTACAGATACGTAATATATGTATGGCACAAGAAGAGAAATTTTTTTTTTCAATTAAAAGGATATTAAAAGGCGGATTTTAATAAGTTCGTATTTTTTATAAGCCAACAGGAAAAGACAAAATATTCCCAACTCTTTGTGATAAAATTAAAACTCGGGAATGAATCCATAACTGTGTGAGAGATTACCGTATGTTAGAAATTAGTTAAACAATACTAATCCTTCTTCTACCATCTACGTTGCTAAGGCTAACAGTCATCATGGCTAATCTACTTTAGAGGTGTGGTTGCTTGTTATAAACGGGGGAATGTTTTGATAACGTGAATATTTTGAGTTCTTCAAATTTCGGGTTCGGGAAACGTATGTTTATCTTGTAAGAAACCGAACATATGACATATTATTTAAAATCACCTTTCATACTTATTCTTTATTTGTTTATTTGTTTATCTTTTACTTAAATCAGCTCAGTCAAGATGAAAGCATACATAAAACGTCTTGTTTATCTTTTTTTTGTTCCGCTATTTTGTAATGGTAAAATATAGATGCATTAATGTCTCCAAAATGTTTCTCTTTCCAAGACCTATGTTATTAGATGGATAATTTGTGTATTAATTTGGAAATTTTGAGAAACAGACATGTACCTTTATAAGCCATTTTGGAATCACGATTTTCAAAAACAAATATTGTACCGTAAATCTTCACATTTGAATTAGTGAGTAGTTTTATTGTATATTTCCTAAATATTATATTTATTCTAGTCTTTTTGAGTTAAAGATTCCATACTTCCAAGTCGGTAGGGTCGAGAATGTGTATTACCATTGATGCTACCCACAAAAAGATATGGTATGGTTTGAAATTCAGAAATTAGAAGAAGTTTAGCTCTGGGGAAGTGCTAAGAAAATCTAAATAGAAACTATACAAAAGTTTCAAAAAAGAAGTATCGCGTTGTGTTGTCGCTGCACCACAATATGCTGATGAATGAACTGGATAGTGACTTCAACAATTTCAAAAACAGGCGCTACACAACTGGTCTCACACTAGCGCATTCTGATCTGAACCCACAAAACTACACATATTCGACTCACTTATTGAAGCCTTCCAATGTATCTATTCTTCATCTTTTAGGTATAAATTCAATGATATTACCAACAGTACTCTGCAATGATATCTTTTTGCTGCAAAATTCGTTTTTCAAATTCTTTTCTCCCATGCCAGTAATTAACTTGGATAAATTTAGCTAGAATACTTTAAATGTCTTATCATATATTACAAGAATAACCATGTAATCTATGTACTTAAATATTGTACACTATTTTTTCAAGATTTCTTCCGAATATATGTTAAATAATGGAGAAAGTTATATAGACTTGCCCTATTCCACAAGAAATCAAAACGTCTCTTATTATGGTACACATATTATCTTCTCCACAATGACTTTTGATGATAGTAAACATTCTATATTTATTCAATGTACGTCTTAAATCTTCTAGAGGAAAGCTACTGTTATCTGTGCTGAACAAACGCTTTATTACAGTCGACAGGACTGTAATATGTGTCTTCATTTGTCAACAAAAGTAGATCTGTTTGTTGGTCGCTACAGCTGTTTTAGCTTCGCTAGAGACATCGTCAAGCTCAACACCAAGTAATATAGGACAAGTTGAATCTACGCGTATATTATCAATTACACATTTAAAATTGCTTGCTAATTTCAATGATATTAGTATCCTATAGTTAATGTCTAATTTAATCGTAAAGTGTACATTATTTTGTATCCGATAGTGTTAAAAGCTGGTAGTAAGTAGAAGATTTGATTCTGATTGCTTCTAATAATAGGCAATCGTGCTTGTGTTTATATTTATAAAAATAAGGTTATTTTAGTAAGGGATTATATTGCTTTGTAATTGTATTTAGATAATCACAGTAACGGTGCTTATTAAATATATTAAAATTATTGTTTAGACAAATATAACATAAATTAACAATACAAATTTTAAAATAAAAATAATAATACAATACACAATTGTATTAGTAACGTTCCAATGACATAGTTCAATATAAAAGTAAGTCAAATCACTTAGATACAACGAGAAAATATTAATTATTAACCGTTAGTAAAGGACTGTTTAATAAGTTGGAGCTTTAGAAAATTGACGACCATTCTTTGAAGTTAAAAAGTTTTTCTCGACATTTTATGTTCGTCACGTCTTTATTAAGAGAAGTTGGCATCCTTTCCTAAATTAATTAATAAAAGAAGAGCTAAATGGAACCTCCCTTTTACTAAAAATAAAAGAAGGTCGATCGGTTGACGTGGCGTTATAACGATTGGAGTTCGGATCCACCTGGTCTTTGATTATGTTCTGTAATTAATATTTATAAATTAACTACATTCAGGTTGTGATTTTTTAATATATCAGATGATTCTCTGACTCACTTTAAATTAAATTTATCAATTAGAATGAATCAATGTACATTTTTAGTAATATGTTCATTAAAAATTTAATTATTATGTTTAAATAAATCATATTGCCAAAATTTAACCATTTACTAGCGGAAAATTGTAATTTCGTTTTCAGTGCTATCTTTCGAGAATTAAATGGATTTTAGATCCCATAATTTGTTTTAAAAATTAAATATTTCTTTTTTACAATTACAAATATTGTTGACAACATTGAAAATAACCATTTAAACTTTTAAAATAAATGTTTCAACATGAAAAATATTAGTTAAGATATAATGTAAATCTTGAGAGGAAGTTATAATTTTGTTTAAGATACATTTGCATCCTTGATATTCTGTGTATAATATTAAAGGGGAACTTTGAGGCGAAGAGATTAGTAGCTATGTATTGTACGTTCCCTGAATGGTAAATATGTTCTCAAGAACTTTGGGTATTATGTAGTCGTTTTCATACAACTTATTGTTAAGTTACACAATGTTGCTCTGACGTTAAGACGTGTTGGTTTACGTTAGATTGCCTTAGTGTTTATAAAGTGGATCTATTGTATTAGTGTTCATTTCAGATTGAAACTTTGTATAATGGAAATATCAAGAAAGTTGTATTAGCGTATACAGATATATTAAAAATAGTATATTTTTATTTTAAAATCAATGTATAACAATAATGTTAAAGTTTTCACAATTAAAAATCAACACAAATAAAATTTCATTTTATAAGTTTTTTAAGGTTGTAGGTGTTAAAAAAACCTTTTTACTCAAATTTATGGTAGAATATATGTTTTAATAATTTAGTTTCCTACTTCTCGACCAAGAAAATAAATTTTAAACTGTTGAAAGATGTTATCTGGTCTGCATTTGTATACGGAATTCCAAATTTTTATGTTGTTGCTCAACCGAGTATGTTTTTGGACTATAAATTCCCTAGAAAATCCACTTCAACCACTTAAGGCCTTACTTCTTACGTTTAATTTTAAACATGTGTATACAACGTCGAATTTGTGAACCCCTTTAGGTCGATTCTTTATGGAGGAAAGAATAATAAGGGCAGTGGAGCAACGGGTCTTCACTAACTGGACCTATATAGGATAAGAGCTTCATATTACATTACTGGTTTTATTATTGTTAAGTTATTCAGTGAGCATAGCAACACTACGGATACTCATTGCGAATTGTTTTAACAGTTTGTGTAGATAATACATAGATAGTGTTTAGAAATTTTATAAGAAAATAATTGCATGAATTGTTGGTACAACATACATCAGTTAAACTTTACATCAAAAAGTAGTCTAATCCATTTGCCTTTGGACTGGACAATATTAAAAGTTTTTAAAAATATACATATTAATATTTTATTTTTAAGCCTTAGAACTATTTATATTTTCCTAACTACCTTTTGCGTAGTCTATTGTTATGTTTCGTGTTAATTAACACTTAATGTTTTCAGATATTTTATTCATAATTGACTAGCCTGAAGATGCTGCCTTTATACAGCGAAACATGTAGTCTAAGTGTTAGTAACAAATAAGACTACAATTGATTACAAAAGGTATACAGTATATTAATAGTAATTTTGTAAAAACTAAAACAATTTTTTTAAATTAAAGACGTCTGTTTATATGTTATTGCTTATATTATATAGTTAAGTGCGATGCAAGGTTTTGTTTTAAACGCGACCATTTATCATTTCATTTGCATATTGTTTGTTACGCGATTATGACTAAATATGTGTAGGGCCTACGTTACCGAATTTAGATATTTGTAAATATTAGATTCAAGGTTTTTTATTATATTTTAGTTTTAAATTGAGGCTACTCAAATTAGTTGCATGGACACAGGTGCTCTTACGACGAATATAGTGCACACGTTCTTTAAATAGTGGAAAATTTAAATTTTAATTGTTCTGAAACTATCCACAGAAGTTTTCATGACACCAAACACCCTTTAAACGATATATTTCGACGTCTTCACTTATATGTAAGTTTCATAGGATTACACAATATCAAGTAAATTGTTATTTACATAGCAATTTATTGTTTTGTCCTACGGGATTTCCTCTAAAAATGTAAATAAACTGCCATGTACATTTAGTATCAACTTGGATATACATATAGATAAACTTAAGTTGAAGTAAAATATTTACAACAAACTAATCCTTTACGTTCCCATTAAATTGGGCGAACAGACCCGCTACCGAAGCCCACCAGGAGTGGTGGGGGTAAAGGATATTTTTTCTAGTAAGGCACTCCCTTTCAGGATACATCCATGCTTATAACATAATATTTACTACCATTATAATCCCAATGAATGATAAATCACACACAATATAAGGAGTAAGCCACCCATAAAGCATTTATCCTTTATTTTTTACATTTAGAGTAGATTCTCTTTTTACAGTAACTGTATACTAAGTAATAAAGAAGTCTTTTTGGTGTATTAATATTGTTGTATGTCAACACACCAGGCTGTAGTCACATTGTATTTATAAGAATTATTTATTGTATTAAAACAAATAAAAAGAGGTATATCTAATGTGCATTGAACCATTAATACCACTGTTACAACATAATAAATATTTATCCACTATAAGAACATGGCTCCAACAGCAAAGACCTCTCATATTATAATACCTGCATTATTGAGTTGGAGTGATAACGTAATTAGTTAGTCCTATTATAGTAAATATAATGAAGTTCATGTCTGGTGTGACACGGCTTTGTCTATAGTTTGCCAAGTCCCTTTTGTAAACCGAAGTAGGACAAACTAACGGAACGCAATCTACTAAATAATGCTTTTATAGTACTCACTTATGACTTAAATCGGTCACATGGAAAATTGCTTCCCGTTATATACCCTTAACATATGTAACTGTTGGTAATTTATTGCCTTTAAACTTGGAGAACTATGGAGAGCTTGCGAGGTTTTTCTTTCCTTATTTGAACATTTATCATGTTTTAACAATAGCTTTGTATATATGGAAGAAAGTTATTATTGCTATTACTTTTCTTGTTCTTTTTGTTTTACTATAATAAGTTGGTTTTTAACTTAAAGCAGTTCATCTTTAAAGGATGTAATATTTTATTGTACTGTAGACATAGCATAACGATTTAAATTAAGTGTATTAGTTATCACTTCCGTGCAACCGTTTTAAAGAACCGAAAATAAGTTTGGTTTTTCCTAAACATTGAGTTTAAATTTGTATTTAATATATTTGTAAACCTCGTTTTCCCACCATCGAGTTTTAGAGTTTGGAAGAAAACATGATCTTTAACCTTACATCCAATCAGATTTTTTTTCCAATGAAAAAAAAATTTATAATCATTCACAACAGAAACTAAAAACAACATTTAGATGTTCATTTAAATGACGTTTTATTATTTTCTTCTTCTTCTAATAGTAATTTAAACTGTTCATTTAAATTAACTTTACAATGTAAAGTTTTTCATATTTCTTTAACAGTACCATTATAGTTTTTATTGTAGATTATTATTTTGTTAACAACTACAAAATCGAATTTTGTTGGTTTTTATATACATACTAACAACCGTTGAAGGATAAAATAACATGAAAAGAAAAGTCATAAAAAGTTACTTTGCGGAAAGTCATGTAAAATCCGAAATTGCGGAAGACAACGAATATGGGTTTTAGTATACGATAAGTTCTTGAAACGTTCTGTAAGAACACGTTTAGAAAAAAACCATGTATTTTTATATAAAATGACTCAAACTTTATGAGACAAAAAAAAATCTTATTTTTATGATTAGATTGTTAGTTATGTGTAACCTTGTAGCAAATATATAAGTTTTCTTGATTTTTTCTCAAATTTGTGTTCCTTAAATCATCATAGTATTTTCCTTAGTTACTTAAATTGAATTTTTGTTCTCAATATTTCGTATTGCCACAACGCTTACGATATTTACATTTAATCTAAAAAAATAATTTGTCTTGGTTGAGATTTCTAATTAAAAGTTGTAATACATAATTTGCATGTTCAGTATTGAGTTAGGGAGAATAATATAAAATATACATTTTTCTTTTTAGAAACATCGAGATGGTGTTCTTTTTAAGCAACAATCTGAAAAATTTGCTTTTAAGTTCTAAATAAAAAATAATTAATAAATCGTAATAATATATATTTAAAAACCAAATCGATGCCATTTTATTTAAATAAATAAATGTGTATCTGGGCAAACTATATGTTTTGGATTTAAACATAATTCAAGTCCTTTCGGAAAAAATACACTAAACCAATTAATTCTAATGAAACTGCATATTTATTGTTATATATTTTTAAAACGTTTAATGCGAAAACTGTTTTTAACTCATTCAAATATATTCAATCTTATTTTTGTTTGTTCGTAAATAACATTTTACCTCTAGTTTTTCCTCATGCTCAAAACGGTTGATTCTTTTTTAATTTAACGATCTGTATCCAATGATACTACCAATTAGCAAATACGACAGTAAATTTGAAGCTCATTCCTAAGAAAGGAATGATACATGTGTATTGTTCAATTTAAACCAAAATTCGAACCAACGGCTTTTGTAGACTAATTTGTAGTCCGATTTAATTTAAATTCCACATTTATAGGATGAACTTGCATGATGAAGTATTTTGTTCATTTAATTAGGTGTCATTTTTATTCACTAGTATCATAAAAATCGTTGTTTATAATTTGTAGCTTTCATCTCCCTGGAATTCGTTGGGCATTTTCGGAAAAAAACGCAAACTTACTTTTTATATATTCTAAATATAGGCTACATTTGATACTAAATTTGAATTTGCATAACCTTTGAACTTCCATCGAAATACAAATATATCGTTGTTGTAGTTATATCTATGTTTTGAAGAATGATATATCGAAATATATTTTGCATGATCGGTCTTTGAGAACGGTCTCTTTGCAGAAAGGTTGATTGGTTCCTCTGTGACGTTTCTTTTGTCAAGTATCTCTTACTGGAATATATTGTCTGGTCAATATTTATTTTAGTTTTATTTCTACCATAAATATGTATATAACTAGAGAGTAGTTCCATATTAGTTATTATATAAGAACACAGTGTAGTCTCTCTTGCTCTGAATGTCCGCGCGTGTTTATGGCCTTGAATTTCATTTGTGAGGACAAATTCAAATACAGATAATATTGGACAACTACAAATATAGCATTTGTATTATCCAAACCTCATTGGGCAAGGTTATGGGCTAAAAAAACATGTATTTATTAATGTGAAAGTAATATCCATCAATAAAGTATAATTCTACCATTAATAAAGAATAATCTTTTTATTTGTGTGGGAAGGAGTTGAAGAAAGAAATTTGCATTAAAAGATTATCTATAAGTTACGAATCCCTTTTACATTATGTTTTGTATGCTGTGATTATCAGATATCACATACAGAATATAATTAGCATAATATCGATAGAGGAAGTGGTTAAGAATAGATAGTCATAGAGAAATTTTTTATTTAAATTGTTATATAAGATCTGCAGCTTAATTTTGTCAGCACATGTAGTAAATGTATTTTTATGATTTAAATTTAGGAATCATATCCCAAATCTTTGAAAGTGTGCTTTTTGTAAAGCTGATATTTTTGTCAGAGTGTAGTGTCGGTCTTAATAATAGCTTTAATGCATAGAATCTTCAGTACATGAATTTTGTAATCAAAACAAAGAGCTATTAAACTCATTTATTTTTTATAAAATTGCATGACGTCACGGAATATGGTATTTAAATGTTATTTTTGGGGACTAAAATCAGTATTTACATTTCACTTGAATGAAGAGAACAGTCCGCAATTCTAGATATTATTTTTGTAATCAAGTCATTGCATTATGTGACACCTTTATTGTTTTCCAAAATATTTTATTGTCAGAAGTGCACAATTTTTCAACTTTGTCCTTTTAATCATCAGTTGTATTTATTCTAACTCAAATTTCCCTTGCGATTATTCATATTACCTTGACTTTACGGTATGCGCCAAAATAAACAGTACTGAAACTGAATCACCTGTAGCTGCCTTCTCGATCAGCTGTGTCATCTTTTGATTGTTGCCGTGTTTTCCTGATTATTATTTCTTTCATATTTGAGGTTAGTTTTTGCTGACATATGGTGCTAACTACTGCAGAGAAAGCTTTTATCTTAGAGCATTATTTTCGCTCATACGGATTGGACGTGTGGGTGGGCCAAGTTTGTCACACATTGTATTACGATTTCAGGAACATTTTCCTAGTAATGCTGTGATTATTAGAGTTGTTCAAAAATTTCTAAGAACAGGTAGTGTTCTGACGCAGTGGCAGGGCTATTCAGATCGCCCAACTACTGTCTGTACAAATGAGAGCCACGGAAGAGCGCTGCAGCAAGTGTTACAGTCATCTAAAAGAAGCCTAGACCGAACATCTTTGAAACTGAATATAAGCAATACGTCGTTGAGAAGAATGTTTAAAAACAATGGAGGTTTTCCCTCCAAGATACAAACTGGGCAATCTTTGAACTGTATAAACATAACAGTCAGAGTTCAGTAGTGCGCTTCAATGTTAGCAATGTGCTATGGAGAACCTGAGTTTCTGAGTGATTTATGGTTTTCAGGTGAATGTCATGTGCACGGTAATGGTTTCATAAACAAGCAGACAGTGTGTTTTCTTGGGTTGTAACGTCCTGACGGTGTTGTAGAGAGGCCACAGCATAGTAAGGTGTAATCATTTGCTGCGCTGTGTCAGAGAGAGAGGCATAATTGGTCCATACTTTGTTGAAGAAAATAATGGAAACCCTCTTACTGTAAATCCTCTTACGATCACAGGACCGATATAGGGTCATTCTTGATCGTTTTATAGGAGACATCATAAGATTTTGTCGTGCCCGAAACTTGTCTTTTCGTTCACAATGGTTCCAGAAAGATGGCGCAACAAGCCACACTGCCTTAACCAACATTGCTTTCCTTCAAAAAACTTTTGCTAACCGCCTCATCTCCCTTAGAACAAACTTTTCTTACCTAGCCCACTCCCCGATCTTACACCACCTGACGCCTAAGTCTGGGGAATGTTAAGGAAACGATTTTCCGTGAAGACCCATCAGCTACCATCGTCCAACTCCAGGAAAAAATAATCATGTGTATAAGGAGCATGAAACAACCCCTCTTCAACAAAATGATGCAAAATCTTCAAAAATTTTATGAGTGTTGCCTAAAACGGCACGGAGGTCATATTGAACATATTATTACCCAAGTCTAACCGATTATGCTTCCTTTTACTTGTATATGTTGGTAAAACTATGTAAATAAAATAATTTCAGTACTGTTTATTTAGGTGCATACTGTATTTCCCATTCTGCACCTTGCGCTTCTCTTCTTACCTTACTGTTTAAATAAACTCTGCCTCTTTGAGCTGCGAAGGAGTATGAAATTGTTGAACTTTGTACTTCCATGTAGGTGCTTAATTGAGACTTGTTTCACAAGTGGTTTGACTTTCTAATCTTTTTTAATGTGCACCCTCGTTTATTACATATTGTTCCATTTCCTCCAGTGAATCTCTTTGATATTATTGCATAACACCTACCACGACTCGACCTACTTTCTTTCTCATTTCGTACTTAATTACCATTCTTCTAGATTGGTGTAGACAGACGTATACGATACTAAATTTAATTAAAAACAGATATTTCATTAAAGATAGTCGAAGGGAAAATATATTTAAACCGTTGGGATTGTAAAAGCCGTCAATACAACTTTTGTTAATTTTCCTTACAACTGGATGAATTGTTGCACACATGTTAATTAGTTTCCGTTCAAGCTTTTAAGAAGAGAGAAGAATGTCAATTGTAGAGAACTACTTTTTATTTTAGTAAGTACATATATTCTAAACGATTTATGTATTTTTAAATTACTAAGAAGAAAAAAAATAACTGATGTAGCCCAATTCTTATTTTCTTGATATTATTTGTTCACATGTTATCAAACCGTTTTCGATTTTTTCTAATTCTTTACATATTTTGGCTGTGTGTTTTGTCTTCAACTATACACCAAAGTATATCAGTTATAAACTAACTTTATTGATTATGATTATAAATACAATTTATATGCGTTAAGTCTTTAATCTAGAAATTAATGTTCTGTGTTTGTTCTAGAATATTTTATTACACTTATGATAATTCTGTTGATTTACCTATAAATAATAGTTTGTATGAAATTTTTAGTACATATTCCAAATTTATTCAAATAAATAATCTCAATATACCTTATGGATAACAATATCCTACAGTATTGAGCAAGTAAACCATGAGTCTAAACAATTTGCTTTAATCAGCCATTACCATGCAGTCTGTTGCTTTTCATTGGCTTTTCCACGATAACACTTTGTCACGGATAAGTTATTGTTAGTTCTTACTTTACAGCAAACTTTAAAATAGTTAATTAATTGTCAAGATGATTTACTACAAGCCAACTTAAGTTATAGTAGCCTATTTCCATAAGGAGAATGAGAACACATTTCTTACAAATTATGTATTCCATTTGTCGTAATTAGAAGGATGTAATTACATTCGGAAGTTTTGAGAGTTAATATTTGTTAAATGTTGTTAGTTTATTCCTACAAACCTAAAAATTATTATAATTTGAATGTTTTTTAGCTATATTTTATTTTTACATTTTACTTTAAGTAAATAAATAAATATAGCTATACACAATTTTAATCCAAATAGCCATAATAAATATATAGACAGACAATAACGGTTTGTTTATTAACGTTTTTAAGACATACACATGTTATAGTTTTTAACGTTTGTTGTGTGTATGTATATATTAATTTGTATTTAAGGTTTGGAGGGGGGAAGTACATAAAATTTGATTTGTTGTTTATATTTACAGTTTGGACTACCATATAATGGAGGGATAATGGAAATCGAAATGTAACTTGGGCTGTAATTGGAAAACTATTTTTTGACCAATTATCAGGATTGTTTTTATATAATTAGAACTCAGCAATATTGCGGTCGAGAAGATGCGGTTTAAAACTTTGATGTCCAAGTTAGAGATTTTATTGACCTAAAATGCACTAAGCCTATAAAAACTTGCAGAGCATCTTTTCTTAAAAGTTTTTACTTTTTCAATAATGAGAGACAGTAATTTATTGTGTGAAGTACCCATGATTTTTTAAGGTACGTGATTCGTTTTATTCATTACACTTGTTCCGGGTGTAGTGCATTCCTTGGTTAAATTGAAAAATAACCAATTTTAGTTTTTTGGTTTTAGTTGTCTCTCGACAACTATTAGACCGATGATCACATAATTAGAATTTGACAAAATCTTGTCGTAACGATGTGATTTTAATTTATTTTATCTAAAGTTATACAGAAACTTTCAGACTAATTGTATGGTTCTAAACTCCTTAACCATTTCATCATTTTTACTATAACAGCCAATTTTACACAAGTTTGACAGGCGATTCGTTAAAATAACGACAACATCAATTATATATTAAGTTAACCAACAAGATCAAGGAAAGTTATCACATTATATATTTATTATATCTGCAAATGATATTTTTCTTTCTTTCAGATGACAAAATTTTATTATATACAAAATTTCTCACTTAAACTCTCAGAAAGGAAAATTTCTTACAAGAAAGATATGTAGGTTAATGTTCTTGATAACAACTAGTCTTGGGCTAGATACTTCTCTTTCAACTTTCCTATCAAATCGCTCTTGGCCAACTCATCTTGTCTTCCGACCTTGACACTATTAGAATATTCGAGGGCTGATGGTTTTTATTTTATCCTTTTTGCTTCTTTTCTTATGAGGAATTGATGACAAAGATATGTTTAGTTTTTAAACAACTAAATAATTAGAAACTAAGAACTTACTCTGTCTCAGTCTGACATTTCATGACGACCTACTATCCTTTCAAGATGAGATGAAATCTCAAAATATAAGTTTTTGTTTTAAAAATATTATATATTCCATATTGAAATAACAGTTTTATATTTACAATCATTTTCTATCTGAAGCGTGTAACTCTTAGAAGGGAACTTTGTAATTTTATTTTACGTACGGTGTCTCGACTTTCATAAGCAATCTGATTGTATTTTCCTAAAGGTATAAAATGAAAACATCTGCACCCTGATTCCAATTTGTAAGATTCAGATTTAATTAGTTAACCGTAGAAACGTCCCCAACTCTCTTGACTTTTTAAAAAGCTCCTTCTTTTATTATTTACATTTCGATACATTTTTCGTCACCCATTCTGTGACGTAACGATTTTATACGGTTAAGTAATCTTCTACGACAAATTAAGTTGATAATGAAGGCGGCGCTTTCTTTCATCTCTCATAAGATGTAGATGAATTCATTCTTACATTTAAATATTATTTCTTTGACACGTATAAAATAACACTAATTAAATATTACACCAATTTACTCTAATTCACTTGTCAATCTTGTGTCTATATATTTTTAAAAAATAAAACACAAATCATAAATTACATATTTCTTGCTTAATAATTGTAACAATGTTCGACTCTACTTCAGGTTCTGCTTTACTTCAAACTGGCTTTAATAGTAAATTTACTGATTAATTTAATCTCTGAAATACTCATAAAATGACTTGGACTATATGTAGACAGTCTAATCTCTACAATTCTAGACTTTTTTACTTGGTTGAAAAAGATATAGACGCCTCTTAATATTATATGAGCAATGATGTTTAAACTTGCTCTTAGTAACTTCTTTAATATATTCAAGGTACTTGAGATTTAAAGAAATGGTCATATAAATTAAGTATAATCAGGCGATTATAAATGGCCATATAAACGATGACTATAAACTTCGACAACATAAGCAAAATAATTGTGGAAATATTAAATAGTTGAATTTATGATAATGGTATAATAAGCTTTTTCATATTTGTTTACAATAATTGGCTGATTTTTTTGCTAAGAATTTAAAATACTCCTTTAATTAATATTTTTATTAACATTCAACCAAACAGCGTTTGGATATAATCTACTAAATGGATTTGTTCAATAAACACAAACATTGTTTTAACCGATCTTGTTTTAAATAACATTTATATTTTATAAAATATTGTCTTGGATGTTACAATCAAGCTGAAGAGATGAAAATGATTAAACAAGAAACTCATTCAAAACTGATTAAACTCAAACTTTAAGAACGGAACTCGATAACTTTATATTTTACTCCGAGGAGTTTTTGAGTTATGTGTTAAGTGGATGCAATTTCACTCCTAACAAACTTGGTCCAGGTTTGTAAAGTTTTTGTAAGATTTAATTTCCGCTGCCGTTAAGTTTTCATCACCGTTTGATGATGATTTAAATGTTTGATCATTATATCGTAGCTACTCACTTTCAGAAGAATGGATTTTTATCAATAATAAAAAGGATATAAAAAGTTTAGTGTCTCGATTATATCTTCAAAAGAAAAAAAAACTGCAAACTCATTTCAAAACAAGTATATTTATATTTAAGTTTCTTTATAGTTGTAAAACTGTTTGAATTGTTTTTTGTTTATAATGTCTTTAAAATTACCTTAGTTTAAAGTTATAAAGTTTTAGCTTTAGAAAAATTTTACTCTGTTTTTTACTTGATGTTTTTACGTTTCATATGCAATCATTTTCTGGCGTAACCTTCATTGTTTTTCACCTTCGTTCATTGTAGAGAGCTATTGTAGAAAGTATTTTTACTTTGGTAAAGCTCCTGATAATTACCCAGTATATTGACGTTTAATCTTATCTATATATCACGTTTACACACATATTTTTATATTTGTAGTATTTTTTTCAATAATTTTATATTAAATTAAAAAATTAAAAAAATTTCCAACTGTTTAAGCTTTAACACAAATAATCGTAATACAAAACTAAAACGTACATAATTAGTTAAGAAAAAACATAGTCAATATTACAAATAAACTTAAAAAGCAAACAAACAAAATAAAGACACAATCACTAAAAATTAAATTAATTAATCTTCAATTAATTAGAAACAATTAGATATGAGTTAAAACAAACCTACAACAAAAAAGTTCCTAATATTTATCACCAAACATTAAAAATGCCTTTGAGCTTATTTGAATTTTCACTGTTACTAAAATTAAACAAGTTTATAAATCTTTCAGACGTGTTAATAAAAAAACTAAATATTTGGCAACAAACCTACTCCTGTAAGAGAAAAAACTGGACATTTTATTATGTAGTTGATTATATCGTTTTGGTTCTGTATAAAATCAAAATTTACAAATTCGTTTGAATTAAACTTGTACCATCCAACTAAATTAGACATTTTCTCTTAAAAGACAGTCTAATATGATAAATCCCCCTTAACTTATTAAAATGGTTGTCAGATAGATGCTGACCTGAAACTATTTAATACAATGACTTTAATAATGGTTTAAAATTGTCATTAATAACCTTGACCTTAATAACACATTCCACAATTCATGGGGACCCACGGAAACATAAACATGACTTAATTCGGCTAATATTTTATAACATCTATGTAGTACGGCGAAAGTTGCTTGATGGATCTACAATAGTAGATGTTTGTACTCTGGTGGTTTTTATAATTATGCAACTCTGTTGTCTTGTCGTCTGTGGAGTAATTTGTTTTAGATCATATTTGATGTCTCGGAAAAGTCAAAATTCAGGGGTAGCTGTCATAATACCAAAATGTATATTTTTTAAAAATCTACTCTATGTTGGATAAATTTTGGTAAAACGGGTTGCCTTTAACGCTAAAATTTCAGTTCGTGAGATATTGATTTAAAAAAGTCGTTCATAAAGGTGTTATAAAAGACATAAATTCTCAAAATCGGCTCTACTGAATTCGTTCAAACTTGTATACATGCTACTCAAATACATAATGTAATTTGTGACATTTAGGTGTTGAATCCAGGAAACATATTGATATAATTATAAATCTAAACATGGAAAACATTTGCATGGATACTTTATAATATTGTTCATAATGGGGGGGGGGAGTTTCGAATTTGTTGCTAGAGGTGGGGGTAAAAAGTTTACTTTGAGGGGAATTGCGTCATGTGGTTTGGGGGCGGGGAGGAGAACACAACTGCTTTACTCATCTCTAACACTGATATGTATTTGCCTCAGCAAACAATCTCGTTCTTAATGTAATAAAAAGTACAACATTTTTCGAAATATACATAAACAATTATCATAGTTCGTAATATCTGTATGTATTTTAATATCATGTTTCTTTAAATGAGTTCCAAAACTCACGATTTATTTTATGTGTTCGATGTGGTTTTATTCTTCTCGAACCCCATAACTCTTGTAAGAATTATGTTTTCAAAAAATTATTTTTGGACATTCCGAATGTTAATTTGGGTCTATTCCAACTTGATTCATTTAGATACACAATGCACCATATTACCAGTCGCCTAGCTCAACTGCATTTAGTTTACAGTACCTCAATTATCGGACATTTTCTGATTTAACAGAACACTATACTATGTTGTGTGGAAGACTGTCCATCAGCTGACTCCATTAAAGGATTGAGGTTACTTTAAATTTTCCTATTAATTCTCGTCAAAAGGTAGATATCGATAATTTAAATCGATTTATTGAAATTATTGCTTACTTAGATCTTAGGTAATGGTAATCTTACCAACAAATCGAATATAAATCAAATTTTGATGGGCTGCGTTCAATAAATATAAATATAAAAAATGCATTGTTCTAAATGATAAACGTGTGCAAGGATAAACAAAGTTTACGATATGATTTTTAACAAGTAATTAATTGTCAGTGCGCAAACATGAAAATAATCTGTTAGTATATAAGTTATCGTAAAAAAAGGAAATAATTTGTTAGGAATGTATCGGCATTCCTAAAATAGTATATTAAATGTTGAGCTTGACTTATGAGAAAAACTATACAGTATAACAAACACACAGAACACAATTCTCATAAAAAAAAATTTACGCCTAAGTATCAGACGCGTTTCAACGACAAGGTCGTCCTGGAGTTGTGGTTTGGTTGGTGTAGCTGGTGTATCACTGAAAAGGACGACCTTGTCGTTGAAACGCGTAACATACTCAGGCGTAAATTTTTTTATGAGAATTGTGTTCTGTGTGTTTGTTATACTCTAAAATAGTATATTTCATCATTAGGACCAAAAGTGAAGCTTTTAGATACAAGCTCAAGTTTAACAGCCGAGGCGAACCCAAGACCGGAAAATGGTCGAGGATCGAAAAGCTTCTTTTGGTCCTAGCGATGAACTATATTTCTGTATACTGCAAACAATATAAAAAAACAATTTCACAAAAAACTAAAATTTGTAACCTATTTACCTTAAAAAATTTGGACAAGTTACACATGTTTGCAGCTATTACAGCTGTTTAGTTTGTATTGGTGGTACTTATTTATAAAATCGATGGTAAGAACTGTTTTATCTGTTATTTACAATCGAGAGTATCGGTTGTTTTTATAGATTCTTCACAATCGTTAATTAATTCGTATAAACGAAGTAACAGCTGATGACCTCGACCCAGGTCTAAATTATATCCTTGGACTAAAAATAACAACTTTAGAATCTCAATGCATGTATTGAAAAGAGTGGTTTTTTGAAGCAGTATGACGAATAATATTTCCACGTTTTTTCATGGGATACAAATTAGAGGCTAAACATGAGAGTGATGTTGATATTTAATTCAATACTTTTATTTACAATTAGTTAAATTGGTAATTTGTAAATGTGAGCTAAATTACTAGGGAATATTTAACAATATATAAACATGCACAATGTAGATATATATTGTATAACACGAATAGTCTTCAGATTCAATGGAATCATTTTGAACGAATTGACTGAACCTAATCCATTACTTACTCTCATTGGATTATGTAACTCCAAACAATCACGGATAGTCTACAACTTGAATCCCTCAAGAGTCAAAGCTTAAAGACTCTTGGGGGGTGCATGATTCCACAGCGAGCGAGCGCAATACCTAATTTGCCAATACATTTGAAGCTGATTGAAAGTAATTTTAGTTTATTTCGACAAAATTTCAATTTACAGAATCGAAATTGAATTTATAGCCTCGTAAATCGTGTCTGTGAAGTAAGTTACATTTAGAATGGGTTATTTATAATTCTTTCGGTTGAATGTTTTATTTAAACATTTGGGGATTTTTAATATTGCTCAATAAATTTGTCTTTCAATTATTGTTTCGTGTTTATTTACAAATTATTTTACGTAATAGTTTCTATGCTTAATATTACTTACCGTTCACATAATCTCGCTCATTTGCATTTAGTAAAATAATATGTTTCTGTAACCATTTTACCTTTTTACTTTACTATAAATTATCATATCCCAGTTACTTATCACAATAGAATATTTTACCTCTCTACCGGGAACATTGTGTCTACATATTCTACAATAATTAGTGTTTATCATCACAACTTTCATATACAGCTGTTCACATTATCAAGTAGACTCAGATATTTCTCTTCATTCATTAAAATCTAATCACTGAGAAATCTGACTGTTCCCGCAGGTCAATCTTATTTCTTTGTGTTTTGGTGTAGTTATCAACTATAAACCTGAATTACACCTAACACCGATATTCGATTATAACGTTGGGTTTAGTTTGTGTCAAGATAAACAAAACAGCTTGAGAATCCGTAAGATTAAGAAATTTCCTGTGTTTTTTATAATCCTAAACTCTGAAACAACTTTATCTCTACAGACTTAGTGGTTATAAGTGTGATAGACAATTAGGCAAGACCAATTGTTTTAACTTTTGCGTTGATTTTTTTTCTTTCATTTTACAATAAGCCTAAGTTGTCTGTAGAGAGCAATCAGTTCATTCGTTGATATTTTAGTACCTATCTAGTCTTGATCAATGTATTATTCTGAACTGTACAACATTTTGGTTATACATCGACATGATATCATTCCAGTTCTTCTTCAAATTTCACACACAATGTTCTATTTTATTTGAGCACCGCTGATATAATATCAGGGGGAGTTTCGAAATCCTTTTGAGATCTTTGGTCGTCCTAGAGCACATATAAAAAACTAACCCTTTCTCCATGGGGTAAGTAGTAAATTGTTACTGTTTGACTAGTTTTTGGATCACACGTTAATCCTCTGTACGTTGCATATTTATCATTTCAATTGGTTTGTATTTGTCCTAAGTTAAACATTGTACCATTCCTCATCATTCATGTCATCCATGTTTGCTTTTCCAATAATTTACTGTCCTCTTCAGATCACAATCACAACCCAGTATTTAAACACGTCTCGATTCTCTAGCTACAATCTCTTGTTTGTTGACTTGTCTCTCGTTACCACATACAGCGAAACGAGAACGTGTAACATTTCAAATTTTGTTTCCATAGGAATAAGAAATCTGAAGCTACGTTTATGGCATAAGCTGTATACTTCAGAAAATTCAAAGGGATTTGTCTATTTAATAACCTAGTTTTCTACTACATATTATTTACATGACTTTATCGTAGTTTAAAAGCCTATTCGAATTGTCAAGGATTTGTTAAATATCGTTACATTTCCCTACCATTAAATTAGATCACATATCAGAACAGGTGTACTGGTTACATAAGCTCTTGGATGAGATATAACAGATCTAGGATTATAAGAGTTTCCGTTAGAAGCGCGACCTACTTCCCTGTATAATTACATTGTGATTAATTGTGAAACGTTTTCTTGAATCGATTTCTATAAAATTTAAATTACAATTACAATGCAAATTTTGTCTTTTGGTAAATATTTAATGTTTATAATATATTAATTATATCTTCTTCTCTATTTTATTCGGAATTAAGTTTCAATAAATTATTTATTTATTCATGAAGAGAAAACAAATTAATTAAAAATGTGAAGGTCGATGTATTGGTATTATTATAAATTAAGGCGTTTTGTATAATATTTATGTTTAATTAGAAATTTACTGATTTTATAAATTAGTTTTAATTACATTTTTGTGGTAATATTTATTTTGATACAATTATGTTTTTAATGGAATTTTTGTTTTGTTGTTTTTTTTTGTGTGTACAGCCTTCTGTGGACTATTTTTCAACACAACTTCATTTTTCTTTCTGTGCTAGTAATCGTTCATACTCTGGCTTCTTCTAGCTTTCTTCATCGGAAAATGCTCTTTTTCGTTTTTTGAGGTTTATCTATTATCTTCACATCCGTACTTCACTTATGACTAGGTATTTGTTAGAGTTTGTCTGATCCAGTTTACGATATATTTTCTTCTACTCTAAATTCTTCTAACATTTTTATTAGAGTTTCTTTATCTATAATCTTCTTGAAGTGTATAAAGGTCATTATCATTTACTTGTCCTTAGCATTTTATTAATATTTTCAGAATACATATCTGTTCTACACAAGATGATTTTTTTCTAAATCCAACTTGATAGTCTCTATCTGTTGTTGATCAACGTGGTTTTCATCATATTCTAAATGCTTTAGTGAGTATTATGTATGCTACTGGCAGAAGCGATATTCGTATGTAGATCTTATCATCTGTCTCACTCCCCTTTTTACGTAAAGGTTGGATGACTACGTTTCTCCATTCATTCGGATTTTTTGCTGTGTGCAGCAACTATTATTATTAGTATTTTTTTTGAAAAGCAGTTCAAGTTGTTCCAATACTTTATCCCCTACATATATTGTAATATATTTAAGTAGCAACATTGTAATTGAATTTTTTCCTGACGCTTTATTGTTTTTGATAGATTATGTTGTCTTTCATTTCTTCTTTATCAGGAGAGTTGGTTTTTAGTGTCTATTTTTGAAGTTGGTAAAAGATTAGTTCTTCCATCGGTGAATCACAGTTCAGTAATTTCTCAAAATACTTGGCTAAATACTCACCAGAGTTCTGTTTATTGTTTAGGATTAATTTCCTATCCTCATTCTTGAAACATATGATCGGTGGTTTGTAACATCTGAGTTTGGATTGGAACATCTGTTAAATATTTCTTGTTTTGTTTTTCTTGAAATTTTCTTCTGTCTCTCTAAGATGATAACGTTCCTATTTCCTTTTTGTGGTTGGGATGGTTTTAGTCGTCTTTTGCTCTGGTCTCTGAATTCTTCGAAGTTGTGTTTGATGGAATTCCACTAACTCCAAACTTCCAATCGTTTCTTCAGTGCAATTTCACAATCTTCATTCCACCATGGTCATTTCCTCTTCTCCGCTAATATAATTGTTTGTTTTGCTGCTTCTTGAATTTTTCGGTAATATCATCCCATTCATACATCTGAAATGTGTCTAATTCTGTCCTTATACATCTACTACGTCCTGGTGCATCTTCAGCCCCATTTATCCTAGATTTATTTATGCCTGTAGATCTTTGATTGTTGACGTTTGGATGGGTTTTATTTTAATCCTCACTATTCTCAATCGAAATTGACTTTGTATTCTTACGTTCAAGATTTCTTTTAGACTCGTGCTATTGTATTTATTATTCCCACTTTTATTATTATTTTTTATTCCTTTTGCTCAAATTTTAATTTTTATATAAGATAGACATGTAGTCATTCGTTATAGTTGAATATATTATTCAATAAATTCAAGTTGAAATTTTTTTTATTTTTTATAAATTTGACAAAGTAAATGACAAATTTTTTAATAAACATTATAAAAAATTAATGTCTTAAAATCGATTCATTCCATAAAATAGAAATTAAAGTAATGCTTAGGTGTTAAAGTAGTTGACAACAAAGTCGTTAAACAGGATGTTCGTTAAAAAAATCAAATAAGTCAACATTACAAAATCGATCTTTAAATGAACCTCTAGAGAAGAGGAAAATGTATTCAGTCGGTCAAGTTATTGTGACAACATAGAGCTTATAGGGACAATAAATTAGAAAAACGACAGTCGGGTAAGTTATTAATTTTGTCAAGAATTCGCTGGACAAGTAATACAGTAAAAATTGGTTCAAAACTTGTTCATATACTAAGCTGTGAAAAAGTATGTTTATATAAAAGCTTATATATAATAATAAATAATTATATAGAGAAAATTGTTTATATTTAGTACTATTCCTAACTTATCTATAGCAATGACAATTCTTTTGTGTGTGTGTGTGTGTATGTGTGTGTGTGTGTGTGTGTGTGTGTGTGTGTGTGTGTGTGTGTGTGTGTGTGTGTGTGTGTGTGTTTCAGATATATTATTAAATAAAATATTATTGAAATGCTTGTCTATAATAATGTGGTTTTATCATTTAGAAAATTCACAAGATTGAAGAATAAACTCTTGTATTTTTAATAATCTTGTAAAAACAATTAAAAGTGAAAAAAAAGAAGAAAAAAAGTATATGGAAACATTAAACTTTATAGAGAAAAACATTTAATACAGTGAAGTGTGTTAAATTAAAAAACTAAAACTTTGTAATTTTTAAAACTATACATAGCCTACCATTTAGTAAATGTGTGATGGATAATTACATTTTCTGTGGCAAATAAATATGTTAAAATCTAAAGATTCAGTGTATAGTGCAATGGATGTTTTCAAGAAGGATTGTCGTTAACCCCATACTTTAGAATGTCCTTGTTAGGGGTTTGGGGACACTATTTATATAACATTATGCCATGACAATTCTCATCCATGGCTGTGTCTTCAGAACTACACTACCTTGCAGCTAGTCTTCTGCGACTAATAATTGGTGAGTACTCCAATATTTAACCATAAAAATGTATTCAGTATTCCGATGTACATAGGTTTAAGTATCATATATACATTACATACATAATTACCTTTACCTTAATTTGCTGCCGTTAATATTGCAGCTCTAATAAATTATAAATACTTGGACCCTAATACGGAAAATGATATATAAAGATATCAGAAGTCTAAAGATAGCCTTAAAATTGCTCGTTAGATTACAATTTCCAGTAGAAATAGGAGAAGAAGAATAGTAACAGAATAAATTATAATCTATATTGTTATTTTTTGGTGTGTAGAATTTACAAAATTATAGAAGTACCTTGTTTTATCAAAATATTTAATAACGTATACTTAAAAGCATGTTTAGAAAGGACAACGACTTTTACTATTTTTTTTTTTTTTTTGTTGAAGGGAGTAAGAAAAATATTAAAAAATATGTATAGTACACGACAAGATTTCCGAAGAAGAAAAGATTAGTGAAAACGGTCTTGCCATTTGGGCTGTAGAGATGATAGAGGAGAAATAGAATAGAAAAATTAATATAACTTGAATTAAAAAACAATAATTATAAATGACAATATTGTATCAACCTGAGAGTTTATGCAATTAGTTTGTAAAACTTCCGTGATATAATTTCATGAGTTTATGAAAACATATAAAATGGCTCTATTCTTCTATAATTTCTAAAAGTAGTAGAAATGTAATGTTTTTGCTTAAAAAAATTATATTAGTTTATCTGATTGTTTTAGTTTTAAAGTTTTCTTTGGGAGGAAAGAAGCCAATGTAAATATGGTAAATATTTTAAACTGCAATTAAATTTAAAGTGGCTTTTCTCAAGTACACTCTAACCTTCGTAAGTGGAAACTTATTTTTAATATGTTTTCGAGAAAGAGAAAAAAAGGTTGAAGTTTAAGGTAGGTCGGCATACCCTTTGATAAATAATTAATTAATTGTAAAACCTTAAACACTGCAACGTAATTTAAACAATTTATTTATAAATATTAAACTAAATGTTCGTGGCATGTTTGAAGCTCACGAAGTAAATATTTAGCAGAAGAGTTGAATAAGTAAATAGCATGATAGTTAAAGAACGGGATTGAAAACCATGTCATAACTATTTATAAATTTAAATCAAATGTCCGAAATTCTTAATAGTCCAATAGTTTAGAAAAAAATCAGGGGAAAAATCAGTTTTTTAAATTTTTTTATTATTTTATTTGATTTTTTAAATTTTTTTATGCAGTTTGTATATTATGACATTGTAAATAATAATCCGTTCATTATTCAGTTTTTTATGAAATAGTGGACAGAATCGCATGTTATGAAAATGGAAATAAGAATGTCTGCCTCCACAATTTAAAAACAATTTTTGTTATATTCGTTGACCCCATAACATATGTCCAGTTTTAACTAATTTTTTATCTAAAGTGACTGGAGTGTAAGAGTTGTACGAGAACAGAAATACGCACGCAGACAGACAGACAATATATGATAATTAAATTTTTAAATTTTTAACAACAACAGCTCTTATAATATGAAATTATTTTTATAAGTCTTTAAACTTTGTAAATTACAAATTAAAAGTAAACCTTGAAGATCAGGTAAAATCATTTTAATAATTATAAACTTCAATTTATGTGTTTATATATTAAAATTATAGTGATGTCCTCTGGTTATGCGTGTTGCTTCATTAAATCATCACCGTTGGGTATTTACTCTATGATGTGATACATGTCCACAAATATGTGTTCTAGATATTGAGTCAGTTCACAAGGATCACAGCCACGAACACATAAATATCAGTATATTTTGAAGTACGCTAAAACTAACTTAACTTCATCAACAAATAAGAACAAAGTCAAAACTTTCCGAAATGAATAATCTATTTGTTAGAAAACAACGTTTCAACAAATGAGTTATCAAATTGTTACATTTGAATTATCTCAAAACTTCTAAATTCTAAAATAAGATATATAATTGTTGATTAAGGCATGGGATACATTGTAATAACATTGATCTTAAACCTGTATTTCATTGTTGAAATTGTGATAACACGAACTTGAGGCGTGACGTCATTGTTTCTCTGCTTTAGTAAAGTGTTTTTTGAGGAAAGGTTTACTTACTTTTTTTTTTACTTGGTGGTTGAAGCTTTCACAGTTAAGCTCATATCGAGTGAAATCATAATCTGTTATAATGGGCCTTCATTTGTAACAAAAAAAAGAAGAAATTAATGGGCGCCAGATTTTTTCCATTATATGCCAGTCTCTTTATTAATTGATTTAGAAATAACGTAATTTAAATATTGCTATATACCTTTATTTAGGATACCAGTAACAGACAATATCAGCCACAATCTTTTCAAACAAATCCTGTCCTTCTTGTTGACTGTGCGACGAAAACTGAGTCGATCATGGAACTGTGAATTCCGAAGTGAAATTTGTTGCACTGCTTTGCTAGCAGCTACATACTCTATTATTATTAGTATTATTATGTATAATAACATAACTTGTTTGTCGTGATTCTTGCAACACCTAATCTAATCTAGATTTTTATTTACCAAAACCTCCACAATTATGTTTGGTTAGGACAGGTTATATTATATATACAAATAGCCCAATACAATTTACCATTTCCAACAAGAAAATACCGGGTGTTTCAAAATGAATAGCGGGATTTTGACGCCTTATAATTTTTAATAAACTACAATTACAGCTATAAATGATACATCAAATGAAATAGCAACTCAAACAGTTTTATTTTTTGGCACCAGTGCGCATGTGCAGTTATGGCTCTCTACAGTGTGGTGCGCACTCTACAGTTATGGCTTTTCCTTCAGTTTTGAAAGATGATGAATAAAGCCGCGTTTACACCGGAGTTTGAAACACGAGTTGCAAACAGAAATTGCAAACATCTCTAAAAACGCGCGTTTTTAGACGAAACATTTCGCTGTTGCAAACAGTTTTTCAGTGTTTGCAACAGAAATTTTTGTTTCCACCTGAAGTCGGTAAAGATCAAAGGGAGTTGCAAACTTTTGTTTGCAACACTGGTTTCGGTCACTATGTGCCGTTGAAACACGAAACAGAAACATTTCCCCGTCATCCCCTACGCTGCCACCTCCACTCTCACTCACGTGATCAAGCTTGTGTATGAATCTCCGGTAGCTAAAAAGCCATTAAAGCTAGATATTCAAAATCCTCACTGGTCATTCTTACAAAGTTTTTAAAACTTCCGTCCGTTCTCAGTTCACCTGATAGAGGGTCAACATCATCTCTATTTAAATTGCCCAACAGGTCGTTTCCACTGTACGTAGCTCTGGAATGCAGAGACGGCCTCATCCAGTATCTTCTCGGCCTACGTTGTTTTGACAACACGACACACGCCGCCGCGGCTAAAATGACATCCTCGACACTTGACATCCTGGGAAGGACTGATCCCAGGAACCAGAACATAGTCGAGTCATAATCAAGGTCGAAAGTGTTTCAAACATTTTCATGAAACATGGAAATAAAACCATGAAATAAAAATTGCAAACTTTTATTTGAAACTACTGTTTACCACTGCTGTTTGCAATAAAAGTTTGCAACTTTTTGTTTGAAACTTCGGTGTAAACGCGGCTTAAGAGAACTTCATTTTCCACAAGATGGTGCGCCGCCTCACTGGCACAGCGAAGTACGCGATTGGTTGAACGTTACTGTACCCGACCGCTGGATTGGCCGCAAAGGGCCCAATGACAGAGTTTGTTTCACCCGATCTGGCGCCTTGCGATTTCTACCTTAGGGGTTCATAAAGGATCGTGTGTATGTGCCTCCACTACCAACTGACCTTCCCGAATTAAGAAACAGGATTGAAGCAGATGTTACAACAATTACTCAAGAAACACTAATCAAAGTTTGGGAAGAACTCGCATATCGTCTTGACGTGTACCGTGTGACGAATGGTGCTCACATTGAACACTTGTAGGCTTTTCTGTAAAACTCTTTGAGTTGCTTCTTCATTTGATGTGTCATTTATAGCGGTAAGTTTAATGTAATAAAAGTTATAAAGCGTTAAAACCCCGCTATTCATTTTGAAACACCCTGTATATTCTTGACAATAACATCGCTATTTGCTATCGTATAAAGATGGAGGTTGGTATCGTTACATGCAGAATTGAAATCTCCATATTTTGTTATTTATTTTAGTATGTTACGTTAAATACACATACGAGTTATTATTTTTTAATTTTATTAAATCACCACCATTTTGACGTTTTCCAATCTATTTTGCTGAATTTCAATAGAGTTCTGTACACCCTATGACTAATTTCATTTTCCTATCTTGTGTTTTGCTACAGTGAAAGTCTTTAGCGACAACTATGACCGACGGGCAGAATGTTGAAAATCACTTTTTCTTCTCCTTGAGACCATAAATTGCGAATAACAGTCAAAAGACAGAATTAGATTTCCAAAATAGTCTACTACTTCGTATACTATGTAGTTAAAAATATTGTTTAATTGCTTAATACAGTAGTGAGAAATCATTTGATGGTGAGATTTAGTTATTAAAACGTATGTCTATATTTTACAAACGTTTTCATTTGAAAGCACAACAAAAGTCCAACTACAATTGAATATTTCAATCTACGAGCCAATGTTAAAACATTTATATATATTTTTTCTCTCAATTACGTAACACATGTTGTTGTGATAGCCATTTTAAAGAACCAATTCACTGGAATAAACCACATTGGGTTCTCCAGGCAATCAGATGAAGTGTGAATACGTGTTGTCTAATGTGGGTTGAGTGTAGATACTGTTTACTTAAAGGCTAAATCTAGCAGTTTGTATTCTGATACCACATACAGGCTTACCTACATCCAATTTACAAAACAAAATTCTCTTTTACGCACATGTTGCATGTAATCTTTTGTAGAAAATATAATTCGATTCACTTACAAATCTTGGTTGTTATTATGTCACTGTTTAATATATAAACGACACTTTTAAAATTAATTTTATAATTGGGTTTTTACTTATTTATACAAGTCTGACAATTTGTATCTATTAATGAAAATAGTGTAATGATAGGAAATATGATTTTAATGCATTAGTGAGCACATCTTATTTGTATACCATGAATAAAACAGTGGGGTTTTCTTTTACTCACTCTGGTTTTATTCAAGACCTCAGGAAAGATTTGATTCAAAGTTTAATTAAAATCGTTTAACATTGTAAAAAGTTTAATATTGCACAAATGCTTTGAAATGGCTGTTAATCGATTTGCATTAATTGATAAGTTTCTTTTTTTACATTAAACTTATTTTGTTAATATCTACGAACTTGTTGAAACTTCTATTACTTTTTTATTTCACAACTGTCAATACACAACAAGCTATTGATTTATAAGCAGGTCTTAAGACCAGTGTGGATCTACGGAATTCAGCTATGGGGCTGCACTACAAAGACAAATGTAAATATCATCCAAGTGTTTCAAAATAAAGTGCTTAGATGTATAGTGGATGCACCCTGGTACATCAGGAACGATAATTTGCATAGGGACCTGCAGATAGACCTAGTAAGTTATGTAATAAAAAAACAGGCAAGGAAGCATAAACAACGCTTCATTCAACATGAACACCATGAGATACAGGGACTGTTGGATGTCACTCGGGTGGAGAGAAGACTGAAGAGGACCAAGCCTTCAGATCTGATGAACTAGAGTGATAGGGAATAACCATTGGGTCATATCCCTTACAAGTGTAAAAAGTATGAAGTGTAAATTGCTAGATGGGTACATACTCAGTTGTAATATTGAATTAATAAAAAAAAAATAATAAAAAAAAACTTTTTTATTAATACTTTTACACAAAATGTAATGGCATTTTTTGTAACACTAAATCATTAAAAATAAATTATTAGAGTATTTATTTAGAGACATCTTATGTCCCTGGGTTAAAAAATCGTATAAAAAATCTTTTTATGCCTTGAATAAATAAGTAATGATAATAAAATATTACATGTATAGGTTTTCATGGAGTTTCACTAATCTCTTTCATTTGTTGTTATATTGTATACAACAATGCCTGATTTTTAACTTTTGTTTTTAATCAATGAAAATTTTAGGAAAACTGTATAAAGGTATTTCGTTGTGCTGTATATATGTGTATTTTGAATATAAAGTAAATAGGGGGAACGTCTGAAATTTTAAAACACTTTTGTTTGTTTTGTCTATTTTAATATTTCTCTGGTTGTTTAGAATCTGAGCAAAACCGTAACACTGAAATCTTCATACTGTTTCATTTATTTTCGAATATATAGCTCATTATATATCCTTGAGTTGTTACACTCCTGTCTTCTTAATCGTCTAGGAATTGTTACCCTGACTTGTAAATATCAATTTATTATTAATTATAATAGAATAACGAGACCATCTCTATCTTGCTAAGATGGATTTCTAATAAGTGAGTATTAACTTTCAATTGATAGCCGATCGGCTGGCTACATTAACACCACATTTATCGTACCAAAATGAATTCATAATTTGGTAACATTAACATTCAACTAATAGCCCACTAAATGGCTACAATAACGAGACCATCTCTATCCTACTAAGATGAATTTATAATTTGTTAATACTGTATTAAATTTCCACTAATAACCCATCAAGTGGTTGTTTGTACTGCTAAATATATTTTTCGCAAGTTTTTTAAACATGTAGCCCTTTAATTTTAGTCATTCCATATGCACTTAATTTTTTATCAATTTGTTCCTTTTTTGAAAGCATTAAGAGAATACAGAAAGCTCTATTCAAACCTGAGAAAAAGTTAATGGCTCAAGTTTAATTGATTTAGGTAGCTATTTGTTGATTCCCTTGTTTTATTTGGACATAAATTTGACTACTAAATGAATTTCAAGAATGGCGGAAATGAAAAATAAGATGAATATAGTCAATGAATAAAATAAGATTACTTTTGTGTTTTATGTGGTCATAGTGATAAGTTAAGCGCTGCCGTACACAAGAATCTTTTTGCTCCCAGACAGTTTTGTCGAGGCGAGAGGCGAGAGGCGAGAGTTGTATGTAAGTGTTCACACTGTCAACTACAGCAGGGCTACGAGAGAAGTGCCCTTGAAGCTCGAAGCTCGGCAGTCGTTCCGCCGACAAAAGCTTTCAAGCACAAAATTCAAGGCCTAAGATATATTGATAAAATTTTGGTAAATTTGAACGTTTTTGTCTCAAAATCAATGCGCATAGGTACATATATATATATATATATATATATATATATATATATATATATATATATATATAATTACAGCGGCGACTACATTGGAAAAAAAAAGTTAAATAAACCCAACTGTAGTTTTGTGAAAACTGCGAACCGTCAAAAACCAGTGTACATGTTTCACTTTCAATTTTTGACTCACATTTCTCAAAACATTTGGGGTAAATAACAACCAAAACCTTTTTTTAAAGTCCTAAATAGTTATATTGTAGTAAAATATGACGAAAATCATTAGAGCCAAGTTGAAAGAAATTCAATTTTGTGATTAGACCTTTTGTGTTATAGGCCACTATAAAATTACAATTATAATTTGTTTGAAAAATCGCTATATTCAACATACTAGGCCTACATACCATATTTGATTACACTCAATGTATCATTTGGCCGCCAACGCACAGTTTTCTGACAGATAACCCAAAATCATCTACTCTTTTGGACTAAAAAATTCAAAATAGATAAAATAAAATAATATTTCAATATTGATCTTCTTGGCTCATTAAAATTTTCTATAGGGCACTACTAAATGTCTTCCTTTAGTCCTGCCTGTTGCCGCCTTTTTTAATAAAGCAGGAAATATACCCCAAGTCCGATTTTTGAGCACTCGGTTGGATTGAAAGAAATCTTTATTTGTTTTTATTATACCATTGGTGTTTAATCCAATTGTTACAACAGAGTCCTGTAAATGAGGCCTTGTGTTCTCTATATTCCCTTAATGTTTGTTAAAAATTCGTGAAATAATAAAGTTCAATTGTAATAGTTTTTTAACCAACTTTTGGTCTTGACGCTGACTTTGGCGGCGAGCCCCTGTAGTGTCTTGTTGTTGAGCAGACATTGAATAAACTGTCTAGGGACTTTTTTACCCTCAGTATGTAGAGACCTAGTTGGTTTCTGACCAATCTCATTTTCTATTTTATTATTTTCTAAAACTAGAATAAATTATAGGATAATAGAAGAAAAAGTTACTCTTAAACTGAAGAAAAAAGAAGACTGGAAAAACGTAAAACAATAGGCTAGTTAATAATGCAATGTATACTAACTGCAGGACACTTTTTTCTTGTTAAAGATTCATTGACTATTAACGTTTTCGAAATCTATATTACCTGTAGAATTGTAGCAAAGAAGAATATGAGTTACGCCAGTGTATGTTGTAACTTTTGCAAAAAAGGGGGAGGAGTTGGTTTCAAATAGTGCCCGGGCAATATAGTATAAAATGTAGTCCCTAAATCGATTCTTAAACGTGCCCTTGATCACCAATGAACGAAAACACAATTTTCCGCAAAAACTTCTTTATTTGTGCAATACAAAAATTCAGTATTTCTTGGTAACTCGGGATGACTCCACCAACTTCCAATCCATTCAATATTCATCTAACATACCTTGAGATTTAAAAAAAATAAAGTACAGTATACAATAACGCATGAAAAATTACTCTATTCTAAATTTATGGATCTATACATTTTTGGCGGGAGGTGTAAATTATCTTCATTTATTTAAATATGCCTTAATATTTGCGGTCAAATTGTCACCCAGTAACATTTATCTGCTCTGTAAGCATCGTCACTAGTCATTATTATTCATAACTGAACCAGACTCTTTTTTTTGTATTGGCGTAGAATTAGTAAGAATACATGGTAGGGAAGAAGCGATATAAGAGATCCGTAGATTGTAAATACCTTTGTACGTATGCGTAGTAGATTGACATTCCTACATGTGTCAACAGCTTCATGTCTAATATTTTCTTTTTGTAATCATAGTTTTGTTTTGTTATTATTCACAATTGCAATTTTCAGATGTTAATATTATTTAACATACGTACAACCTGGGGTTAACTCTGCAGATTATTTAAATGCTTCGCCCATATCGCAAGCATATAATAGTTTGTATTTACCCTTCAAACTGTTATATTATTTGGAGAATCAACTTAGGAAACAAAGAGAACACCAGTAGGATAAGGACAACAAATTTTACTACATAAATAGGTAATTGGAGATTGTTCAGAACTTCATCTGAACTATACACAGACAAGCCTTTGCTTTTATGGTCTGTGTGTAAAGCGAATTTAAAGTTTGTTTTAAGAACAAAGGATTTTGTTACAAAAAGTGTTGGACATGGGATGGGGGGGGGGGGGGTCAAAACCTCTTTAACACAGAGAACGAGGAATGTTGTAATTACACGATCGACCCTTAGTAAGTTCTCAAAGGTTTTAAACTTGAATTTAGTGTTGTTTATATTAATAATATCAAGTAAGAAATTCCTTTTGAAAAATGTTTGTAACATAAAAGACCGATATAGACATAGACGAAATAGTTGTAGATGTAAGTCTAATTCAAGTAAAATAAATACAATCCTTCGTCCTTCCTCTTGTATGTGTATACAATGTCCCATGATGTTATCTATTTTTTGTTGGTTTTAGTAGCAATATTTTTCCTCCTCGTAAACACGTTATACCGATCAGCTGTATTACACCTTCCATAACGTTATAAATCTGGATTTAACCCGGTGTCGTGGGGGAAAAACTTTTGATTTTAAACGAGTAAGTTGATACATTTTGAATACTTAAGTTGACGAGAAACTCGATTCTTTTTTTATGGAAGTTGGTAAACTGTGATTTGTAAGTTAAGTGGTCTGTGGCGAAACTGAAAGAATCTTTAAAAGTCTTAAATTTGCCTCTGCTGAAGAAATTTTTTTTTCGAAAATATTTCTTTGTTAGACATTTGCGGCGACATTTTAATTTATTGCAATAGTTTGAATAAAAAATGTAACGTCAAGTGAGTAAAATTATTTATATAAAAGTTAAACAAGAATAACAACGTTCATAAATGCTTATGAATAATAAATTTATTTTAGGTACATTACTTTAATATTCTCCAAGTTATTTCAGTATTATACGAGTACTTGAATAAAAGTTACGTCAACTTTTCCTATACATTAATATTACTTTATCTACAACCATTAAAATATATATATCAACATTATCTTTTCCTTTCAAATTTGCTCTTTTCTTAATTGCAATTGTATTTAAAGTCATTTACATTTTGAATAATTACAGCGGAATATAACTTGCAGATTCAAAGTCGTTTTGCATATGCGCCGTGAAATACTGTTTTACTGATGAACGTTTTGCACCCACAGTGTTGTTCTTCCGTGTAGTTATTCTTATTTTTATTTACAGTCCATATTATCAGTCTCAGTAACAATTGTTTGTTATGGAGGAAAATTTTAGATATTTTGTTTGACTCTTTTATTTTGTTTTGACGTTTGCAATATTTTTTATTAGAGACAATATTCCATTCTTGCCATCGTAGTAAAGACAAGACCACATAATTACGCGTTTGTGTTGTTGCATTAGCCTTCTAAATTTTTTGTCTGATTTTATTTTAAGTTGGCAATATACTTTTATACAATAGCTTAGACAAATTCGTTTGGATGAAAATCTGTTTGGTAAATTTCGACAGTTTTAATAGTTTGTTTCGTCTATGATATCTACAAATTCCACTATACAAAAAAAAACTATTTCTAAGAGTTATTGCTATAAATCTTTTAAAAGCTTAAGCTATTTATATTATCTAATTAGAATAATATAAAATAATAACACTAAAATTGATTTTAGTTATATATCGATCAAATTTACGTCTAATTAGGTTTTAATATTTGTTTAATATGTTTGTTATTTTAAAGTAAAGGTTAGACTATTTCAAAACTGTTTTTAGAAATTTCTGTAATTTGTATATCCGGATTTGGCTATAAAATATGATGCTTTGAAACTTGGCGATATGCTCACATAAAAATTTAGTCGTCGTCAAACAAGCTGACACTCAAATATTATGAGAAATTAATTTCTTATCACGTTAATTGTGGGCCATGTAACAAACAATAAAGTTTAACGAACAGGACTTCTTTTGATATGGTTTAGAGTGGGAGTTTTTCTAGCAATGTAAACGATTTTAAATTCTGATATTTCAAAACTTTCTTTAACTTAGTTTTATGAAGTTGTAACATATACAATATTTTCCTATAATGTTTGTAACTTTCAAATAAACAAAAATAAATGTATAATTTAACAAATTGATTACTATTGTCTAGTAACATTTTTGCTTCATCTAGTGAGGCCTACTAAAACGAGTTCCTATTATTTTCGCCATAACGATTTGAAGTTTACTGTATTCCTAATCCCTGATGATGTTTTACGTTTTTTATTGTCATCTTCAATTTGCGTCAGTTTTTTTTTTTTTTTCATAGTCGGTGAAAAATGATTAGACGTTGTTTTCATGGCTGACTTGAGAAGCAAACTCGGGTTTTTTATATTGCAACTTTAATCTGCCACGAACAATGACTTGCAATTTGTGAAATTTTAATTTTTCTTTTTATACTACCAAGTGGACATTTGATATTTAACCTATTTGCGAGACATGGTATTGCATAACAATTCCATCTCAATGGTGGAATCTGTTTTAACTATTTAGTTCTAATTTATTTACGTCATTCCAGTAGGGTGATTTAGAAGTTACGCCACGTATATAGTAAAAAAAGATTTACACTTGAAATAAGCAAACCTGTGTTAGCTCTACTCAGACCTTGTTGTCTGAGCACGTTATAAAATTAAATTTTATTTTGTGTTTACAATACTATTTGTTTAAAAAAAAATGTTAAAAGACCTTTTTTACAAATTTAACATTGCCATATTTAGAAAGATTAATGTATTAATATTGCTACAAACTAATACCTGTTTACTACTGTACTAGGACAAAAGCGATCCGACTCAGTTTGCATATAAATTACAATGTCTGATTTCTGATCTGACATTCTGATATAATCTGACATGGAGAACCAGGGTACGAGATCGTTTATATTTCCATTCCATCTGTTTTTTTACATTTATTTATTCGTAAAAAATAGAACAACATACAAGTTCTAAAATCACAGTTTAATATAGTCGCCTCTCAATATTTTAGGAACTGATACACTTAACTCAAGACTAATTGATCAACTACACAACACAAATAGCTGTTTGCTACAACGACAAAGTTTGTTATATGAACACCAGTGATCAATCTGGTTGTGATTGAAGTGTGACATTTTGTCAAGAGTAGATGTGTGGAGTAATTAATGACAAGTCACATGATACTATTAGCATTGCTTTCCTAATTGATAGGTTTACCCAGGAACTAAATACTAACATTGAGATTAATTAGTTAATTGTCCCTGATAGTAGACAATACTAAGACTACTATTGTCTGGAGACTACTATAGTTTACTTAAGCCTAATTATTATTGACAATAACATAATACGTCTGTTGATTAGATGAAAGTGCGATGTGTTTATTAAATATTAGGGTATTCATTTGTCATTGAAAAAGTATTGTTTACATTTTCGATTTAATGTACACAAGTTTAAACTTGTAAAGTTTGATTAGCAATAAATAAAAAATACGCTATAACATTAAAAAAACGGGTTATTATCATCAAAATATATTATTATTATTTTAATTATAATTTTATTAAATTTTAACTATATTAAAATACCATAAATAAAATTAATAAACTATTTGACAACATTGTACTAACTTTGCTACTTACTTTGTTACTTACTTTCCATCCACAAAACACAAAACTAGAAATAATATTCGTCTCCATTCGTCCACACATCTCCTTTCTTTCTTAGGAATGAGAAATATAATAGATTTTTAGCTGTGTATTTCATTGGGAGGTATTATATATAGGTATTCCTATTATATATATATATATATATTTAATGTGTAAACAAATATTTGATTAGAGTCTAAGCTTTTTTCACTTGTGACCTACACTGTTTTTAATAGTAAATTTTTTTGATTGAAATGACGTCAATGAAAGTTCATTTTCGTCCCTCCCCACCAAATTATTTCTGAACCATAAATTTGTCCTTGAGATTTTGCATTCGGGTCTGTAATAATAATCGTTATCAAACAATGAACATAATCGAAATGGTAGATTTATAACAGATCCATAGACGTTGTTTTGTAATTAACTCTCAATTAGCTATAATTGGCGAGATGTCAACCAATACGTTTTGTTTTGGTTCTCCAGACTAAATTCTAGCATATTTAATCTTGGTAGACCTGATTTTGATTTAACCAAAAATAATATTTAAACCCGTCTCGCAAATTGGTCAAACTACATCCACACATTAAATGTTATAATGTGTAGAGATATCATTCCAAAAATCATAGCTTTATTTTCTGTTATAACTCTAGTTGACATACAGATATGCAGATAAACGAGCAAGGCAAAGAATGGAAATCTTAGTCATTCGGTGTAACTGTCATTCTGCTTAATCTAACGTAAATGATTTTGATTTGACATTTTTTATATTACATCGCTATTTGAATCTCGTAAATTCAAAGTTAATATATTTTTTACTAGAAAAGACTAATATTGATGATATGAATGATTATTTTTCTCGAATTCCATAGCTCAAGGGAGGGGGTGGGGCTATAATAAAGCTCCAATAGGAAAGACTGTTTTTCCACCTGAGATGAGTTCAAACACTCTTTGATCGCGTTACGCCTGAAGCTATGAAATCATATTCGTAACTTATGCGTGTTTTTACGACGTCACGACGTTTAGATACAGATCAACGCATATTTCGAAACCTTCTTTTATTAAAACAAAGGTGTATAGTATTATTTAAATAAATAATATTTTGTATAATATTCCTAAAAAAAATTATAACGATCTATGTTATATTAATTTAATGATTTTAACGCTTATGCATTATTTTACCAAACTAGTATTATTGATTAAATAATTATTTGAAGTGAAAAATGTACATCTTATGCTGGGAATCGATCAAGGATAGCTTAGTTGGTAGAGCATTGGCGTGTAAAGCCAAAAGTTCTGGGTTCAATTCCCAGTCTAGGACGTATATTTTTCACTTGAAATAATTATTTGTGCTATAGTAGTTCGATCCATTCCTTTCTCTAATATTCCTGCTAAAAATTTAATTAATATTGAATCTGTATTTGTTTTATTTTAAAAATATATTGCAGTATAATAGGATTAAGGGTTGGGAAACATGCCAACCTTTATAAAGTGAGAAATATTATCAATACTGGGTCCAAATTATTCACCCCTGTTTGAACTTTTATCTCTATTCTGTGCTTATCGTTTCCTGTGGCAACCAAGTGGGTCATATACATTTCGCAAACATGTGTGTACAATGACTTTATATTTAATTTACGGTCAAAAAAAACACTTGCTCTCTGCACTTTGGTTTGAACTTCATGGAAAACAGTTGGCATGGAAAATTATGTTAAAATAAAAAAAGAAAGATAAATATTTATTATTTCACTATTAAATTATTATATTTCCTCTTTTCCAAAGTATGTATTCTTAACGGATTTTTTTAAAATATTGTTGTTTTGATAAATGTATGACTTATAATATAATGAGAGTTTGTTATAATAAAAGAAAATATTTTCACTCATAATGTACGCTATTCATATTCTTCTTTTATTTGTTTATGATCCATTCATAATTAGAGTGCAAATATGTGATTAAATTTAGTAACAAGAAGAAACACTAATAATAGTATTTCACTGGTTTTGATTTGTATATGTTACAATTAAGTATTGTGTATAAGTATAATTACTGATATTGTGTTAATTAATACTGTGTACTGATATAAATAATAATTAAATTATAAGATTTTCATAAAAAAATGTTATAACTTGAATGAATAAATACTCATTGGGTGTAGTTTTAGGTTAGATATATCGAATTTTAAATTAATTTACATTTTCACATACAAAAAATATGATATTTAACACTGTTTGAAATAATAATTTAATGTTTTCATAAATAATAATACGCGAATAATAACGTTATTTTCTCCATTTACTGATACACAGTTATTAAAACAACAGACTCATAGCCTGGGGACATTAACTATCAGCAGTACGTTTACAATGAGGAATATTATAAGATTTATTTTAAATATATTTTAAAGGTTGTATATTTAGTACTAATTTTATTATTTTATTTTCAGGTAAGCAAACGTTAAATGCAGCTCTTATTTGGTGAGTTTCCAATTTTAGCATTTAGTTATTTTAATTTAGAAAGAAAATAATGCAATTAAAACCTATATTAAAAAAAAAAAATGAATCCGGTTTGAAAATTACAAGTAGTACTAGTATGCATAAAAACATAATTTAGCACTTGATAAAGTTGCATTTGTTTTATTATTTAGGTTTAGAGGAGGTAACAGAAAGTTTAGGGTTTGTGTGACGAAATATGTATTTTATTATTTCCTTATGTGGACTGCGTCTATAAAATAGTTTTTTGGTTTGGTACGAAGAAATTGGATGTTCATTTGAACATACAAATAATTTAAAATTGAGAAAATGTTTCAATGTGTATGAGGAAGAACGTAGTCCTTTTACCGTGATCCTTCGTAAAAAAAAAAGTTTTAGAAATTGTTCTTTTAAATACTATTAATACACGTGTATATAATATATTATACTTGTTGTAAACCAATTCCTTTCACAAATACAACAAGCCAAAATTTAATAATTATATGATTATTTTGTGAATAATGTTCACTATGGAATACAACTGAATTGCTTCTAGTTTTTGACATTACTAAAAGTGTAACAATTGGAACACGTTATCTGTTATATCTATGTAAATAGTTCATTTAGGGTATTAATTTGAAAAAGCTTTTTCGTCACTTCTGAAATTAAAATTATAAAACTTGTGAAACAAAGGTAACACAAAATATATAAGGCGTAATATTAAGCAAACCATGAATCACGTTTAATAAATTACAAATAATAATAATAGAGTCGAACTTGTAGTACTCTACTTTACACCACATTGTCGTACATCCACACAGTTGGTCTTCAAAATCAGTATTAGACTCAAGACAATAAACTAAAATGTTAACATATCAGCAACTATTGTGTTGCTTCCAGTTTGAAACTTGTGACAGCTGTTAACACTTCAGTATCCATGTTGTATAATTTCCCATGTATAAATAGGGTCAGATTTTAATTAAAATGGCATTTACTCAAAACTCAATTAATTTCACAATCTCATTTACAGGTGTTAAAATTAAAGTGTAGACTAGTTCTAAATCATCTAATATTATTTTCCATAAATATGACTGAAATATAGCGGCTTTAAATAAAGGTATCAAAAAGAGAAGCCGTGTTTTGTAACAATCAACCCCTACATCATTACTCAAGGTTACTTAAAGTTATTATCACAAAACTATTTATACAAGTGAATTTTTATGAAGGTAAGTTAAGGTGAAATGCCCGCAAGTGTATATTGTGAATGCAAAATGTTTGATATAAAGTTTATACAAAAAGTTATTACTTCATTAAATTTCAGATCGATTCTTCAAAAAAAAAAAAATAATAATAATAATGATTTACAGAGTCATTGAAAAACAAGGACCTGATGATTTAAAATAAAATAAATAAACTAAAGTAGTGAAAACCGTATTACGGGTATTGTTAATGTGTATACCTTACCTTAATATATATGTAAATTAAATTGTTTACTGCTCAGTTCAAGTATTAGGTCCATCACGCAAACGTCATTTCATATTTTATACTGAAACTAAAAAACAAGAAGAATCGCTATATAATGTGGTTCACTTTAGAGAACAACTCAAACAACAGTTTTCTGGTCTAGATACCTTTTTATTTTCGTTAGTGAATGATCTATTATTTTGATGTTGAAATATTTATTTAACAACAATTACAATTTTAATAAGCAGAATTTGTTAAAAATATTAAAACGATATAGATATGCAGTTTTAATTATTTTTCCCTTTCTTTTTTTATATACGAAATAGAATGTAGATGATATCTGCCGAAAAATTAAATTTAGAATAAATTGATTCCCTCAACTGAATTATAACCTAAAATATACATCTTTTTTGTTTATACAGAATTACATTTGAAGAATAAATAGAGGGTGAAATATCCGAGAGTTGATTTTAACGTTTTTTCTTTATAGTTTTTCTTTGTGTGTGTGGGGGGGCATTAAAACACGAGCATGCCCATTAACATTTATTTTAGTCCTACTACAAATATTATACAAGAAAATAAATGTTATTGTTAAAACCACCTATTATTTCTGAAAGAGTGGAGGAAGATTTAAATAAATATTATGTAAACTTCTTTACATAAACTAACGAGATAATACTAATATTGTACGCATTTTACAATACTAGTTAGAACTATTAAAACTATTGTATTTTTTTAAATTTTCTAATTATTTTCTCTCGTAAGAAATAGCTTTCTTACTTTACAGTCTTGACTAAATCTCAGCTAGCAATTTCACAGAGAATAAATGCCACTGTCATAAGAAATTCTACTCTGTACATAGATTAATGTCTAGTCATGTTGTATGTAATTGAAGTGGGTATATAACTGAAGTGAGAGTACAATAGTTAAATTTATATTTGTATACGTTATACTTTACAGAAGGAAAACTGAATTTAAATTATGTTTATTTAACAAAAACCTTTGCCACGTTTATGGTACATGTTAAATTCCAAATGTATTTAATTTAGTTGGTAATTAATTTGAACAAGATTATCCAATCAAATAGTTTCTCTTGTTTGTAAAACTGTAGAAGTTTAAAGTACAGAAAACTATTTAATTTACAAAGTAATATCTTATGAATCGTAAAGTATAAATTATTCCATAAAGTTTATTTCGAATCGTACTAAATGCAGGTAATTAGTCTGAAAAGTAATCAGACAGTATTCAATAAGTATAGTTTTGTTTTATAAAGTCGTATTTTAGTAGTTTAGTAACTAGTTTTGTTTTGTGACGGAAAATATAAGCACACTAAGATATTAAAATTGGAAAAGGATATTTTCTGCATTGTAATTTACTCATATTCATATTACAGAGACTGACATAAGCCGTTATGAAGAACTTGCATACCTTTCTTTAAGGAAATTAATATGTTCCCTAATCTACTTAGTCTATTTATGAACCATTATTATATTACAAGAACTTTAATACATTCCTAGCAAATATAAAATGAATGTGTAACAACCTAACCCTACCTACGATGTTATAAAATAATTAAATCAGTTGCTATAGTAAGTAATTACCTCTGATGTAATAATAACAATTAGAATAACACAGATGGAAAGCATGATACTACATAATGAACTAGATTTAAAATGAAGTCTCCTTTTCTTAGTTGTTATACGACGAGAGATTATATAATTAATTTAATTAAAAATAAACAACGTAAAACTTTTATCATTCATACTTCATACATACGTACAGAATAATATGCAACATTAATAAACAATTTCAAAACTTTTGAGTAGTTTAGTTAGCGGGTTCGGTTAGTAAAATTTGATGCTTTAATAATAATGGATTATATTATATTTTAGGAGGTTACAATGCTTACTCCAAATTTGTATCAAGCTTGTGCCAATCTTGTAATCTAAAACTGTAAAAAAAGACAATTTGTCCCTTTGATTGTTTAACAAGCTACAACTGAAAAACACATTTCATGAAATTTGTAATGAATACAGCTAGCTAGAATAATTGTCCAAAATTTATTAATTTAAAAACAATTTACTATTTAGGAGACAAAATTATAACTTTTTTTGAGCTGATAAAAATTAACATTTATAGTCAGAAACTTGTTCGCCGCGTTACAAGTTTATAAATGTGCATATCAAATTTTGATCATTAATTGGATGAAATATACGAAATTTAGTGAATAAAGATATTTCGGTACGATATAAAAAAGATTTTCATATTTTAGTTATTCAACCAAAACTTGTAGTTATTGTAAATTACAATTTCGTGAAAATTCTATATTTTTTAATCAGTTCAGATTATAATTATAATTTCATGACATTTTTTACATGGTTCAGTTTAATAATCTTCACATCTATCTTTACATCTAGATTTTGTGATAAAATTGGCTTAAATATATGATTACATAACAATCTAAAGACACCCAGTTAGTGTTTAGGCATGTTAGGATGAACTTTGTCCATTGCATGTGGTTAAATTATACATAGTAAAAATAATAGAATTAAAAAAAAAAAAAAAAAAAAAAAAAAAAAAATCTATCTCAACGATATTTCTTAATTAAAATGTTACATCTATTATTCAGTTTTTCTAATAAAATTGTTTTAAACGAGACTTAAAAGAATCTGAGAGATTCCACCAAGTGAAAAGAAAACTAGTTTCTCCGTTACTTTAGAACCTAAAATTACTCAATAATATCTAACTCTTGATATGGATAGAAACATAAATTGTCAACATTATGAAGTGATTTCTTAACCCTTAACTAAATCTAATTACATAATTTGCTTTTGAAAATTACCTGTTACGTTCATGTCAGTTGGGTGAATAGTTTAAAGCTACTTAGTTTAAAGTAGAAATATCTGTAATCTTACAGAAGTGATAAAAAACGAGCGTATCCCGTAGACTGACACAAGTAATGTTTAATGTTCGGTTTATTTTGTGTATGGTCTTATTTAAAAACCGCTACAACACTTATTTAGGACATTTTGTATAGTATTTTCCGAATCTCAATCTCAAACTTGAGCATGGGATTTATTTTTTCAAGATACGATTGTCTCTTCGTTCAACATTCTTGTCGAATGTTATTGGCAGTCCCGGAGACATGTGTTTGCTCACACTACTAGTTAATCAATGAGCTATACATTTCACAACTGGAGGCTGTGTTCCCACCTTTTCTGATAAGTAACGAACAGATTTAACTCCGCATAACACAACACGCACTGCGCTTTTTGTTCTAACGTCGCCATCTTGGATATTAAATCAATTAAATAATATTACAAGATTATTTGACTAAGATGACGTTATAGCTGTATGACGTTAGGTACATTTTTTACGACGATCAGTATTCTGAACAATACATTATTTACATAAAGCATCTTGAAATCTCTATTGTATTAAAGTTCTGTTGTTAGCCTTACTATAGAACAGTCTAGACTTCAGCATCAAAAATATCTATGTAAATATCCCCCCGTAAAGAAGTTTTTTAGTCTCGGTGAAATATCTAAGGATGTATTACCGTAGGGAATATAATCTACGTGTTTGAAGTTGAAACTACGTGTAACTTGTTCAAAAGGCGTTGCCTATCCAAACTGTTGTAAGAAACTGACTTGTATATATCAATTTATAAACCTAACATTACAACCATATAAATAAATATTGAGCTTGACTTGTGAGATAATATTAGATGGAAAAAAAACGCAAACACAAAATCTGAAATAAATTACGTTTATTTAATCAAAATCGTTTCATCGACAATGTCCCCACCCTCAGTGATACATGAGCTATAGTTTTTGTATTCTAGCAATAGTTTTGTCTATACCCTCTTAGCTATAGTTTTGGTATTCTAGCTCATGTATCACTGAGGATGGCGACTTTGTAGTTGAAACGCGTTTGATTAAAGAAAAGTAATTTTTGTAAAATCTTGTGTTCGAGTTCTTTTTTCTATCAAATGTGATAATGCATTTTATTTTTAAATTTCGGATAAAAACAAATAAATTTAAACTTGGATTACATTATAAACTATACAGCTTATAACTTATAATAAATCACACTAAATTACCAGTGTGGAATTGAGCATGACTGATGAAATGTCATTCTCTTGGTCGTCATAAAAATTATGAATATTGGAAAGCCATAATTCCAGAATATGGCTATTTTAAAGTGTGAAAGTCTTCCTTCTTAGTTTGTCATTGTAAAACAAATCTGCCTGGAGCTCATCTGTCATCTGCGTGGTTGAAGAGTGAAGTGTCGAGAAAGAATGAATGTTTCGCTATAGAATACATTAGTTGAAAATCAATACTGTTGCTACTGTTTCAAGAGTCATAAATGCAAGTAGGGAGAATATTTTAGACATAAAATTATGGATACATGTTAAGTACCTTAAGTTTTCTATTCTTTTAAATTTCAAAATTGTAGTCGCGTGTTTGTGTGGAAGTTTATTTTTATTTGAAATCATTTTTTGAACCGATCCATCGTTGAAATGCATAATTTAATAATTTATTGGTTGATATAGTAGATTTGATTTACATTTTAGAGGTGCAGAAAGTTTTTCATTACAATCTTTTATTTAAGACACAGTTCGTGTCTTTCTTTGTCTTTTTAAAAATTAGGTATCAGTATGTTTAGGTTATGATTGAATTGCTTTTATAACTCCATTTTTTTACATTAATAAATTGTTTTTAAAATGATTGTGATAATAAATATTGAAAGTTTTAAAAGTAATTTGCATTTAATCATAACTTTACTTATCTAAAACCTTTGATTGTCAGCCAATCAAGTCACTTAAATTTAAATATTGTTAAATTGTTTTTTTATGTAAATTTGTGTTAAATTATGAAGAGACCAATCTGCCAATAAAATAAGTTTCTCCGGATCATTTCTCAGTGTCACCGCAAAGTATTGTCGCTAGAGAACTTGGATTGTATTACGTTCCAGAAATTGTCGAGTGCGCGCATTCTCCCAACAAGTTTTCAGTTTTATGAAAAGCCACACCACTTGCTTAAAAGGTTTGATCATGATTTATACATATGACAGATTTTGACGTCCTTATAAATTTCTTTGAAAGAATATTCAAAATGCAGCACTCCCTGACTTCATGACGTAATCTTTTGTGATTACTTTCCCAACAGTTTGACGTATCCATACAGTAGAAATATTATTCCTGAAGAGTTAGAAAATAAAATGAAATTTATGTTGTGCGTATTTCTGTCTTGATCCGTAGACGGAAATAATGGATGTAATGCAGAAATAATGGACTTAATACTTTCTTTTTTGTTATTTAGAAATGCGCTATTATACGTTTACTATATAATTTAATTATGATTTTAATGTGGGACTCCAAGTAACTAAGCTGACGTTGTAATTTAATTATCCTAATGTAAAAGATAGATTAAAATAATATCAAGTTACTTAAATCTGCATTATTTGTCAGCTGTTATCTCAATTCCATATGAAATTGTTAGATCTCAAAATGAAGCTAACCTAACACAACTTAGCATAACCTAAATTATTCTAACCCAACATTTTTTAACATTCTAGTTAGTGGATGAAAATCAGTTTCCCAGTAACTATTGATAATAAATATTGGTTGTAAATAAATGACCTTGTTTTAAACATTATTTTGAGTTTTATATTTCGTAATTTAATCAATATATTTTACAGATTAGGTATTACAGTATTTGTTAAAGAAATTATTTAACTGAGTTAATTTGCCTTGTAAAGAATTATTGGTCCATAATTTACTTTAAAATTAAATTAGTTTTTTATATACTTTAAACTTCTTAAAGTTATACAAACAAGTGTAACTAGATCATTGGATAATCTAGTTCAATATTAAATCTTTGCCAACAAGGAAAATAAATTTAGAAGTTTTATTTCTTAAGTAACTTTTAAAAATCTAACGATAGATTTATTGGATAAAGTTTGCACAGGGAACTGAATACAGTCTCCTTTGAGACTTAGTGCTATTGTAGGGAAGTCCATTTAATCTTGTATTGTCATTAGACTCCTTTGATATCTGTCTTGCGGGCTGCTGGTCGATGTACCAAAGGGTTTAGCGAAACGATTCTAAGGAAGCTATTAAATTGTTAGCTATTAATAAATTGGTGTAAAATATTCCGAAAACCAAACTTTTTTGTTTTCTTGTATATTATGGTATTACTATTTGTTTGTTGATTTTATATGTATCTCTTATATAATGGAAATTTTTTTACATGGAAAAGATAATTATTTCACCTCTAAAAATACCATTACAATGACAAAGTCTTAATTAATTAGATGTCATTTAAAATATATATTAGTTCACTTTTTCCGAACTAAAATCTTACATATCCAAATATATAAAAAAAAAAACACTATTATATTCTAGAATGACTATCGTACTGTAAGTTATGTAATTATTTCATCGAAACACAACATTTCTAGACATTACTCAACGTTGATGGTAGGATTTCTTATGGCAGTGACGTATAGTCTTCGTGTCAACAGATTTAGCTCAAGATTATACAAAAGCAAAGAAGATATTTCTTATGAAAGGAATTAATTGGTAACTTGTAATAAGTAAATAAGCCTAACATGCTACTAGGTGTTTTTCATTTTGATACTCTGGGTTCATCACTTGATAACGACAGTTGATTTATATTCTCGAAACGTCAAGTATATACATAAATGGTGGCAAATGTCGGATAAAACCATAATACAAATTTTAAAAATTCATCATTGTCAAATAACTTTATAACTGTTATCAGTTCCAACCATTATATTTTATTCGATCTACTGTATTTGTTTATAGTTTAGATATATTACAGATTATTCATTAAAATCGTTTATAGTATTCAAAAAAATATGTTTGACAAGCATTTCATAAATATAAATGTTATAAAATGCTAGTCCGTCCATCGGCTGTACTTTTATCTACTTATTGTGCCCGTGAAATATAATTGTCGTAAAACAATCATCAGGATATCTGCTATTAGATGGAACCACCAACATTGATTTTATAAATTCGGCGGTAAGAATGTTGCTGAAAATGTTGCGTAACTGTAACCCCTAAAGACCATATTGTACAGAATATTAAAATCTCTTAGTGCGAATAAGATAGTTTATACATAGCTTATTATTAATGAAAAGTAATATATAAATTCCACAAACTTGGAATGTTTGTAATTAAATTGTTTCTTTGTTTTTTTCTGTCACGACAAAAACATCAATTTCGAAAACTACTGAAGCTGTAACATTAAAGAAGAAAACTAAACTTACTGAATACTGTCTGATTACTTTCCAGATTACCACCTGCAGTTTTATATAATGCAAAATAAACTTTACACAACAAATTTACACTTTATCGTTCATAAGATTTTACTTATGGACATTAAAATTAGTTTTGTGTACTTTAAACTTCTCATAGTTTTACAAACAAGGGTAACTATTTGATTGGATTATCTAGCTCAATATTCAATCTTTGCCAACAGAAGGAAATAAATTTAGAAGTTTTCTATTAAATTATTTTTAAAAAAGCCATCTAAAATTCAACGACAGATTTATTGGATAAATTTTGCACGGGGATCAGAATAGAGTCTTTTCATGACTTAGTAATATTGTAGTTCATTCATTTTTCTATTATTAATAGACGGATTTTTTCACTCTGTCGTACTTACTGGATGAGGGTATTTAATGAGACGGTTCTAAGGAAGGTGATCAATCAATATAATCATATAAAATGTATGCAGTTATAAGAATAGGGAAGATATTTTTGAAGTGTAGAACATGTGATAGGTATGTCATTTCAAATTCAAATCATATTTTCACGTTTTATTCTTGTATCATGTTGTAGGAGTAAAAGAAGAATATTTAAATTTTCTTTAAAAAAGATACAAAAGATTACTTTCGTTCAATTGTTTAATTTTATGTCATTTGCGAATGTCTTAATTTGTGTGAAAATTTGTCATATTTAAAAATAGCTATCTCAGGAACAAAAGAGTTTGAAGACTTCTTGAACATTATACAAAAACTTTACTCTTTGAAAACCGTCTAATTATTTTTCAGAGTAACTACCTCAGTGCATATAATAAAAAATTAACTCATTGAAATTATTACACTTTAATGCATGAAATTTCAAACTTCTTACAATTGTACAAACAAGATTAAATATTTTATCGGATAATCTCGTTCAATAATAAATCGTTGTCAACATACATTAAAAATTAAAAATGCGATAAAAGCTACATACATTACTTTTCAATAAACATAATTTAAGATTAATTATAACTCAGTTTTTCCTTTAATAAAGTTTATCGTATATAAATAACGTATATATAAAGTTACATATATAAATACAACTATTGCACTATAAGTTAACTAACCACTCCAATTAAATACAACATGACTAGACATTACTCATTGTACAAACTAGGATTTCTTATGACAGTGGCAGTTATTCTCTGTGTCATTGTCAGCTGAGATTTAGTTCAAGATTGTAGAGCAGGGAAGTTATTTCTTACGAGAAGAAATAAATTGAAAATAGCAAAAAATAACAATATTAACAGTTCTAACTATAAGTTCAATATTGATTTTATTTCTTTTGTTGAAGTCTATCTGTTAATCATTTTAAATCTTCCTTAGATATTTCAGAAATTACTTGTAGTTTTAACCAAGAAAATGTTTATTTTGTCATACAATATTTTTAGTTTAACGAGAGTATTGTCATGGTGACCAAGTCAATACAGATGTTTCAATGAGTACCCTATGTCCGGCTTTGCTTCTCCCCTCCTCCTTCGCGAGCTGTTATGAATACTACGTTTTCTCTTATTTAAATTTTCTAAGGGTTCAAATAAAATAACAAATTCGGTGGTTCAGATTGTTAATATAAATTTATTCTTTATTCCCTTATAGTTGTGACAATTACTTTAGGACTTAAAATAATTCTATATCAGTTTGAGATATCATATCCCTATCTAATACTTAATCTTATAAATTACAATGTAAAACGTAATCTGTCCTAACCAGACTTTTAAACCTTCAATCCAGAGCAATGGCAAATTATTTAATTTAAAAACTCGTTGTTTTTCTAAACACGTAAATCTGCTCACCTTTTCAATATATACCAGAATCTCTCTATAAACTGTCTGTTCCTGGAATCTCTCTTCGCATGTCCGTTCCTGGGACTTTCTCTCTGCTGACCAGCAGTGTCTCTCCGCCAACGTCTTGGATGCCAATCCCTGTTTCTAAATCACTAGTAGTTATATAGAGCTTCACTATCCATGTCATGCTAATTACATGCAAGCTGAAAGCTAAGCAGTTGTGACCCTTTTTCAATTATTTCCACAATAACTACCACAAGTCTGATTTGAAGATTTAACTGGTGCTAACATTTGACTATTTATTGTTGATAAAATATTTTCAATAAATATATGTAAATAGTAAAAAACTTATAATAAGCTCCTAACAGAGCCAAACATATTAATCTTAACAATATGCTACTCTATATGATGTTTAGAAACAATTTATTATTTATTATATAAACTGTTTAAAATTTATAACTTATCGTTGTTGTTTTACTTATTATGTTTGGAAAATATAATCAGTGCTACCAAGTTTAACACAATGTTGCATATTGTTCTGTACGTATGTATGAAGTATGAATGATAAAAGTTTTACGTAATGATAAATATGTTATGTAATCAAATATTTAAGCCAATTCTATCACAAAATCTAGAAGTAAAGATAGATGTTAAAATTGTTAAACTGAACCATGTAAAAAATTTCATGAAATTATAATTATAATCTGAACTGATTAAAAAATATAGAATTTTCACGAAATTGTAATCTACAATAACTACAAGTTTTGGTTGAATAACTAAAATATGAAAATCTTTTTTATGTCGTACCGAAATATCTTTATTCACTAAATTTCGTATATTTCATCCAATTAATGATCAAAATTTGATATGCACATTTTCTAAACTTGTAACGCGGCGAACAAGTTTCTGACTATAGATATTAATTTTTATCAGCTCAAAAAAAGTTATAATCTTGTCTCCTAAATAGTAAATTGTTTTTAAATTAATAAATTTTGGACAATAATTCTAGCTAGCTGTATTCATTACAAATTTCATGAAATGTGTTTTACAGTTGTAGCTTGTTAAACAATCAAAGGGACATATTGTCTTTTTTTACAGTTTTAGATTACAAGATTGGCACAAGCTTGATACAAATTTGGAGTAAGCATTGTAACCTCCTAAAATATAATATAATCCATTATTATTAAAGCATCAAATTTTACTAACTGAACCCGCTAACTAAACTAATCAAAAGTTTAGAAATTGTTTATTAATGTTGCATATTGTTCTGTACGTATGTATGAAGTATGAATGATAAAAGTTTTACGTTGTTTATTTTTAATTAAATTAATTATATAATCTCTCGTCGTATAACAACTAAGAAAAGGAGACTTCATTTTAAATCCAGTTCATTATGTAGTATCATGCTTGCCATCTGTGTTATTCTAATTGTTATTATTACATCAGAGGTAATTACTTGCTATAGCAACTGATTTAATTATTTTATAACATCGTAGGTAGGGTTAGGTTGTTACACATTCATTTTATATTTGCTAGGAATGTATTAAAGTTCTTGTAATATAATAATGGTTCGTAAATAGACTAAGTACATTAGGGAACATATTATTTCCTTAAAGAAAGGTATGCGAGCTCTTCATAACGGCTTATGGCAGTCTCTGTAATATGAATATGAGTAAATTATAATGCAGAAAATATCCTTTTCCAATTTTAATATCTTAGTGTGCTTATATTTTCCGTCACAAAACAAAACTAGTTACTAAACTACTAAAATACGACTTTATAAAACAAAACTATACTTATTGAATACAGTCTGATTACTTTTCAGACTAATTACCTGCATTTAGTACGATTCTAAATAAACTTTATGGAATAATTTATACTTTACGATTCATAAGATATTACTTTGTAAATTAAATAGTTTTCTGTACTTTAAACTTCTACAGTTTTACAAACAAGAGAAACTATTTGATTGGATAATCTTCTTCAAATTAATTACCAACTAAATTAAATACATTTGGAATTTAACATGTACCATAAACGTGGCAAAGGTTTCTGTTAAATAAACATAATTAAAATTAAGTTTTCTTCTGTAAAGTATAACGTATACAAATATAAATTTAACTATTGTACTCTCACTTTAGTTATATACCCACTTCAATTACATACAACATGACTAGACGTTAATCTATGTACAGAGTAGAATTTCTTATGACAGTGGCAGTTATTCTGGGCCAATGTTAGCTGAGATTTAGTCAAGTCTGTATCGTAAGAAAGCTATTTCTTAATAAATTTATAAACTTAATTCTTATAAACTTAAATTCATTTATAAGTAATATAAAATTACAGAATCCCAGTTGTAATGGGTTATAACTCAAAATACATGTACAAAATGTAACTTTTTTGCGAGATGAAGCTTTTTTTTTTTTAAACTAAACTTAGTTAAAACTGAATGCTATATAATGGCACAAAAATAATTTTTTCAGTTGTAACCCTCTTCCACTTAGGTATCGATATATAACCGAGGATAAGCGATAATGTAAAACAATCTGCTGATAAAGCGCGATAACGTATGCCAATCGGCTGATAAAACGAAATAACGTATGTCAATCTGCTGATAAAGCGCGATAACCAATTTCATAACAACTGTGTACTCTGTATACTTCCTTATTTATATATTTACCTATTCTATTCTAAACCTATCAATGCCGATAAGAAGTCAAATTAACGACAGTACAACCCATGGAATCAGCAACATTAATTTATTTAGTTTTTATTTATAAAACTCATTTCTCAAACTAATCAATTGAGAAGATCATTTTATGACAAATGAATGGATTCAATTAAGAAAAAAGTAGGGTTGAAATTACGTAAAAAATCCATTAAAGCAATTAGTTTAGGGTGGCAAACTTTACTATGAGAAACTGTCATAGGAGTTCACTGCATTCATGTATTCAAACTGCGTTGTTCCAATTGCCATGTTTTTTGTTATAATCGAAACTATATAACTAGAAAATATCTATAATTGAAATATTTTCCCATTCCTTTGAGGAAACATATATAATTTAAGAAATAAACAGAACTTAAGTCGAAGTTTTTTTAACTGCAAACACATCTTGCTCCTTCATTGTCCGCTCTAGGCTGTTTGTCAATCAATGCGCAGTCGTACTTTGTTGTTTTATTAATTATTACGTTAGGCATGCTGAATTAAATTTTTTATTAATAAAGTTTTCATTAAATACCGTAGTTATATGTGCTTAAAACTACCTCTGGTACTATTTCTTTGAACTTCTACATCTATTATTTCACTTTATTAACAAAACTTCTACATGTCGGTTTCATCCCGAATCTGCAGAGATTCAAAAACCTTTTAAAAAACGAAATCTTCTTAACTAGAATAATTTTCTCTAAGAGATAAATACTTCGCCTTGCTATAGTAATGACATTTAATTTGTAACGTAATAGCTAGCGATTATATTGTATACTTATATATAATAGTATATTACTATCATACTTCTATATTGCTGTTTTAATATAATTGTTTAATTTTCTTGAATTGACTATGTACAGAGTACGACATATATTTATTGCCTTCAAGAAAGAAACAGAAGTTTCCATGCGTTCATTTTATCACTGCATTCGTCAGTTGCGGTAATATCTGCTGTCACATTTTTTTCCCATATTTGATTTTTTTTGAGGACATTTTAATCTGCTAGACTGTAAGTGAAAAAAAAAATCTTTGAAGTACTTTCCAGACTTACTACCTGCAAGTTTATCTCTTAATTAAATTTACACTTTATGATTCGTAAGATTTTAATTTCTAAATTAAATTAGTTTTCTGTACTTTTTATAGATTTACAAACAAGAGTAACCATTTCCTTGAATAATCTCGTTCAATATTAAATCTTTGCTAACAAAAGGAAATAAATTTAAAAGTTTTCTTTTAAGCCACTTTTAAAAAGCCACGTAAATTCAACGACAGATTTATTGGATAAAGTTTGGACAGGGATGTGAATACAGTCTCCTTCGAAACTTGATTGTAGAGAAGTCTAATCTTGTATTGTTATTAGAATGCTTTGACCACTTTGTCATACTAGTCGGACTATATTATAAAGGGTATTAAGTGAGATTCTAAGAGAGATGAGGAACAATAATATATTGTAAATTGTAAAAAAGTTGCAATCATGGAGAAGATTCCTTGACGAGGAATAAAATATTCTTGATAAGATAAACTTTTCTTTTTATATCCTTGTTATGATATTTTTGTTTGTGAATTGTATACATTTGTTACATCGTAGACACCAGATATTTGTCATATAAAATAAAATAATTATTTCAGCAGTTCAAGCACTATTAATGTGTTAAAGTTTCATCTAATTACAGGTAATAAAACTATATTCCTCTTCAGATATATAATTATTTCGATAAAAAAAAACTTCTTGAGACATTGCTCAATGTATACATTAACATTTCTTATGACAGAGATTGTTTTTCTCTGTCGCATTGTTCCGTGACATTTAACTCAATATTATTAAATAAAGAGAAACTCTTTAATAATATTTAATTGGAAATTATTAAAAGTTGGTTTAAAATCACCTCTAACAGGTTTTGATTAGAAAGAAGGAACATCAATAAAACAAGCAAACAGACATAAAATTCGCTTCAAAGTAATATCACAAAAGAGAAAGACTGGCGCAAACATCGAAAAGTAGATACTATTTCTCAATATACCAGGTGTCGAGGGACAGTTAAGTAACTTACTGTCTATCCTCTAATACAGTCATTGAGTATTGTCTATCCTCTAATACACTCATTGATTACTATCTGATTACTTTCCAGACCTTCAGTTTTAAATAATTTAAAAAACTGTACAGTATTAATTTACATCTTAAGAGGTATGAGATTATACTTTGCAAATCAAATTAGTTTTCTATACTTTAAACTTCTTACACTTTTACAAACAAGAGTGGAAATATTTAATAATATTTCATTGGAAAGTCTACTTTAATATTATTTGTTTTAATAAAAGGAAATAAATTAAGAAGTTTTTTACTAAGTTACTTTTAAAAAGCCATCTGAAATCCAACAATAAATTTATTGGATAAAGTTTCTAAAAGGGATTGAATAATACTTAGTGCTATTGTAGGCAAGTGTATTTCATCTAATATTGTTGTTCCACTGCTTTGACCACTTTGTCGTGTTTGTCGGGACGATGTACCAAAGGATAATTAGTGTGAATATTCTAAGAGAAAATTAAACTGTAATATATTATAAAAAAGATGAACTCATGGGGGGAAAACATTTTTGAGGAACAATATATTCATGAATAAAAATATTTTCTTCCTCTATCTGTGTTATTATTTATTTGTGTATTGTAATCTTTAATTACAAATGTTTACATCGTAGACACACGATATTTTGAACATCAGCAATAAAATGACTCTTAAAGTGATAAATGATTCTCCTAGTCAAATGTAATTTTGGATTATTCTAAGTTAAATTAATTTTTTTACTTGAGTTTTCATATCCAAATATAAACAAAACATATTCACTTCAGTTATATAAAACTATATCAGTTAAAAACAACGTTTCTAGACAATCCGACAATCCTCGTTGTGTACAGTAACATTTCTTATGACAGCGGCAGATTTTATAAATGACATCATTATATATATATATATATATATATATATATATATATATATATATATATATATCACTATTGTCTACAAAACATCGTTTTATGACATGTTACTTATAATTCCAAAATATTATTAAACTGTAACTTTTAATCGACTCTAAAAATTTCAATTTAATATAGATAATAAAAAAATAAAAATAAATCTATTCCAGAGTAATAGCACAAAAGAGAAAAGCTACCACTTATTAATAATTAATATTCAAGCACATTGTTCTGTATCATTGTACAGATAATAAAGATTAGCCATAGTTTATTTTAGAAAAAAACAACATTTAAATTCCCCACGCTTGAGATGATTGAATTAATTGGTTTCTTTGTCTTTTCTATTACATCAAAGAAAGTTTTGATAACTTAACATTATAGGATAACCCTCTCTTATTACTTTCCGACTTACTACTGCAGTTTTATACAATACAAAATAAACTCTACAGGATAAATTTACACTTTATGATTTATAAGATTTTACTTTGCAAATTAAATTAGTTTTTTGTACTTTAAACTGTTTAGTTTTACAAACAAGAGAGGATAATCTCATTCAATATTCAATCTTTACCAACAAAAGGAAATAAATTTAGAAGTTTTCTCTCAAGTTACTTTTAAAAAGCCATGTCAAGTCCAACGACAAATTTATTGGATAAAGTTTGTGCAGAGGTTTGAATACAGTCTTAGAGATATTGTAGAGAAATCTTGTATTGTGATAGACCGTTTTGACCACTATGTCGTGTTTTTGGGACGAAGTAGGGTATTTGTAAGACGATTATTGTAATGTATTCCGAAATTCTCTATACTTTGTATAATACAAGACGTTTCAAAATTTGGATCAACTCTCATTATCAAACGATAAACTTAAATTAGTAGGAATAACACAGCCTTTGATAAAGAGACTTTATCCTTCTCTAATAGTGTGTGCTATTTTTTCCCTCTCAAATCTACATGTATCTATCTTGTAATAATTGTATGTATACAATGATGTCAAATAACCTTCAAAATTATATCACTTATATCAACAATCTATCATTATTATTAAATCTTGTTAAATAATCTTGTTATATATCTTTAAAATCATGTTACGGTTTTTTTTTTTTAATATTCAGTACCAATAGCGCAATCGTGTATTAATTCTGTATATATATATATATAATGATGGCAAATGTCTTTAAAATCTTGTTGCACATTTTTGTTTTTCACAAATATACGGTATCAATAGCGCGATCGTGTCCTTTGTTCTTGAACTTTTTTATAAATAGCTTTATTTAATTTTTTTTGGGGGGCCCAAAATACGATTATAGGTAATAATTATTTTCATTTACTACCATTAAAAACTGAATCTTTGAAATATTTTTCAATTTCTAACATCATTTATTTTGTCATACAATTCAGACTCTCTGTAAAGTACTTTATTTCTTTGATTGAAATCTTACACTACTCGTCGGCTTTGGTTGATGATATATTTATATAAACGGGTAAAGTTGCTTTTCTTGTTTGCAGACTTCACATTTCAACACATTAAATATATACAGTATATTATTAATTTAAGAAATTGAAAGTCAAGTGCATAATAACCGTGGTCAAATATTCAACTAAATTTTTTTTAAATATCTATAATAGACATTTTCTCCTTCAAGTGAAAATGTTGAAATTCTTGAAGATACTCTCATGTTTGAACTGACATTTTTATCGTGAGAAATTCAAATTGGTTTTGGTTACTTTTAGGTTGTTCACACTATATCAAAACAGTTAGTTGTTACATAGTGTAATATTTGAAATAAATAAATCTACAAATTAAAAAAAAGTTTTTATATAAGAATGTGTTAATTTAAATTTAGCTTGATAATTTTCATCCGCACTTTATACGAATTCTTCAGTGGATGTGAAAAATTTACCAACACGTTCACGGATATTATATGAGGACATTTTTGGTTTCTAATGGATAAATATTTTACTTTATATAGTGAATGTTACTTGCTAAACAATTTTGTGGGGGAGAAAAGTTAAACATACGTTATATTATTATTTTCAAAATTAAGAACAATGCTATTTTATTTTATACCCTCTTAAATATTTTGTAATCGTCGTTAATATTTCATTTTTATATTAAATTATGTCATCAATTTTAAATACAAAATCTTGTTTTTTCATTAAGTTTGTTGTTATTATGTTCATTTTATCCCCATCCTGCCCTACCCCACTCACTGTCTGCAGAGCATATTCGGGATATTAGAATTCTTGACAAGTTTGATTTTCTCTGCTTTGAATTGCAATATTTCGTACAGTTTACATGACTCACTCCATTCACGAGATGAAGAGGGCATATTTTGTATATAGATAATAGCTTTAGAAACTTGTTGTATTCCAGTTGGTACACGGGTTGGGTAGAACTATAATGTTCGTTTCATTCCCATCCTCGCCCTACTCCACTTTCTGTCTGCAAAGCATATTCATGATATTAGAATTCTTGACAAGTTTGATTTTCTCTGCTTTGAATTGCAATATTTCATACAGTTTACATGACATTTTGTGGGGGAGAAAAGTTAAACATACGTTATATTATTATTTTCAAAATTAAGAACAATGCTATTTTATTTTATACCCTCTTAAATATTTTGTAATCGTCGTTAATATTTCATTTTTATATTAAATTATGTCATCAATTTTAAATACAAAATCTTGTTTTTTCATTAAGTTTGTTGTTATTATGTTCATTTTATCCCCATCCTGCCCTACCCCACTCTCTGTCTGCAGAGCATATTCGGGATATTAGAATTCTTGACAAGTTTGATTTTCTCTGCTTTGAATTGCAATATTTCATACAGTTTACATGACTCACTCCATTCACGAGATGAAGAGGGCATATTTTGTATATAGATAATAGCTATAGAAACTTATTGTATTCCAGTTTGGTAGAACTATAATGTTCGTTGACGATGTTTCTTCTTATATTTTTATACTCTTACATAGAAATAATATTTTGTATTCTATCTCAAGTTCTGTAACACGCATTTCTTTAGCAGGTCAACATGTTACGAAGTTTATTGAATAGAATTTATAAATCTGTATCCTATAAAATATCGTTCAGTTCATATGTTTGTGTTCAGTGATATTGCGTGCACATACATATTTATGTTTTTTAATAAAGTTTCTACGATCCTACAGGACTTAACGCTTTACAAAGGAAATATCCATAGCCTAGATATACTTTTAAACCTATAATAGTAAATGTCAGATATTCTGATATTTCGAGTCTTATGAGAACCTAATATTTATGTGTAGAACATGTTTTGCTCGGAACTGGGCCATCTTATAGAGCGAGTAACTTCGAAATATGTTACACCACCATTGAATATGAAATATTTCTATATAACCCCGCGTGCTTTGAATATTCTATCCTTACATGTCTTTTGTTCGGGGCTTTCATAATGCCGAGTGCTAGTATAACATTCTTCTTACTTTAAAGATGTTTGATATAATTTCATATTTATTATTTTTTTCCAATATAAAATAATACAAAGATATGATATAGAAGAATATATTATATTCGTTAGTATAATTTTTTTCTAATGCAAAACAAATAAAACGTTTTACATTTACTTGCGGTTTTAAAACCTTTGGTACTTGTAAAACAAATGAAATTGTAATTAAATAATTTCAAATGGACAGTAAAACAATCCAATTAACATCAATTTAGTTAAACACGCCTACTAGACTGATCAAACCTTTATGTTGGATTTATAAGAATACAGCTCATAAAACTTTTAACAATAAAACTAAATTCTTGGAAATTCCTTAATAAAAGGTTTTTAAAACTTTTTTTCATCTCAATAGTAATTCATCAGTGATCTAACTTTCATTTTTACTCTTTTTCTCGTTTATAGTTAAAAACTTGTTTTGCCTTGATTTCTTTAAGAACTCATTAGACTATTGTAAAACAAAACTTAGGAAATGTAATTAAGAATCATTTCTATACGTAAATGAATCAATTATTTGTAAGGGTCTAAAACTGAAGCAACTTATACGTTTGTGTTATTTTCTATCTGTCTCTTTAGGACACTTTTACAAAATTTTAGCTATTTTGTATTACAATTTCAAATAATAAACTAAAGTGAAGGGCAAGTTTTTAATACAATTTGACAATTGTTATGTCTAACAATAATCCGACAATAGTATTTGTAATATTTCAGGGTTTTTTCCCTAAAACACATATTCTGTTTATTTCAAAATAATAAATACAATAACAGCATTACTTTTTAAAATGGAGATGGTAGTATTTTATTTAATATTTTATGCGTTTTCATCAAATATTATCAAATGTACCAATTGGTGACAGGAAAGTTGAGAATATTGCACTTTTTGATATTTTTGAAAAAAAAAAAATATAGGTCCAAGGCAAATTGATAAAAGTAATTATAATAGGGTGTTTCTATTCCATATAATGTGTACTTTTAACCAAAACAGCCATTGCTAATCGCTCTTTATACTGCATTATCTTTTGTTTTAGTATGACTGACACTGTTTGATTAATATACTCCAATCCTTTCAACATTTTAAAATAAATTTATTATTTAATTTTATCTGTTGAGTTATTATTGTTTTTATTGTTATTATAGTAAAACTAAACGAAACTCTATGACGCCATAGCGCGTATTAAGTCTACGTCAGCTTGACGGTTTTTCAGTCATATGTGCTTAACGCATGGAAATCTTGTCGCCGATGTTCTGGCCCTCTCAACCGGAGTTCCCTACTAAGCGTTGCTTCCCAATATTGCCCACAAAGCTGGGTCAACTCTGTAAAGTTTGAGCTCCCACAAGTAAACCTCTCGCTCGTAAAGCTAAAGCGTTATCATAAAATAAATCTACTGCGAGTTCATATATACTGGTTGAGGCAAAATTATAAAATCACTATAAGAGAAACTTATATCACTAAAAACACGAGAATGTGGATATTTGTAACCACTCCTTAAATGTATATTTTTCTATAATAAATACCTTTTTCAGTCACTTGTAGACTTCTTTAAACGATATTTTATATTAGATTATGTGACTGTATGTCCCACTGAAACAGGCAGCATCTTCAGGCTAGCTAATTATAAGTTCACTTACAAAATATTACACAACGTAAAATTTTAAATAACACGTCAACATATCGCAAAATGTTTAAGTATTTTAAACGAATAGGGTTTATCACTGTTTAAAAGACAGGATCTTAGAGTTAATGTCATATATACATGATGCTTTTAAACAGGGACAAACTATATTGGTTTAAACTTTTTGTTACATGTACAGTCAATGTACTAAATGTGTAATGATGTGTTATTAAATATGTATGTTTTGTAATATTCTGTAAATGGACTTAAATTAGTTGGCCTTAAGATGCTGCCTACGGTAATGAAACTTGCAGCTACATAATAGAAAATATCGTTTAAAGATGACTACAATCGACTGAAAAAAGGAATTTATAATAAAATTAATATAATTTTAAGGCTAAACAACAATGGATAGGAATATTTTTACTGGATCGCCATTTTCGTCCACTATTTGAATCATGTATATTTATTGTATTTTATTTTTTTATTTAATAATTGTGCCACGTGTTTTTAATTTTAAATCAGAATTTAATATCACTTGCTGTTTTAATATTTTTTGTTTGTAAAAAGCATTTTAATGGTTATAGCACGAAAAAGAATAAAATCATGTGTTTATATGGGAAATAGTAATTTATGACATTTAAATTTGCCGTCCAAATGCGGCCTTATAATTACTTAAAATTTGTATGTGATTGTGGTCTTAGAGGATAAACTATCTCTTAATAATTCCGATATCTTATAACTGAACCTCAACATAGCTTCTTTTATTTTGACGTGCTACAAAAGACTTTTGATACGAGTGCAGTACAATTTTTCAATTTTGTTATTATTTTGTTTTAGATTTACGCTTAACCTTTTTAACTTGATGTTATGTTTTTTCCGGTTTGAATCGACAAAACGTCATTTTGAAAAAAATATTCACTATAGTTTTCACAATTAAAAACACCTGTCATATGACATCGTCCTTGCTATTAACAATTTAAAGTTGTATCTAAGATTCAAAATATGATTTTAGGGATTGGCTACAAATACCCAACTTTTAAAATATAATAATTGTTTTCATAATTAACTTTATCTGTGGGATATATTTAATTAACTAAATATGTTTTTTTGTAATATTTGTATACAAATGCATGTTCATTGTAATTTTACCCCATAATAATTAAACTTCCTTTAATTTGAATGTCATAATGATAATTTTATATTTTACTTTGAAAATTAGTGTTTAATTAATTAGAACACTAAATTATAAAAAGATTTATAAAAAGACTACCCCGAACGAATTGTAGGATTAGTTTGTTTAAAATGTGTATAATCAAAAACTGTGTGAAATCTGTGTAGCCTAAAACACTCTTCATATAAATAGTTTTGGTTTAAAATTTGTATGCTTATACAATACGTATGATAACTATTATTATTAACACAAATTATCACCCCGTAAATATGTAAGAGTAGTTCTTGCGTTACGGTTTGGTTGCAAAACACACAAAACCAAATTTATCTCCGTAGCTACAAGCACGGTGCATTACTCCAGATAAACTTAAGTTCATAAATCTTCCCAAAAGTTAGATTTGTTCGTTATCATCAACAACACAGACAACAGGATTTATTTTGGCTCTGATTTATAGAAACTGACGTTACAACAGACGATGTTGGATTTTCCTATCTTATCCAAAAGATACTAACAGATGGATTGTTTTGATATTCATTTCAATATTTGGCTTTACATCTGCAAACGAAATGGTTTTTACTACTTTTACTGTAGTTTCTTTTTATTTCAGTGATTTATGAATTATATTGTTTTGACATTTTATTAATCAGTATAGTTAGTTTTATTTTATATATCTTTAAACAGAAAAATATTTTTAAATATTGCTTTTTTTATTCTTTTCATATTACTCAATAATGTCTTTGCATATGAAATAGGCTACGCATATAATTAATTACTGGCGTACGTCTACTGTCTAAAAAATGCATTTGAATTAGGAAATTTAAAATAAATAAACCCTTTAATGTAATAGCAGATATTTCTTGTTGAAACTCCATATTTAAGGATAAAATAAAGCAAAAGCTTAAAGTTTCAAATATTTAATAGTATAAATGAGCTACAATTGTTTCGCCTTGCGGCATCGTCGGTTGCCCATTTCGCCTTGCGGCATCGACGACAATTGTAGCTCATTTATACTATTAAATATTTAAAACTTTAAGCTTTTGCTTTATTTTATCCTTAAATAAACCCTTTGTTACTATCAACCGTTTACGTGATTATGTGTCTGAGCATAATATATATACCAGTCTTTTATATATATTTTGTTGGGTGGTAATTTGAAATCAACCAAATTTTGTAATTGTTTATGATTTCAATCAAAGTTCCAAATCACATTATGAAAAATTAATTGATGTTTATTGAGAATAATTCTACAATAATAAACGGTCGATGATGGTCGTTTTATTTATTTATTTATTTTTATTTTTTTCAACTTTTCTCATTCAATATTCAAAGCTATAGTGTCGAATATTTTTCTATTGAAGGTTTCACAGTTTTTTTCTAGAGAAAGATTATGCTATATATTTCATAAACTATTTAGTTTAGAGTAGGTGTAGTTTGAAACCGAGGGGGAGAAACACATAATAAATCATTGCTTCCGATATTTTAAGATTAATAAAAGCGTTACTAGAAAGGAAGTGTGATGGATTTGTTGTCCGTCTCCGTTCCTGGTTATTGCATTGAGATAAGTTTCAATATTGTTACAGGAATGTTTTACGAACTCGTCTACATTTCAATCGAAATAATTGTTTCCTTTGTTTTGTAGTTTTTTTTTTTTTGATTTGACATCAACTTATGATTTGACTATTAAAAACTATTATTCAGATTTCTGCATTAAATTAAACTCTGTTTTAAATGAAACTTCTCTTTCACGTTTTATCTCTCAGTTATTAATATCTTATCGTATTGTTCCCTGTCATTGGAATTTTCTGCAACTTCTAAAAACAAAATTGGAATTAAATTAAAGTTGAGTAACTAAACTATGCAAACAAAAGAAGGAGAATAAATTACATTTCCGTCCTGTCAACACGGGTTACTTTGAACACTGTCTTGAAGAAGTTGCCGAGTAAAGAAACTTTCTTTTACAATGATAAACTAATGTTGTTAAGTACAGTTGAGTTGACAGTAGTATGTTCTATTTTACTTTGCGTGTCTTTAAATCTGTGAACAAACTCTCTTGTCATAGATACAAGTATTATTGTTTTACATAAATAATTTAAGTCAATGTTTTGATTTTAAATCAACGGCATATAACAGGTCCGCGGATCGGACTTGAATTTGTTTTATTTGTCTATTCTCTACTTTAGTGAAATCGACTTAGGTTATCGATAGATCTTTATGAGAGAGTGAATGAGTGAGTGAGTGAGTGAGTGAGTGAGTGAGTGAGTGAGTGAGTGAGTGAGTGAGTGAGAGAGAGAGAGAGAGAGAGAGAGAGAGAGAGAGAGAGAGAGAGAGAGAGAGAGAGAGAGAGAGAGAGAGAGAGAGAGAGAGAGAGAGAGAGAGAGAGAGAGAGGTGTCAATATTTAAAAATTTACAGATTACTCTTTTTATTAAAAAAAAACATTTTAATGAAATTTTAAAACCTAACTGATTTTCCAAAATTGATAAAGAAACCATTATCATGGCGGGCACTAGAGGAGTTCTTCTGATGTTGAGGTTGTGTGTTTTAAAATAACGATTTTAGTTCAAACGCCCTTTTCTTATCGTAGGGAAACATTTGTATGCATTATTTAAGACCATATTAATCAAGTAGAAACCAAGCCATATGGGACTGTAAAAAGTTACTCTTTATTTTGTTTATAATTTGATACTCAAGTAGATATTTTGTAAGAAACTTTATCATTTCTGAAATGATAAATTTGATTATTCTACCTTCTTTCTAGTTTTACGCTCAATATATTCAGCTATTTATTGTATTAATTATCGATTTATATATATCCTGTATCAAATATATTTTACCACTATCGAGTTAGTGCCATAACTCTGCAGTCTGTCAACGTTTTTCTCTAAAAAAAAACACTGCAAAGTATGTATCCTTTAAATCCAACTGAGTGGTGTCAGCCAACAACAAAAACTAGCGGAAGGAAATGCTTCAGTACTCAATTCCTTGACTTTGCGTGTGCTACTCAAGATTAAAGTTGTACATCAAACTGCTTCATTGTCTGAAATTATCTCCCGGTATAAATGCTCTGAAAAATTACCTAGCTCAACGGTAATAGTTAGAGCTGTAAGAATATTTATGTGAAAATGTGTTTTTTATACGTTGATGAATTTATTGTCAGCATGTAAAGTTTAATAGGGCCTGTACATTGTTTTAAATTTTAAGGTGAAAAAAAAACCATTATCCGTTGTGGCCTTGCTAAATGTGTAAATCTAATCTTTCGATCTTGCTCATTTTCAGCGCAAAGAGCAATGCTTAACCTTGCTTTAAATATGCCTTTAAACGAACAACCTTTAATCGCAATTAAAAATTAATCATATACAGAATGTGGCGCGCACATATAAAAATATGATAGACAACCTTTGCTTGCAAATAAATGGTAAAACCTACTAAATTAAATCGTAGTTTTTTCAATTCCATTATATAGGGCTTGAAACTACCAGAATTGGAAATATAAATTGTTTTTGACAGTTTTATTTTTTCGATAGTTTTATTTTATTTTTTTTCATTTTAATATTCTATAATTTCAACAACTTTTGAAAACTACTTTCTTTTGTCTAGTTGCATACATAAAATAAAATAATTCTATTCTGTGATTTTATACGGGAATCCTGTACTACAAAATGTGTGTTTATATTTGATAATGTCGACTTGCGCACTATTGGAGGGAGAGGGGGCCTGTGAACTTGGAGAAATTTAAAAGTATATGAAAAAAATAGATTAATTTAAATTACCAAAAGGGGTAGACAATTATTTGTTTAAAGGTTATTAAACTGTTGCTATATACTTCTAGCTCGCCGTTATTAGAGTAGTGTGATTTCCACTTCAGATAATTGCAATAAACACATGTGAAGTCCCGTGTGTGGTCAACCAAATCCCCAAGCTTGTTACATTACATCTTGTGCTTGTTAAAAGTACAAAACTATTATTGTTAGCTAATTTCTAATATATAAATAGAAATAGGTGTACTTTGAAATCATTTGTGCGTGATGTTTCAGTTAGCGCTCTAGAGGTCGCAAGTTTTGTCTGATTTGGTTAAATTTGTAAGTAACCTTGGTATTAATGAATCGTTGCACTAGTTCGTCAACCATTTATTAGTTTTTTCAAACTACAGTAGATTTACATTATTAAAAATAAGTTTATACTTGGTAACCATCCACCTCTATCCCCCAATGCCACAATATGGATTAATTTGTCTATAAATTGTTTCCATGATCAACAATTTGAATTAAAATTAACTAGTTATTAAAAATAACCTCAGAGTTAGAGAAATAAATGATATTAGCAATAATAGCTTTAGAATTGAATTTTATTGACTTTTAGACAAATGTAGGAAATCTGAATAGATTTTACTTTTTCTTTTTTAAACATATGTCAAAATTCAATGTGGCGTCCTTTTAATTTTTTGTAGTTTCTTCTTACTAGAATGAGCGTAATCGTTCATTTTGGCGATCTTCTTATCCCTTTTACCAGGTATACACTGGTACCAGGGTCAAGGGAACGAAACGCGTATGAAGGAAAAGGATCAAAACAAATTTGCATCTTATCTTATCAGCATATCATATTGGTATATGAAAGACAATGTAAATTCAGATATTTAGGATTACATTTAGTTCTATTCTTTGAACAGGTTTATGTAGTTTTATTAACATGATTTAAGTATTTTTATACATGGAGGTTTTTACCTGTAAATATAATTATTGCATACAAGTTTAAAGATGACTACAAGTTTACACTGATTTAAAAATGTAGTACAGTTGACATTTTATACAGTAATAAGTGATATTACTCTTTAAATTGTCAAGGTTATTTTAAAATTTACTGGAAGCTGATAACAACTAAATTCCAATATATGTGCATATATATTTGTATATTCATTACGACAAAATTTCAAAGGACAATTACAACTTCAATTTGTACCAATTAAAATATAAAATAAATTGTACTTGGTTTAATGTAAACAAAACCAAATAAACGTTGGGAATAACAAAGACGTGATTATTTTAAAGTTGTATAAAATGTATTAGAGCAACTGGTCCGATTCAATCAGCAAATAGAGGAAATTGTTATTGTTTAGTAGATAGAGACAGTACGTTTATCATCATTTTCACATTTAGTACATCCCTTAATTGCTATGGGTGGTTTAGACTTTTTGAATACACCTATATAAAATTGTTTTTGCTAATTTACTTTAAAAAATATAATAGTTGGAACCGGCCGCTGAATAAATTGTGACTTAAAACTATGAAATGGACACTGATTATGACTCTCTGAGTGTTTATTTATTGTATACTTACATTTTTACACGTATGAATGTGCAAACAAAACATGTTCTTGCTCTGGTTTATCATATGATATATTTTCTGCAGTAAAATATGTAAAAATGATTGACAAATTTCATAAGGAAGGCCGTTGTAAATGTGCTTTTCTGAAGTTTCTCTTCACCTTTAAGTAAATTCTATAATAAGTTTTCGTGTTACATTTTATGCAGCTTGATATCTGCACATATTAATATTAAGATGGTTATCAATATTTAAAATAAATCATATCGTCATTTTATTTTCGAATTTTATTTTATTGTTAATATATTTATATATATATATATATATATATATATATATATATATATATATATATATGTGTATATTTCATGGTTTATTATTTTATGCAACGTTTGCATATAATTTAAGTACAAACAAATTATGTGACATTTTATTTGAACAAATGAATGTCAGATGGAGTAATTAATTTTAACTTTGTGGATTTTTAATTTGTGAAATTAGAGCCGTAAAAATTGGAAATTTTGTGTAGTTGTATATATAATCGTCAATATATATTAGTTCTCCAATTTTAAAATACATTTTATTCTGAGTTTAAAAATACTACAAATATTTCTACAGTTTTAATGTACGTTTTCTAACTTATCATGCAATTTCTGATCTACAACATATTGTTTCGTACTCTACAAAATCATATTATCTAAATCCTAAATTTTAAACCTGAAGTTACGATTATATATAATCGAATGTGCTTACATTGTTTTTCAACGCAGTTGTTTACTAAAAAGTTACTCACACCCTTCCACCTATTAAGTTGAACTTTAACATAATCTAGTTACGACTACTCTTGTTATTAAATAATAAATCGAAATTCAGGCTTCTCTAATATTAACTGCGAGAACGGACGAAAATTATGGCTGGCGTACTTTGTTCCATTATTTAGTTAGCGAAGCTCTCTACCGTCTCTCATAATTAGTGCCTTAGATAGATAGGAAAAGTTGCCTTGTTGTAGATCGTAAAAACCTTAACATAAAATGGATACAACTGAATCTATGAACACTGTTTTAAAATTACTCGGATTAGTATTTTTGAAATATAAATATATTATATTGTATTATTAGTATAGTAAATTAATGTTTACTTTCAATTTAGATATAATTTAGATATTCCCTTAATCACGATTTATACATTATTTACTTCTTAAATTTATTTTTATATTATGTTATTTGGGGAGATATCTGCCATAACCTTAGACAGGTGCAAAACGGAATTTATCTTTTGGACATTTGTAATGAAATTAAATTCACAATTTCAAAGCTAAGGTGAGACTTCAAAAACAACAGTACACGAGTATAAGTAAAAATGTGACAAATAACCTTCAGAATGATAATTCAAATTCCTAAAAACCATTTATAATTTATTGTCAGAAAAATTCATTTGAATGTATATTTTACGAAAATATTTTTATCCAGAGTTCTTAAATTTATCCATCAATATATTACAATATATTATTGAAAATTTCTATATGAATATAATATAATCTTATCGGTACAACTTCCTTCTTCTCTAACAGTACTTGAATAGGTGTACTTCTAAAATATTTGTGTACTCTATTACAAACCTCTTACAATATTAAACGACATGGTTATTTTAAAAATAAAACTTTTCTATTCATCATGTCATTTTGAGATATTCGAGATTGTATTTCTTGCTACTGTTGTAGAGTAAAATTTAATTATCTTCTACGTATTTTGTCTCAATGAAGTTCTAATTTATACAATTGAATTGATAGTCATCAACAGTAAAACGATTATTGGAAGTTAAAGCGTGACTGGAATTTATAAAATAAAATTTTACTGTTGTGATGCTTTTGTAAATTGTATTAATGTGCGTTATATATAATAGGTGTTTATTATTAATGGTGAGAACAAATAAAATACTAATTAAATAATACTGCATGATATTCTAAACCGCCTAAACAACATGTTGCAAGCACACTCAAATATCTGAGATATAAAACATAACATCATGTTATAGTTAGTTTATATCTGTGAAACTTTTTATACGAAAATGGTTCAATAAAATACAGAGTACTTTAATATCCATTAGGAACAGCTATTTATTTATTGCTCTTCTTTGAAATGTTGTGGATTTATTTTGGAACATAAATGTTAACGTCAATAAAGAAACTGACTAAAAGTTATTTTACAATTATATTGGTAAAATGTATAATAGAGGAACTGTGCAGTACAACACAATTAATTGGAACAAATGAGAAATATGACAAAATGTAATAATTATATGAAGCCATTCATCGCTACTGTTTAGTCGAGCATTTATTTTAAAACATTTAAAATTAAATTCAGTTATCACTGAATTTCTAACAGTGTATTATTTCTTACAATTCAATTTAAATATATTAATATAATTTCTATCATATATTAGCTACTCATACTGTACATCACATGGAAATTATAAAATTTTATAAAATTAGGAATTAAATTATTATACACTTTAAAGTGCCGTATTTATAAAATGGATACTTTTGAAATTTGTATCTATCAATTTGAAAATATCACTTGTTTCCTTTCCTCCCATGTTATATTAAATTTAATATTTGTTGAATATTTATGATTTTTTTTTCAATTCAAGAGTAGTTGTTTAATAATTTAGTCATAACCCCAATTATTGTATTGATAATTGAAAGTCATATCTGCTAGTAGAAACATTATTCACTCGGATTTATAAAGATTCATTTTAAAGTAATAACAAAATGAAATAAATAAAAAAGAAAGAGATAAATTATCGTGCAAGCAGTATAGTTCTGTCAGCTTTTCGTTGTCTTTTTTTAACTAAAGTCCGAGTCGAGCAGATCTTAATACGTAAAATAAGGTCTGCCTGTGCACGTGATGATGGAAAAATAAGAGCTGAGATATAGAAATCGTGACATGAATGCAACGGAGCCCTTTATTATGCGGAGCTGTGGAAAGCCGCAAAGAATTCTTAGTAGACCAAATTGCGGACAGGAATTTCATTGAGAAATTAAAAAGAGAAGGAGAATAATAAGTCCTTAATAGAACTTTTATTGCGTGTAGATTTCCAATCTCCAGTGGATCTCGAGTATAAAAATTAATTAAAGAACGTCTCGTCTTGAAATATGGAAATTGTTACCTTGGGCACTTTTATTGCTACATACGTTTGGAATTGCCTTTAGTAGCTTTATGGTATGCGACTATCGTATTGCTTATTAAATTGTTGACATTCTTCACTGGCCGGAAGCGTTTCGTTTAAACTCTTAAAATGGATCTTTTTTTCTAAAACCGTGTATCATGTTTCATTTTTTTTTGTTTTGTTTGCTGCTTCTACAGTACTGAAGATAGAGGGACGAGAATAAAACTTTAATGTTGGAACTCAGATTTCAATTTTACTTTACGAAATCTCAGCGAGGATTCTAGTTTTAATGAGGAAAAATTACATAGATGTTTTGTTAATCTAAGATATCTAGAAAACTGGTAACCGTATTTGCAGATCTTCAAGCTCCACAAACAAGTTGTTTCAATGAACTTTCAAAAAATAGTTTCGATTGACCGTTACTACGGAATTTGATAATATTAATATTGTTCACTAACAAGCATATGTAACGTATAGATATTCTGTCGTTTCTCCTTATTTGATTGAATTCCTGATAAAATAACGCTTTCTTAGACGCTAAAACCTAAAGGAGAGCCTAACAACCTGTTTTATGCTTAACGTCTCTACATTATCCCCGTTAGGCTAAGGAAACGAGGGAGTGGGTAACATAGGATAATATTCAACGGCATAATCTAGGCTCGAATTTCCTTATCTTTTATCTGTTCACTAGTTTAAACTGGTGTTCCTAGGATTACGAAAAGTATAAACGGGGGTTTTCTACACAGGGGTAATTTAAGGTTCGACTGAATATATTAAATTGTATACATTTGTTGCGCCGAGAATGTTTATCTTAATTCCAGAACACCTTAAGCAAAGTGCAACACTTAATAAATTTTTTAACTTGATGAAAAGCTTGGTTGTTTTGCTTGAATGATGTAGAGAATTTAATTGGTATGTTATTGTTAAAGTATTTATTGTTTATTATTTTATTGATTATACAAATTTTTGTCAAGAGAATGAATGATTTTTTTGATTATGGGATTATAAATATATCTTTGTAAGTAAGAGAGTGTGTGTGTGTTTTTGTTGTTGTTGCGTATCTAGAAATGCAAATACTAAATGACAGCTAGATTAATTATTTGTAAATAAGTCTATACACAATATGTGAAAAATGTTTTTCAAAAATGCCCGACATTTTTCCAAGTTTTCGACGATTTCTTTTAATTTCTATTGTTGTAACCTCATCACAGGCATAGACTTTGAGGGTTTCGATAAGTAGATATAGAGGGTATGGAGGTGTTTTTTATTTTATTTGTAAAGTACTGTATATGTAAAGGTGAATGTATTTATCATTTTAATTATTAGATTATTTTAAATTTCATTTCATATTGTCTAGAGATATTTGTGTATTTTTTTTAGTTGTAACCTATAAATATGAAATATGATCTTATTTTTTGTTTGTTTTTCTCTCTGTAAACTACCAATTAAAATTAATTAATAATTTAAAAAAATAATAAATAAATAAATTTTTGAAACTATTTCCCTTGACACTGAAGGGCTCTGTAGAGTTGTATGTTAGGTTATCCTGTTACAAATATATTTGTCTGTAATTGATAAATTTGAATCTTTTCAATATCATTCCGTTAAAAAAAGAAGAAAAAAATCAGGGAACGTAGTATATATAATTGTATTAAATTATTCTGTGTTGAAATTTGAGAACTTAGGTAAATTTAATAGTACCTTATTATATTTAATACATGTGTATAGCTTTTATAAATGCGTTCCGCAATCCTGAGGGTCTTATCTAAGTCTACCCCTTTTCATGTACTCTTTACCAATAGGATATCTCTCTTTCAAAGTACTAATTCTCTCGGCCAACTGTTGTTCTCGTCCGACCATGGCGCTATTAGATTATTCGAGGGCTAGGGTGTTTTTATTTTAAATTTTTTTATATAAAGCGTTTATGACCGGCAGGTTTTTCGCCTTAATAACACTAGAAAACAATTTTTAAACAAATATAATATAAAGTCATTAATAAGTTTTATAATTTTCAGACTTTTATTTAATTAAATTTTTAAACATATATCAGTGTAAAACATACGATATGTTTATATCTCGAGTAATATTGAACACAAGATGCTTCTATCTTTGTACAGAATTATATATTCACGAGTTTTCCCAGCTTGGAAAAATGATTGATTGTGATACCCAAGCCCCTAGGGCCATTAAATATGTTTATCTGACAACGTATCAACCAACGGCAGCGTTCATTACTTAAGGTAAGGTGTTTGTCTAATTACTGAAGACAGATGCGGGGAAAACAAGAAATTTAGATGATAACACACAATGGGATGCTGAGGTGTAAATTACCTGCGCAAGACAATAAGTGTAATTAATTTAGCTTCACCTCTTGTTGTTTGAACTGAGTAAACTCTGTTGATTAAGTATGGCAAGACGAACTGTCAAAACCATCCGTGAGCTATTCATTACTCGGACATATATGCTAATTGCTTAGGGACCATCAGAACTATGTGCACGAAAGAGCAATAATTGAGCGCACATTAAAGTTCCATCACACAATACATTTTGCTGCAGGGTTAAAATCCACCACGATCCTTTAAGAGTGAATTGGTAAATTTCCAAGTGTACTTATTTCATGAAGAACTAAAAAATTTACATTGAGAATGATAATTTTTGTATTTAATAATGAATATTCTACAGTAAATTCCATATTAACATGATGTGGTGAGATTTCAGTTCTACAAGTTAAGTTGAATTTTAACGGTTTCGTTCTTGGTTTAAATGTGTGACATGTTCGATATCAAGGTAAGTTATTATTGGATAATGTAGGATCTACAGGTTCGGAGAAACTTTCGAATCAAAAATTCGTAAAATGTAGATTACGTGCTCAAATTGACTGGTATTCGTCTAAAATTTAATCTACAAAATAGATTATAAATGTTTGTCTAATTTTTACTTTCTCATGTAGGTACGTAGTATAGAGAAAACTAAGCAATGAGTAAGTCAATATTGTTTTTGCGGATATCCCCTTTTAGTAAAAACAAGTGCTTATTGAAATGATGCCTATTTATCGTCTGCCTTGCATCTGTATGTTCAGTGCTCTACACTCTACAGCTCTCGTAAGCTGATTTTAATCAAATTTGATATGGAACCTATTTTTCCCCATTTTTTCCATAACTGTTAGGAATGCTGTCATACAAAACAAAATGTGCACAAAATTATGATTTCAATTCTAACTATTTTGACCAAATTGTCTCAATTGTTGGATCTATGAAACCGAACAAAACATATTCCTCGTAATCTTTCCAAATATGCCACTTCGTGAGTTACTGTTGTAAAAAATGTCATTTCTGTAATCGACTATTGTTTTAATTTATGAAATGTGAAGATTAACGACTCAAACCCGTATGCAAAATCGGACGCAACAAAATATTAAGGTTGTTTCCTAACAATTTCAAAAAACTCTGTTGTTTATTTTAGCAGTTATGTTGACGGTAATGAAAAGCATTGCAGGAAAACAAAACCGAATTAGTTATGCACTTAATACGTACATTTTTAATGAATATTACGTGGATTTGTGTTAATTGTAGATTCAGATCTGTCGAAGCATTAAGAAAAATAATGACCGCTCTTATAAAGTTTGCAGATCACTACTTCGAATTATTGGTTTTGTCTTTTCTACAGTACACTTATAAGTTAATATAATTTTATTTAATAGCTTTAGGCAAAGATTAACGACTTCATATATATCAAATTTATATATAAATATTTTTATTTTATTTCCCTCCAGAAACAACACAGATACAAAATATTAACACATCTATTACAGCTATTTTATTCAACAGTAATCAGTGAGAGAGAAAAAAGAGAAAGAAAAAATCAAACAAAAAAAAAAATTTTTTTTAATCTACAATAGACATAAAGCGTATATGGGCCTGTACTATATTCTTAAATATATACACTTACGCCCAATCATACTTACACACCTATACAAAAACTAATATACATAACTAAAAACTGTAAAATTTGCTTATCTAAACTAAAAGTATAAAAAAACATTTACTTGAATAGTAAATATAATATAGTTCAGAGAAAACCCCCCCATTACTCTGGAAGAGAAAAAAAAACAAAACAAAAAACACCTGGCTCCCCTAAGGTATAGCCCGCTTTGGGGATAGCCACTCATACATTTTGCGACATAAAATATGACAGCAGTAAGACAAAATTAACCAAACAATATATAGCCCCTAAAACAAAAATTTAATATACAAAGAGTTTATATTATCCTAAAATAAAACGTCTGTATAACTCCTATTATATTCTTATCTTAACCAAGCTCATTGTAATGAAATTTATGGGTTTGATATTGCACACTGTGTAAGGTGGGTTAAGGCCTAGGATATTGTTAGGAAATAAATCGTCCACAAAACTTATCAAAACGCAATCTTGGCTGCACGCACATGAACACAAACTTTACTAATCTCGCAGCAATGATATTCTCGTATACCAGTTTTGTTTTCGTCATATTGTAATAAAATGGTACAACGTGAAGATTCAAAATATGTTACACTCTTTGTACGGTTTTTAAGTTATTTCCTCATCAAATTGTGACCTTCTGTATTTCTATTAGCCTATGTCTAAATTAAACTATAAAAATTAATGTTCATACTAATATTGATTTTATACTATATCAATTATATATACTACATATTATACATATTATATAAAACTACATCACTATATATATAAACGGCTTTGTCCTGACTGACTGACTGAATGACTGACAGAGAATCAACGTAGAGCAAAAACCAACAAAGATATTGATACCAAAATTTAAAGGCATATTTGTATGAGGTCATAGACGCTCACTAAGAAAGGATTTTGCGAAATTTTAATTTTAAAGGGTATTAAATACAAAAAGAAAAAAAGTCAATTTCATTCATTTAATTTTAAACGTCAACATACACGCGCCTAGCGGCAAAAAGATAAGACTCGAATCAAAACAAATTCTAAATCTAATATTTTCCGACCCAATTATAACTAATCCAGAAAATTGTCAATCTAAAACAAATCAAAACCTATATTAAAATTGCGCCTATGAATTTGATTAATCCATAAAAAATAACAACACACAGTTAAAGACAAGAAAACTTAAATAATTTGTTTTTATCTAGACGTGAAAGGTCAACTTGGAAAATAACCGAATTGAAAATATAACTCCGATCTTTCGCCGATTATAAAAATACAGAAGACCTAGAGACAAAATGAGATATACAAAAATACGAAGTAGATATTTCTAAATATAAAACATCACCTGAGTTCATATAAATATTTAATAACAAAGACATAATCTGTGGAAATATGAACGAAAATCTGGAATTAAGATGGCGACCATTAGAAGCAAGACGTTAGTATAAAATACACGCCCACAGAAGTTTGTGATTGGAGAAGAATATCACGGGACTTTCTTCGCCGATATGAATAGAAATTGTATATATAAATAATAACTTTTTTTAAAACAGGTTATTGTACACAATGTTATTTTTTCGGGAATATTAATTAGGACAGAGATTTTGTATTGTTATAAATAAAAGAGGCAATTTTCAATTTATAAAATATATCATTTACCATATATAAATAGGCCTACTATTAAATTCAAATGTCTTTTTTTTTAATTAGGGCCTAGATTGTAACATATTGTTTTCTTAATTTTAAATATCTTAGCGCAAGCTTTTATTGGTTTGTGTGTGTTGAAACATGTGTTGGTTCAATCTAGGCCTAACTTAAAAATATTATTTGTACTAGCTGGACATCCGAATCAACTGTTTCATCAGTTATTTTATTAAATTGGCTGCTATGGTAATGAATGCAAATAATAGGTACATTCAAGAAATATGTATTGGTTCATCTTTCTAGGCCTAACCTAAAATTATATTTAATTTATTTTACCTACCTTAATGGCAACATACACATATAATTTATGTTGTTGTGCACATCTTTGGCATAGTACGTTTCTATTGATATTTATAAATTTCATCTTTCAATAGTAGTTTTTTAGTTTTTCATAATGTTGTTTATTTATTGATACTACAGCTGCTAGACGCTGGGTTTAATGCCCAACGATTCTTTACGATTTTCAAAATAAATTTACAAATATGGAATATAAAAATTGTTTTTATCAAAATGAATCCTACTCTATGTTACTCTGGGATTGTGTAGCTTTTTTATTTAAAAAAATGTTTTAATTGGTTTAGTAGTTCCAGAGATTAACCCCCTACATACAACAAAGAAATACATTTTAAGTCTTTATAATATTAGTATGGATATAAATACAAAACCAATTGATATATTATATATATTTTTATTATTATTATTATTATGACATAAAAATAAGTAATAGATACAATTTTAAATTTTTTTTGGAAATAAAATTTTCTTTAATATAGTTAGTTTTTTTTTTTTTATGTCTTTTATTTATTTTCCATTTAACCAGATGAGCCACAGCAACGTGTGGCCGGGTACAGCTAGTATTATATAAAACATAAAGTCTCTCTGTCTGTTTGTAACATTATAACTCAAGAATCGCAGATCCGATTCTTATGCAGTTTTCATTCTTATGTAGGTACGTTAGGTTTACAATTGATTAAAATTGGTTTAGTAGTTCCCAAGTTGTATCAATATTTGTATGTAAGTGTAATATTAAAATTAAAATTTTCGTTTAATTTTACGCATTTTCTTAAAACTTCCAATAACAACTTGTATTTGTTCAGTGACAATGATAGTATGCGATTTGAATTTTGATTGGAACGAAAAACTTTAAAAATAGTTCCCGAGTTATAAATACTTTTTTGCTTCTGAAAAAGAGGATATCCAGATTTTCCGTAGTATTTCAAGTCTTCATTAAAATAAATATGTTTAACGTCAAAATATGTACTCTCATTGACAAAATTGATATATGATTTAAACTAACAGGCTGAAAACGTTTTTTTTTAAATCGGTGCAGAAATTTCCATGTTTAAATTTTTGTTATCGCTTAACTGTAAATCCATTATCTCTCATATATTTTCCCTTTTCAACGTTACGGAAAATATACGGAACGTTATTTAGAATTATTAAAATCTATCAAGATTTCAAAATTACAGGTGGTTTTAGATCGAAAGCCGCATATTTTTGTTTCTCACATGGACACGTGGCATATTTGCGTGTGAGTTCAAGCAGTAATTTATACCTACTATCTGTTATTGTGTACAGTAAGTAAAATTATTATTTACAATAAAATAATTTTCTAATAAAATAAAATACGTTAATAGAATTTTTATTTAAAAATTACTGGATTTAATTTACTAAATAAATGTCTTTACTTTTATCAATCTAGCTAAAAAAGTTAAAATCAAACATCGTTTCTGTAAATACACTATCCTGAGCTTAACACACTAAATAATACAAATTGTGTAGTCCAGAGGAGCATAACCGAAGGCAAATTATTTGTATAAATACAAAGCCCGATTTTCGAGCGGTTGAACCGCGGACAAAATTAGTCTGAGTTTGAATGCCACTTGATCGGATAATAGGGTAAAAACGCCTGGGAATTTAAAATGATCTGACCTATCTTGCTTGTTAACTATCTGTCAAAGATGATAATCTATGCAATTTCATTAAAATTCTCGATATTTAGTGCGGATGATTTTCTTTTTTTCATAAGAGCGCATGCACATACTTTTGTATACATCTTGTCTCGAGCGCAAAGATTAATTACAGCTTCATTATAAGGACTCTAGTTTGCACAAGTCAAATAAAAAAGTATCAAATTTCCAGAAAGAAAGTCAGCTGATAAGTGTCATATACATAAAAATTTCATTGTTTATATTACAATCAATTATTTTCTATATTAATGAGAGTTCAGTTACTAATGATAATGTTTAATTGCATTTACTTGAATTTTCAGCCATTTCATAATTTTTTTTTTTTTTTTTATTGTGTTTTGTAATATTAAATTTGTTTTAAATTTTCTTTTTTTTTTCACAGTATATTTATAAATACTCTTAATCTTCATGTCTCATTAAAACTTTATTGAAATCATTAAAGATTTAAGACTAAAGACTTTTAATGAGCGGAAAGAATGTACATACATTTCACTCGCCATTAATAGAACTTGTCTTCAGTATTTAAAACTTTTTTAAACTTTATATAGAAGAACATTAATTAAATTTATTTTTTATTTGTGTTTATCTCCATGAAACCATTATTTTGTGCTAGTGTGACTGTCTGTCTTTAAATGTGCAGTATGTACATTTTACTTCAGTACGTATTCTGAAATAAAATACGTATTCTAAAAACTTTCTTTTTCCTCTTCCTCAGAAACACTAACGCACCTCTTTCCTGTTTGACTTGCGTTACAGTTTACCTTAATATTTCACCTTACTCTTTAATTATCTGGTTTGAAAACTTAGGATGTATGTTTTCCATACTGTAAGCTAATTATTGTTTGTTGACTACAAAGTTTCCACGTTTGTAGATAATTGTTCATTACAAGATGTATTTATTTAGCTGCCAATGTTGACAGCGCAGAGCAACACACTTCCTTGTCAGGATGTGTTTCCTTTAAAGTTCATGACTTCTAAAGGTTTACAAAACATTGAAGTTAGCAAAGCATATATGACTGCTTACTTTACATTTTAGTCTTATGTATATCCTTTGCTGTTGCCGACTTCGACTTCGTTTTACAATTAGTTACAGAGCGAGTGAAAACTCTTTCCGTCTTTACTTCCTTGCTTTCCGAATGCCTTTGAACTAAATTCTGTTTCGTACTGGAATTAACCTAATTTACTTATTAAGTTTAAAACGTTCTAATATTAGTATTGTAATAAGCGTAATACAATTAAGCCTTTTACTTAAAAAAAAAAAATGTTTACTCTTAAAACAAGTTTTTTTTATTTTTTTTTATTTTTTTTTTATTATTACAACTGAGTACAAACCCATCTAGTAATTTACATTTAACAATATATACACTTTGAGGGGAAATAACCCATTGGTCATTACTCCCTTAATGTCCAAAGTCCATTAAGTCGAATGGTTTCATTCGTTTCAGTCTTCTAACTAAACCTGTTGTATCCATCAATCTGCGTATCTCCGGATGCTCATGTTGCTCAATGCGATGTCTGTGCTTGCTTGCTTGCTTTTTTATTTCTTCTTCAACCGTATCCATTTTCAAATCCCTATGCAAGTTGTCATTTCTTATATACCATGGTGCATCAACAATACATCGGAGCACCTTATTTTGAAAGTTTTGTATGTTTTTTATGTTAGACTTCTTTGTACAACCCCATAGCTGTAATCCATAGGTCCACACGGGCTTTAAGACTTGCTTGTATATGAGCATTTTGTTATGGATTGATAGTTGGGAATTCCTTCCCAGAAGCCAATACATATTTCTGAATTTAAATTTTAACTCTTGAACTTTCTTTTTAACGTGTTCCTTCCATTTCAATTTCACGTCCAAAGTCATTCCCAGGTATTTCGCGGTATTAACATGAGGAACTTGTACAGAATTGATTAAAATTGGTGGGTGATAATCAATCTTTAAGTTGGTAAAGTTAACATTGGCTGATTTTGATTCATTTAAACCAATACGCCACTTCTTGGTCCATCTGCTCACCGCATTGGAGGCCCTCTGGAGCTTCCCTGCAGCTTCCTCAATTTTCGTCCCAGTTGCTAGTATTGCAGTGTCGTCTGCAAAAGTAGCTATTGTTACATCTTTGTCATTTGGAAGATCTCTCGTGTAAAGTAAATACAAGACCGGTCCCAGCACGCTACCTTGTGGAACACCCGCTGATATCCTCTTTAATATGGAGTATTCTCCCTCAAATTTCACTCGGAAATGCCTCTCAGTCATGTATGACTTGAGTATTTCGAAATATTGTTTAGGTAGTTCTTTTTCTAGTTTCCACAACAGACCCCTATGCCATACCTTGTCAAAGGCCTGTGCTACATCCAAAAAGACACTTGCACAAATTTCTTTTTTCTCCAATGTGTTTTCTATGATACTTGTAATTCTATGAACTTGATCTATTGTAGAAAATCTTTGTCTAAAGCCAAATTGATGGTCAGGGATGAGATTTCGTTCCTCAATAATGGGCCTGAGTCTTCTTAGAAGCAGCTTCTCGAATAATTTTGAAATTATTGGGAGCAATGATATTGGTCTATATGACTTCCTATCATTTGGTGATTTATCCGGTTTTAATATCATGATGACTTCCGCTACCTTCCACTGTAGGGGAACATACCTAATCCTTAAGCTTGCATTTATTATGTGCAGTAGCTTTCTAAGTCCTTTCTCGGGTAGATTTTTAATTATTTGCCCAGTAATCAAGTCATACCATGGTGCTTAAAACAAGTAACGATAGTTTTTAGTTTTCTAGTTATTTAAAGAAGTATTGAAAATCTTGCTGAATCGTTTTCACTCGTACACAAACACACGACGAAATTTAGATTATTTAAATCTACCTCTTGAAGACATCTACGTTGATTATGTCTGAACTGATACTTTTTGGCAGATCTGAACGATAAGAAACTGATCTATAATAATATCTTTTAGTAATATCTATTATTCATTAGTGTTTACCAAAGTTTTATCGAAAGCCAATTTTGAGAAATGATAACATCCCCATTTACATTTTATAATATTATTGATAACTCCATAACCGGATTTTTTAACGAAATGGCGGCAAGTACAGTTTGTTAGAATCCGTACTGGTTATTAAATAACAGAAACATGTTATACAAATTCTAAAACGAAATTTGATAAAATAAAAATCTATCATCGTACGATAGTATCATTAATTCAGAGTTACAATAGTTCATTTACACGCGTACAATTAGAAGTCCACAATCAATTAAAATTATTGTGGTTAGGTTATTGGGGTATGCAGACCATTATTGTATGTCAACCGATGCTTATTCTACACTCCAAGGACTTACAAGTAAGGCTAGCCACAATATCTGTGCTATGAAGCCCCTCCTGGTTATGACTCTTCTACTAGCCTCGAGCCTTACACTGTCTAGGATGATAAGTTTAGCAGTCTCTTCACACTGTTTACATAACCCTCAAACAGGATCCAGAGTGTTGCAGTTGTTTCCTGATATGGCCGTGTCCAGTGAATAATCCGATAACTTGTTTAAGCAAAGCCATAGGCTTTTGAGTCTTCCTTCCGAAAGTACCTTCCAGTCCCGTATCTTAATAGTAGGGTTATGCTGAACAAGCATCTCCCAGCTTGATCGGAAGACTGCTTCAGAAGATTGGGATACGCCCTAAGAAACACCCTTCTAATCTTCAGAACGTCCTTCCTCAATCTGGTGATCTACTTGTTTTTCACTTCATGGCTTAAAGATAGCAATCATTGTCTCCAGCCAACGCTTTGTTTCTTCGTTGAGGTTGAGGCAGAGAAGAATAAAAGCTCCTTTTTCCAGCATCTCCCTCAGAATGAAGGAAGAGTTCCATTCAGCATGAGTTCGAAGTTATCCATTATCGCGTCCTCGATGTCTTCACCTTGCTTGTCGGTACGTTTAACCTTAGGATAGTTGTCTAGAACAACAGCAATTTTGCTGGCGAGGAAGTCCGTGTAACAGGTATCTTCCTTACAATACGGTGAGTTTTGGTACGTCAGAATATCGAGTTTCACCTCTAGTCTTATTTAAAGGGTCCTCAGCGGACCACCTGACCACACCCCTCCCTGCCTTGAAACCCCCATCGATGCCCAAGGTGATTCCCAACTCTGACCTCCTCCTCTTTTTTCCCTGCCCCTGCAACTTGTTACGGTTAGGCATTAGTGAGATTAGTTTTCTTCACCATTACGGCTCAGTAGTATCGTCTAGTGAACCAATGAATCCCAGTGTTGCTAGGTTTTTCAGATGTTCGTCCTATCCTTCCGAGATAGGTGGAACCTCTCCCTGTTCTATCTCATCCAGCACTTTATCTACGCATTCTTGGCTAGAAGCCTTATCAGTTACTTCAAGCCAGAGACAGATGGGGTGATTGCGGAAGATTGTCCACCGAGCGATGAGATCGCCAACTCCCACGGCAAACATATACTCTTTACACCAACTTTAACAAACATGAATGTTGTTGGACACAGAAGGACATAAAACATCTTAACATAGGTTTTTTTATCCTCTTATAACAATCACTCAATGCATGACACCGTAAAGAAATAATACTTTTAAATTTTGGACTAGCGTTTTTTTTCTTTCTCCGTAAAGTGCATAAAATAGTAAACAAAGAAAATCTTTTAATTTTGGCCTACTTCTGTATAATTTAAATTTACTAAACTAAATACCAAAAAACAAAAAAAAGTAAAACAGCTTTTCAGCTCAAAAACAGGAAAAACTTTTTATTGATAATTTAAGTTGTACCTACTTTCAAGTCCGTCACTGGAAATCTATTTAAATAATACATTTAAAATATCTAATTGTTGAACGTTTCTATTACAATAATATAAACAATGGAATTTAGAGTTTGTTATAAATTAAATTAAAACCTTTAAAGGTCATAAATAAATTGTATTTGTTTTAAATTCAATTTTAACTTCCATTTTATTTTTAACTACTGTCGTAACAAGTTGTAAATGTAAAACGTAATGTGTTTTTAAATTGGCTGATTTTTTTTATAATGCTGTTTTATTTTAAAAGGTGGAGTAATTCATATTCAATTAGTGTTTTGTCCACAATGGTAGTTAAAAGTCAGACTTTTTAACATAAATTATGCTATCGCTATCAAAGCAACTATTTTATTGGTTTGATTTAGTGAACCTCCTCTAGAAATATAGCTATTGTCACCATCCTCGTGGTAAAGTTGTCATCTTAAACTATCAAAATGAGCACCTTCAATGACCACCAACGACCTAACTCTTTGTACAAATGTTTATTACAGAATGGAAATAAAACTCCAATTCTAACTTTTAAGCGGCTTATGAGAGACACTTGAAACTTTCATGATAATTTAATCCTCAATGATATAAGGATTCAATTTTAACCTCTTTAAGGGAGTGGCTCTGGAATTTTTAAATTGTAACACACTAAATGACATCTCATTTTAAATGTGTGTTTTCTTTTTATGAAAGAAAAAATTGGCTTTAAGGAAACGTCGTTACAATGTCTTACTCCAAAACGAAGGTTTCGCAAAGTTCAGTGTTCTCCAATTTGCATAATAGTCCTTCAGAAATTTAAGGATACCAACGGTTAAGGATACAAATTTGAAAACTTTAAAATATTTAAAGTGGTAATTACTATACATTTAGACACAAGGCAACTACCATCAGCAGAGTCTGGATGTCTGGGTTGTAGTTAACCAACCATCGATTTTAATTTAATACATTCTCCATATTTTTATCTGTATTGTATGTAATATGTGTATAAAATAAACGCATTATTGCTATTTTATCCGTACTCTATACATTCCTACCCGACAAATGACATAATAATAATATCGTGTAAAAATTTGCATAGTTATTTTAAATAGATTCCATAAATGTAGCCTCTAAAGTCTAAAGTTTAAAATAAAATATATTGATGACTATTCACCCCAAAATTTATATTATAAAGATGTCACCAAATATATCCTTTTAAAGATCAATATTCTCAAAATCAACAGACGTTGTTAAAAGAGTTATAAAATCAGAATATTAGTATTTCATACCAATATTCCAAATAACAAATAAATAGCATTTACTGTTCCAGAACAATTGGTAAAAAACTACAAGGAAACACCAACCCACCAAACAAATGAATACAGTAACTTTATGATTTATTTGAAATGGCAATTTATTGATATTTAGATACTCTAAAAAGATACTTTGAATATCAATGTATAGTTTCTAAAAAATTGAAACACGCAAAGCTAATTAATTCATTTCAACCTCAAAATGAAATAATTCCGGCTTGAAACGGTTTCACGTATAATGTTCCTATTATGAGAATAAACCTCAAAAACTTCAAAATTTCATCTTGAACGTCCTTTTTAATTTGAATAAATGACCAAGTTCAATTTTGTTTCGCTGAAATATTAAAACACAAAAACGTTGCGTTAAACTTCAGTTAATACTATAATATTTTTGTATATTTCTAACAAATTTAATTTTAAGACAAATCCATTTTAGGTTAAATTAATTCATTTTAAAGCTCTTCGAAGAAAACTTGATGATCATATATCAAAGAAAGGATCCATTTTATGCTTGAGCTCAGACATACGTAAATGCAATCTTGTAAAGTGAGTTATGAACATTCAGATAAATGATGAGTCTTGAATCATCCCTATATTAAAGTTCTTCATTGATGGTATGTTACAACATAAAATATAATGCTCTTATAGAGTATGCATGGTAACAGCAAGGAACTCAAAATCCGATCACGTTTAATTTATTGTAGGCCTACATAACATAAAAAAACAATATTTTGACGGGTAAAAAATATATATTAAATTTTTCATGGAAATGTACTTTTGAATGAGTCAACCAGAGTTTTGATTCTATCAGCAGATAAAAAAAACACTTGTAGAGGCTACAAAATAGTTGACCTGTCTAGGTTTTATGAGGGCACAATAAATTACAAGGGCTTTGAAATTCTGAATGACATGTACGATCACTTAAAACCCCTGGTTGACATCCACGGGGGCTTTTAGCTTCCAGATCCCCAATTAGCAACTAATCCCCAAAAATTGATGTTTTATGCTTATTGGTTAAACGTGAAAAGAACCATGAATACTGTTTTAGAACGTTGAATATCTTAAAATTTGAACTAACTATTCCATTCAAGTTTTGGTAAAATGGGTTTATAATTTAATGCCATGTCCAGTTAAAAACCAGGCAGGTTTTAATTTAAATTCCTCTTAAACTATAAACTAATTTTCTTTTACGCTAAGTTTAAAAATAATTTCCTAGAACAATTAGAGAAACAATACCTAAAAATAAAATAATTGCTGTAATTATTATTTAGTGTTATTCCGTTAAATACACTGAGGTACATTTCGTTTTACTAAATATGATCTTCACAAGTACACATGCAGAGATATTTAAAAAAGGGTTAAATTTGGAAATTAATATAATTGTTTTTTAGTAATTGTAACTGTAATCTTGGTTAAAGGAATTATCAATTGTTATTGTGAAGTTCTCCACAGAGCTAATTGAACATTGTATTTTAATTGGTGCTGTTTGTTCAATCTCATACTCCTAAATCTATAACCAATTGAATTCTGTTTTTTACTGGGGGGTTTTAACGGTACATAACACGTATATATATATATATATATATATATATATATATATATATATATATATATATATTAAATTGAGTCTTAAAATAATGGAACTTTTATACAACATATTTATAACAAATTATATATTTTAAATTAGAACTATCTTCTTTCGAAATATAGAAATTAGAGTTATTTTGGTCCTTGCAAGAGGCTATACATTTCATTGATCCTACCCAATGGTGTAATTTCGGTCAATCCTTATATCGAAATTTGAATCAAATGATATTTTGACTTTGATTTACAAATCGTTGGATAAATTCACTATTTTAACCTAAAAATCGCTTGATCAATGTCAGAATAGCAAATGAATTTGGAAGGTTAAATAATATTTTTGAAGGTACCTGTTTATAACATCACGAAATTTTATTAAAACCTGACCTTAAATTTTAAACCTCAAAGGAATTAGAAGTCTAATTTTTTGATGGATTTCAATATAATTTGGTATTTAAGTTTCGATTTATTATTCGTTCAATATAATTGTTACTTAAAATAAGTGAATGACTATTTTAAACATAGCGGCCGTTTTAAACAGTTCGGTAATGTCTCTTTACTTAGGTTCTGCGTGTAATGGACACCTTTACAGTTTACATCAAGTACAACTCGCTCAAGTGCATTCAACATACTTCCGTATAAACAATGGCACGATTTTTTTTACAAACCTATCTACTTTTTTCATTGACTTTCTGTAAATTTATGTCTTTAAAAAATAATCTAATTGTAATTGATTGTGGTCAAGATTCGAGTTTACTTTTTTTTAATTGTTTCTGAACGATGATGTTACTTTACATTTGGTACAATGGTTTTGGTCATCATTAATTTAAGCAAAATTTTAAAAAAATTGGGAAATCCTGTCTTCAAAAATTAGGCCTTTTATAGCAGCCCCAAGAATTAGGCCTTTTATCCCCCCTCCCAATAACTCATAATCCGCCACGTTTAGATAGATGATGACCAATACGGTTTTTTGGGGGTTATAAGCTACATTTTAGCAAACTTTTATCATAATCAATAAAGCCAATTTGAGTTTTCATTTTATAATAGGTGATTATAAATTATGAATTACTGATGAAAAAATGAAAAGAAAAACTCCTACAGATACCGTCCAAGTATCTTCACGTCTCTAATGTGATCAAAATCGGTCCACTCGTTTCGACTGTAAATCATTGCGTTGACGACAAACTGACGTAAAGCCAATACCACTTTGTCTGTTCAACATACCACAAACAACATTGGTTGCGACATTGTATACTAACCTTCTGTATACTGATTATTCTATTTAAGGATAGAATCTGGTATCGTATTTTATTTCACGATTTATAATTTTTCCCTTTTTTGAGAATAATTATTTAATTGGCACTATTTGATATTACTAGTTATAGGCTATTTAGTAGTAAAGCATTTCAAATCAAATATTCCTCACCATACAATGTATAATGACCCAATATATCGTGATTATATTGTAATATAAACCTAATTACTGTAATCCTGACACGTTCTGTTTACTGATTACAATAAATGTATACAAGGTTAGAGAGACAACTAGGCGCGACATTTCCTGAGTTATGGCAGAACCATAACGCAAATAACGATAAGCAAACACGGCCAAGCAGATCAATGAGGAGGTCGACTGTCGCCTTCTTCTGTACTAGAAATCCTTTGATGTTTCGTCTTTTACTATGAAATGAATTCAATTCACTCCGTCATCCATCTGGTTTTGAAGTGGTTCTATGTGTTTTTTTTTAATTTGTCTTAACCATACGTTTAGAAATCAATAATATTAAACTATTTATTCCAAATTTATTAAATTATAGTAACACGGTCTAAATGGAACATTGGAGAAGCTTACGTATTCATTTTAATTTTTTTCCATTTCAAATTGATATTGTAATTTTAGTTTATATAGTCGGTTTAACCTCCCACATAATAAAATAAAAGTTTATTTTTTAGAAACAGACAGATTTTGTTCAACAAATTTTAAAAGGGCCTTTTGCTCCCTAATTATGAAAAATAAAAATTTAATAATTGTCTCAAAATATTTCTTACCTCTCACTGCCACAAAAACACTGCAATGGCGCTAAGAAGTGGACAAAGTAAAACAACAAATATAATATTAATTTTTTAAGGTTTTGTAAAGCTAGACTTCTATTAATGGAGGAATGACTTGATTTCCTGACGAAGTTCTTTGAATTTCTCAGCAAATACTCTAGTTTAACGGTTTATATATTTTCATTTGAAACTGTTTCTCGTTAAAATTCTATACATATTCTCTTTTACGTAATTAATTGAATTAAGGGATATTTTATAATTCTTTATGCTGGTGGATAAATCCTATTTTAGTTTTACAAAAAAAAGAAAAATCTAAATACTCTAATATTTGTGTGGAATATATTATAATATTTTCCTTATTATGTATATCGCCTTTTTCTGAAGAATAGTTTATTTGTAAGTTGTTTACCCATATTGTTTATATAAGTACCCAATATAAATGTGTGAATATTGTAGGCTCCCAGTGATATGCAGTTTAGCGTTTTTATCTAATAATTTTTACCACATTATAAATTACTCTTTATGAAATAATATTCCACTAACAGTAATTCAGTTCGGTCAAAATTAATTTGAAATATATATTTCTAGACATAGATATCTCAAGAAACGAAAAGTAATATATATGACCATATTTTGGGGATTAATAAACAAATATTTTACTAATACAGTAGTTAAAGTATAATAAACCTTTTACCAAACTCGTTTATGAAACATTGAATGTATAAGTTATTAATTCATTGTTTATTTTTTATGTTTTTTAAACTCTTACAATGTTAAGAAAACACTATAGATTTTCTTTCATGTGATTATAATAACTTATTACTTTATTTTAAAGAATTAATTTACCAACACCAATATTTTTCTACTTTCATTTACCTGTTTTCGAATCAATGTTTTTAATAAAAAGTCAAAACTATATTTGGTATATTTATTTTTAAAAAAATCTATAGTACTCTAAATTCTTTAAGTCGCTTTTCTATTTTTAAATTTATTGTATTACGTTTATTTAACATGACTTGGCTGATGATATATTTGTGTATATGTGAGTGTGTGTGTGTGTGTGTTTTTTTTCTTACTACCGACTACCAAGTCAACATCATATTATGCTGACACAAATTTCTCCTGTATTACAGCTTATATTATTTATTTATAACCTACCGTCCTTAATTATTACTAACAGTACAAATGTGATGTATTAAAAACAAAACATAAAACTTTGTGTTGGTGAAACGTGTTCCTATTGGCTGGCAAGATCTCAACCCACAAACATTGCACCAGAACAGTCTACAACTCCCCTCCCTCTCCACCCAACCTTAGTGTTAAGTAAAACGGACAGGTTACAAAACTTAAAATCATTAAATATTCATGAGCCATTTTGTACCGCAGGGCGCAGACAAACCATTATGTTTTCAATCTCTGTATCGTAATCTAGCTTTGACGAACGTGACGTCACTAGACTTTGTTATGTTTAGACTTTGCTTGGGATCAGAATCCTTTAAGGAAGTCACACATCGAATCAGCTCAGCTCAGAATGTCAGATTAGATCGTATCAGAAACTGTAATGTCTCCACACTGAGTCAGATCACGTGAGGTCAAAATATTTGGACATACCCTTCTACTCCCTTCTACTTGTTTCCCTAACTTGACTTGACGGTATAACCCATTAGAAGAAAACTAGGTACACAAATTACTGCTTAGTTACGTTTAATTCCTAACGTTTAACTACAAGTTAATTCTTAAAAGTTTAATTATGTAAACGTTTTTTTCTTATTTACACCGATAATAGAAACGAAAGTAGGGTAGCGTTTACACAGAAGTATTTGAGGTCTATATTTTTTTATTGGGGTTGTACCGCTGAAAGCAAACGCAACAAATGAAGGGTGGGGGCCCCTCTATCCCTCTCCACCACAGACACATTCTTACCTTGAGGATACTGTACCAAGTTGTAGGCAGGTGTATTTAATGCAAATATTTCCATAAGTATGACATAGGTAAGGTTGTAAAAAAAGTCTACTTTTTTAATACTCTTACAAACACCGACAAACAAACAAAATTTTCCAACTGTAGTCATTCTTCAATTATTTGTAATGAAAATATAACGTTTTTCTTTATTATATCAAATACATTTTTAAAATTGTGTTACCTTGGGCTTACACCGTTAGACCAGAGTAATCCAACAAGTTACAATGTAGAATTCGGTGCTTCAAGTTCCAGGTGTATTTCTATGTTAGGTTAAGTTTAGAGACGTTATAAAGCGTCTATAAACCATTATAAAAATAAATAGCGTTGTGTAAACATAAATAAAAATGAATTAAATTTGTATTTACTTTTAAATAAAAGTGACTGTATTTCCTCTCAAATATTGATTGTGTATATTTTATCATCGAGATCATACATTTGTCGTATGTGGTTGAAAAACAACAAAACAGATTATTATTTGATGGCTGATTTTTGTCGAAAGACTTTTTCTCCATAATCGACATTCAACTAACATAATTTATACGCTGATGTGTAAAAAACATTTCTTTTGGTATTTTTTGTTTTCACTTCTCGTTTTCCGACCTCGAAAAGCCGTTTAAAATTCCCACCATTTTTAATTTTTCATCGTTTATATCAATCATATTTTACGAATTGTAAAAACGAACTACAGTTAAATTTGACAAAAATGTAACTAAAATTGCAATTACTTAAGCTGTTGTTTTTATTTTTACGAATTATACCGGAGTATGGGTTTAAAAAAATCGTTTGTATATTATATAATAGATGTTATTATTATTATTATTATTATTATTATTATAAAATAATAATATATCTTTACCGTATGAAAATCACAAGGACATTATTTCATGCATGTTTTACGATACTCAATATGATTATTGTTGGACGCTACCTACAGGTAAAAAGTTATTCTTGGACAACCGTGGAAACTTTAAAATCGTCCTCCATTTTGAAATTTACTAATCTACTAAAACACCAACCAAAATATGAATCAAAGCCGTCAAAGGTTACTTCATGAACATGACACATTGCATGTTCGACGCTTCAGATAGTTTCAGATTACGTAAAAATTTGCAAGCCTAGCAAAATGATTTAAGGCAATTTAACATAAAGAGCCGGACTAATTTGTTCTGAACTGGTATGCGAGTTTACATTTAAATATGTGGTCTTAGTATATATTTTTCTCTCTAATGGTATCAGATTAGATCAGACTTCCTGTCAGATCCAGTATGTTAGATTCTTAACTTGATCTTTAGTTAAGTAATAATTTTACTTTTAAAATATCGACTAAAATATTTTTTTAAAGAATTCTTATTAAAAAAATAATAGCACATTCTTTAATTAATAACCTAATAATCGATTTTTAATAGATTTAACCCTATGTTTTAAAAATGCATCAATATATCAGTCTCCTTCGAACTTTTCAGGTTTCGTAAATCTATCTACAAGCAACTATTTATTTCTTGCGGTTGTCTATCTCTACATTTAATCATTTATAGGGTCCATGTCATTTGCCCTAGAACCGAATTTGGTATGCAGATGTCCGCATACAGGAACAAATTTGAAAATAAAACATTTTCCCTGGAACATATTTGCATATGAACATATTCGGAATAAAAACAAGACATGGGTGGATTTTAAGAATTTCTAGTGTTGCATTTTAAAATAGGTTTATGTTGCCCAAAATCTAGTAACAAATAGGTTTATAAAACCAGGGTGCGCTATTTTTTATTCCACTGAGATAACAATAAACAATTTGAATATTACTGGGTCGTCAATTTGAAATTATTATTTTAGTATAATTGGCATTAAAGCAAGTTACAAAATAAGCTCAACAAACAAAAGAACTGAGTTTCATCATACTCGGCAAATAATTTAAATAAATTGACCCGTTAAATTTTTAATGGGCGCTAATTCAACATTGTATAGTCATTGTTCTGATACTCCAAATTTGCTGTATTTACTGTATTTTAACCATTTTAAACTATGTAAAATATAGTTTTCGATTGAAATCAATATTATTTTATGTAAAAACTGCGTATACAAATGTTAAATTTTTAACCTCAAACATGTCATAATTCGAAACTAAGCTTCGTTCTTATTTCAATGAACACCAATTGGTCGTTCGTACTGTGAAGATGACTATTTCAATCAGAAACCACATTTTTTTCCACAAAAATTCCATTCGCGGCGTAACTTCAATATTGAACTTTGAATACACAACAAGACTATCGAAAAAAATATTAGTAGGCTATTAGAAGCATAAAAATTAGTTTGACTGATTACGTTTTAGTGAAGACCGCCTATTTACATTTTCTACGCCAAGATTCCGCACACTCATCGATATTTTGAAGCAATGCTTTTAAAAGATCTGAAACTTCGAAATCCTGAAGTTAAATTTAAAATTTCAATTTTGTGCGATAAACATCCGAAAGCGCGAACCTAAAAGTGTATTAACAGCATCTAAACAAAGAGGAAAACATGTTTGAGTTGGTTATAAATTACATATTTTGTTGCTCTGAATACGATCGCGCTATGGTCAGTTAGTTTATTAAATTATCTTCTTTGTTTTTATGCAGCAGAATCAGAAATCTCCCTCTCTCCCCGACTTCTCTCCAATAGGCATGAGATGACCTAAATATTTCAAATTTACAGGATTGTCTAGAATGCATATTAGTGTATTACATAAGACATTGTTGGGATATTCCGATAATGTTATCCTGTTTTACGACATTTACATTTTTAAATTTTGTGTCCTAAAGGTTAGGTTGTTTAATGCAGATGAAAGAGATGTGGTTTATTGTTGCAAATAACATCTGAACAGATTTGAAACAACTTTTATTTGTAGTCTTCTGTAAGGAATGTACAAAACTCTGTTTTTTTTTTTTAATTAAAATTTTTTGTAGTAGTTGTACGACACACAAATTTATGTATAAACGTAATTTTTATTTTAGTGTATTGCCCATTCTGAAACTAAAAAATATTGACCGAAAAAATCATTAAGCACTCATGTTCGTTCTTATATTTAAATAATTCAACATCCTAGATGTGTTTATAGTCTGCATACATTAATAGTATTTTAGCTCTGTGCGATTGGAAAGAAATCATAATATTCTCAAAATTGTAGTTTTAGACGCTCTACCTATCAACGAAATTAGCAGTTAGGGTCGAAAAGGCGAGAAGTACGAAAGGAGTGAAGCCATTTTCATGTATCCCCTCTTTGCCAATCTACCTTACATCCTTTACACCGTACTGGATACAATGAAGATAATTGTTTCTTATAATAGGCACTTTATTGAGTTAGAAAAATTGAAGCTGTCTGTTTTTGTTAATTATTAAAATTATTGACATTAATATGTTTTAGATGACCAAGCAGTTGAAGTTTATATTAAAACAACATTCAGATTATGCTATGATTTAGTAATAGACTATACATGTGTTCCTTCTTTTGTCTTACCTGGTATTTTATACAGCTTTAATGGCGACAGATCACCAAAATGACTGTGTTGTTAAATAAAACTGTATTTATGAGACTAGTCTGGGTTGTTATACATTTAAAGGTTGACTAATTACCATAATCTCAATGATCACATTTTTTAAAAAAATAGTTCGGAAAAATAACTAAAAGAAAATAATAATTTCTTATATTGAATGTACTGCTTTTAATGTTTTTGTACACATTAATAAAGGCTTTTAAAATGTGCGATAAAAAAAAATTCCAAGCGGGTTCAGCTAATATTTCATTATTGATCCAAACGATTTTAATGAGATTTTATTGTGATAGAAAGGTTATTGATAATTTTTTCTTCCTAAATATAATGTACTGGACATTATCCCAGAAATATGTTAATTATGATTTTTTGTTCAATTTAAAATAGAATTAAAAATTTTAATAATCATCTTTTGATTCAATAACATGGTTACCAACATCAGCAAGTTTTGGATTTACAAAAACGAAATTTTACTTTTTAAGCAGGTATTGAAAACTTAGTGGACTACCATAACATAAAAGAATTTCGTTGGATTATTCATATTTTAATATTTCTTTAATTTGTATAAAATATTCCAGTTTTTTTAGTAGCGCCTACACGGTTTAAAATTATTTTGTTCAAATAAAAATGAACAAAGTTACAATTTGTATCTTGAAAATTCAATCCATTAACTTTATAAGGGTTAAATTTCATAATAAAGGAATAAAAGTTTGAATCAAGTAATAATTTAGTTACGGCTACTATTTCTATATATTTTGTATTGCCAACTATATTGTTGACCAAAAACGACAGGTTACACAACCTACCGGGAGTATACTTGTACAACGTAAAATTACAACCAGTGCTGCTATCTAGGAACCACGTCATTTACTAGCGTATTGATTCATAAGTACAGTGCGCAACTGCAAAACGAATAAGCTTGGAATATAATATATTGAGAGTTTATTTCCAGTTAATTGGTTTATTTTATCCTAATTTAACTACCGATGTCATAATTACGTGCATATTCCACTTATGTAAGATTTATTAGTTAAACTGTACTGAATACTAATGGAAAATTATTGTTTAAATGGACAAATAAAAATAATCATTATAAAAAGATAATTTATAATTACAGATATGTTGACAAACTAATAGTTTTATATCAGCGTACAAATAAAAAACAAAGTCTGTTTTTTAAGTATGTTTCACTACATACTTTTAAAAAAATCCATCTTTAGAATTGAAAGTAAAATAGAAGAGAACAATAGCATATCAAAACTATAAAGATAACACAACTTTAAAATATACAGCAAAACCCAGGAAAAAAAAAAAAGCGTACACACTACAATCAAAGGAAACATTGATTTACCGTACATAAAAAACAAAAAGAAGAACAAAATCGACTAATTCAAGACAAAATCGACTAATTCTCTCTCTCTCTCTCTCTCTCTCTCTCTCTCTCTCTCTCTCTCTCTCTCTCTCTCTCTCTCTCTCTCTCTCTCCTCTCTCTCTCTCTCTCTCTTCTCTCTCTCTCTCTCTCTCTCTCTCTCTCTCTCTCTCTCTCTCTCTCTCTCTCTCTCTCTCTCTCTCTCTCTCTCTCTCCTCTCTCTCTCTCTCTCTCTCTCTCTCTCTCTCTCTCTCTCTCTCTCTCTCTCTCTCTCGGTTAATGTTTAGAATACAACATAAATTTTTAATTTCAATAGATTTCTGGTAATTTTATAGACAAACTATCTCTTTAGCGTTCTTCAATTACCATCTTTAGTTTATTTACTTGACGAAAATAGATATCGAAATATTTTTTATTTGGGCAAAATAACTGTGATTAAAATGGATTCAGTAGATTGGGTTTATAGGATGGACCATTTAAAGCCATAAACCAAATCACGTTTTTCGTATAATTCTGTTTGAATAAAATAGTTTAAGTTAAAAACATTTGTGGTAGAAAACATAGTGCTATATATGAGGAATATATGTTGATTTTGAGTTTTACCAATGAATACATATACTTATTCATTGGTTTTACTAAGGTTTTGTCGGGAAATTAATTGAAATTGAGGGATTTACTAGTTTGGTGCTTTTCTTGGGTACCGCTAGATGTCGGGGAGTTCTTTGGTTTTAACTTCAAGACTCTGTAAAAGAATGTTTGAATTTATTTTATTTATAACTCATTTCAAATTGTTATAGTAAATAATACAAATAAATATAATGAAGTTAAACATTGAACTATCGTGTATTTGATTGAATTACTGTCATAGGAAAGACAATGTAGGCGATTCTTTTAAGTAGAGAAAACTCAAGAGGAAATGTTTAACTAAAGGACATGGTTGACGAGTGCCAATTTTTTCCTCTAAGATGGCTACTTTCCTTCGGACTTCCGCCCAGTGCCCCTTGTCTAGAGCGCACATTTATCTCTGTCTGACAGTCTGGAAAGGATGTTAATGTTTATTTGTTTCCTTTCTATATAGTTCTTGAAAGACGCAAGATAATGTTGGATCGTGTTTACTGTTTTTGAGCATTTAAAAAATATTTTCTTTAAACAAACATATGGAAGATTTTGCATTATTGTTGTATTTAGGTTAATTTATGTTTGGAATTATTTTACTCTTATCCGTTTGGAGTTATTTTACTACAAATCTAAAATTTTTGAAAAGTTTAGGAAAGTGGACATTAGTGTAGACAAATAAATAGTTCCCATTCGTATTTTACAGACTAACTTTATTACTGAGTTACAGGGTTTCAGCAAACTGAGATATTTACACTCTTCAATTGCAATTTGGTAGATACTTATTTGTCCTCTCGTATTTTAAAGTTTGTAGATTTAAAATTTAAGAAAAAATAAAATTGATAAATGTTCGTTTCAAAACTAAGACTAAGGTCCATAATCATTTCGGAAATTAAACGTATTTATCGACTTAACACATTAAATGAGTGAACCTATTGTTATACCGGTTTCGCCATCATATAAATATCGTGCTCTCGTCCTGTACCATGAATGATTTTATAATTTTACTTATAAACACTTTAAATAACTAAAACTAAATCGCAACAGGTTGGTAGCGACACTTTCAGCAGAAATACAAGATGAAGTCTAAAATGTAAATTAAGATTTTTTGGTTTTCTTTATATTAATAACATTTGTTATAGCTATATCAACCGTTATTCGCACACTGGTGAAATATTTGACACTAATTTTCTGAATTATTTTTATTTATATTTAATTATAAGGTGGCATAATTATTCCTAAATCCTAAAATTAATATTAAACTAATAGCTATCAAAATGAAAGTAATTGTTTCTCTTTTAGAGATTTAAAATAAAGTTTATTTATTATAAATAATTCTACGGAATCCATTCTGTTATAACTAAAAATAAAAAATATGAACTGATATATATATTTTTTATTTTAATAAAGTACAAATAATAACAATGGTCCTTTATTAATTTGAATTACGTACAATAAAGTTTTAAATAGAACTGCTCCTAGTAGGGAATACTCGAAGCTTACGATTGAATCCAGTTACTTCTGCTCTCTGTTGGAGATTTGTTGAACTATGTATTGATCACGGACTGCGCAACTTCAGTTAGCTAAAGCAAAGCTCTTTATAATCTCTCAGTGCACTCCCACGACCAATGTTTTTTTAGGTCCGCTGTGTTTTTAATATTTGTTCAAATAAAATAAATGTTATACTAATGGAAATAGCATAATGTAGTTTATAATTCTAAGAAGATTTATCGACAATGTTTGTCATCCTTTTATTTTAATAGTTTATTTAATTTCATGTAGGGGGGGGGGGAGGCAAAATATACAAATAAAACCAACAATCTTCAAATTTGTTTTTTATAGAAAACAAAAACAAAGTTATTTTCATATATGAATATACTTAAAAATTAATATACTATTTACCAAAGAGTAAGAAACCTTATTCAGCGAGCCTAAACAAATGTTTAATTTTGAAAGAGTATTTTATCCATATTATGCAGAATTTGAGGAGAGTATGTAAACGGTTTGATAAAACAACATAAAACAAACTTGGTTACAATATCTATTGTACAAATTGAACTTATAAACAGCCCAACACCTCAAGCACAAAATGAGTCCCACCAGAGGGTATAACCAAAATTTTTTAATTTATAGCTATTTTTTTTTTCTCAATAAGTCACATTTTAGGATAGTTTAGTCCCCTTAATTTTTTAACCGTTGTAAACCTAGATCTCAAAAGTTACTAAAACTTTAAAACTTTCAGCCTTTGAACTAAATCTATGCTTCTAACATTAAATGAATAGTTAAAGTTAGCCAATCTGTTTAGAAATTTTAAAAATACTAATTTTGTTTGTAAAATCAGATTCTGAACAGCTAATATATATAATTAATATATAAAAAAACTAATAACTAAAAAATTATCAATGTAAGATTTATTCAATTTATATGTTGGTATTCTGTATAATAACAAAATGTAGATTTACAATTAACAATTTTATATTACGCTCGCTTGGCTCTCTATTTGGGGTTGTAAAGTTGCGCTGTAATTCAAAAATAGTTTAATTTGACGAATTGAATTTCAATTCTTGTTGTTTTTCTGTGTAAATGTTGTATATAGACGTTAAGGACTAAATGCTAGTCGGATAATGTCAATAAGTTCCATGAGGTTTCGATACAAGTTCATGTTTCCAGTTTTCTGAATCCTGTTTTTAAGTTTGTAAATTTTATTTCGTCTTCATACCAAGTTATGTTGCAAATATAGAATAAAGTATCATAGTTGATTTAATTGTGTTAAGTTTACAACAATATAGTTAATAAAATAATAAATTCAGGACTTTAAAGTGTACTTTGATAATAAAGCTCTGTCATAGAAAATGAGGGAAGGTTTAAAATAAAACCACTTTTAGCATCCAGTTTCAATAACCGTTAATACTTAATTTTTTTTTTTTTTTTTTTTTTTTTTTTTTTTTAGTACCGAGTAATTATATGCGAAATGTCTAATTTGTTTTGTTCGCTTACACAAAAGGTAGCCTGTAGGGTTCAGTTAATTAGTTTTAGAATTTCTTGTAATTTTAACAAAGTGGGGATTATACGTTGGATAAGTCTTACAATTGTTATATTACCTGATGTGTTTGCACTTTTAGAATAAGTTAAGATACAACTCACGTAATTTGCATACATTATAATTTGTAATGAAAGTACGTTCAATGAATTCATAATATGGAAATATTGCACTAGTAAATGTCATATACTATTTGAAATAATTTAACAGTTTATTTTAAGGACAAATCATATCCTATGTAAAGTGAACAATAAAACCTGTTACAACAACGAATATGTATATATAATATCGATAGAATGATTTTACATGTAGGTCAATTTTATTATTTGAGTAAAACATATATTTGATCGCTGTCAATCAATGATTGATTGATTCACAGTATTTGTTGACCGGAGGTTGAGTACAGGGTTTTATTTCATTTTCTATTGTTTTCCTCTCTCCACTTGTTTATACGCGATCATAAAAATAATTTGTCTTTACATAACAGTTTCATATATCGCTTATATGCTAATTATTTCAATTTGGACGTAATTTTAATTTTAAATTTACCATGTCTTTTAATGTCACCTATAAAGGCAGACTGTTATGCTACACTGAATTACGAATCTATTAATATATTAATGTACACTGTATCTCAAGTGTCTATAAAATTTAACAGTTAAGAACAATATAAGTCTAACCTACCCTAAGTTAAACTTGTAATTAACAACAAATAATTAACAAGATTTAAATTAACATTGATCAACTGTTCTGAAATATTCAGATGATTATTTAAAAATATATAATATCATTTACATATATTCCTACGTTTCTCTTACTTTTACATAGCGGATATACACCCACCAATTGATGACAACATGGTTAGATTTTTTTTTTAATTTCAAGTCAGTGATCTTTTTTGAAACGCAACGTGTATATTATATTCTAAAACGGATTAAGTATTGAACTATTTTGAAAATAAAATATTTAAATTGAAAATAAAGTAGAACATACTTTATATTTAGTTTATAATTTCAAAATGTATATAAAAAAATACGCAAATGAGTTATAAAAGAATGAAAGTGGTTTGACAAAATCTTTTATACTGATTACATAACCTGCAGTGAAAATTTAATCGTATGGGAAAAATTCAAAATACTTCATTATAAGTTAACTATATAATTATATTTCAAATATTATTATATACATATGAAGTAATATCCTTATATATACACATATACGTAGGTGATCTGTATATTAAGTGTTTATGTAGGTATATGTATGCATTCAAACGAAATAGGTTACCGACCGCTCCCTGCACCTAATTATTTGTTGCAGATAACATTGTTTCAACTATATTTTTCATAGGGAAGAGATTTAAATTGCCGGGTTTTTGTTCACCACAATACATTCCACTTCGTTAGTAAGCCATGTTTAAGCCGTAGAAACATTTGCGTTGTTTGTTAGAACTGGTATTATTGTTAGCATCGTTATTTTGTTAAACGTAGAAAATAAAATTTGTATCATTCTCGGATTTATATTTTGAACAACTGTGTTACTGTATTTGATGAAAAGGACGATTTTTAAGTCTTGAACGATTTGTTGATTAACCATTTACAAAATCGTGGCTCTTAGCTAGTCACGGTTTTCACACCCAAATATAATTTAACCGATCTCATTTAATAGTACAGATATTAGTAGCACTTCTGGATAAATGTATGTTAGACGGCGAAAAATACTTGTGTCTCTAATTAAAATTGGCATATTCAATTAAAGCGTGAATTTGTTTATTATAAATAAAAACTACGCAATTCAGTCGAAAGAAGAAAGTGACCATATTACCGAAAAAAATAATTGTATACAAAATGTTTTGTTGACCTATAAGTTTATCGATTAAAACATGTCTTAACGATGTAGTTTTTTCACTCTTTAAATAAGTTTTCGTATCCTTGAGACATAGCTAAGTCGTATCCATGCACTGAAAAGAGCAGAGCCCAACTATTTCAATAAAATCCTTCAGCCTCATTTTAAAAAAACAAATTTTACAAACGTAAGAATTGCTTTTTAATAATATTTGAAAGTACTCCATAATATTCTATTGTAAACAAAATTGGGATTGTAATTGTTTAACAATTTACTATAACATTGAGTATATCAATAATTTAATTCTAAACTTAGTACTGTGCTGTCCTTAATCAGTTGTGCTAAGAAATGTCTAGTAAGTTAGAAATGTTTTTACAAATTCGATTGAACTTTAACTCTATTTTAATGTCACGCACGTAATACATTGTATAATCTACATTTACTATAATTTTTCGTTATAAAATTGTAAACCAAGAATAATATCTATTCCGTACTACACCATGGAGTTATTTAAACAATAATTACCTCGTCACTCGTGAGCGAACACTAAAATCTTACCTCAAATTGGTGTTCCATCTCATTGAAAGCTGTACTTTACAAACATAGTAATTATAGGCTACCGATCTTAAAATATAACGTTATGGACAAAATGTACTCATTTCCCCACGATCTTATGCAAGTCCAACATACCAAATAAATATAGTAGTATGAATTCCTTTATCACGTGATGTTTATACAACTTTTCTATATCCTATGAACATATTAGACGGTAAAATGTGTTTCAAAACTGAATAAATTATTAATTAAACAACCAAAATGATTAAATTCTTACAAATATAAAGATTGCAGCCTATTAAAGTTGTAAGGAAAAAATCGGACCGAGTTTTTAGTTTAATTCTTGTCCCCTTTTCTAAATGTAAATTCGGGAATGAATCTACCCATTCGCTGTCTGTTATTTACATCTATGCAAAGTGAAAATTTGGTATCTGGACTATGCAGGAGTTGTTCTTTCCATTTATCGAATTATTTAAATATAGTTATTTGTGTAACTAGTGAGCAAAGTGTCACTTTTTTAAACGAGAGAAAAATGTTGACACACGAGTCTTGCCGAGTGCGTCAATTTTATCGACTTTAAAAAAGACACTTTGCTCACGAATTGCACATTATACTTTGTCTACAGTTGTTATTTTGGCAATAAAAACTGTTCATACTGGCGGTCGTACTTTTTCCTTGATTTGACAGGAAGGAGATTTAGTACAACGTTGTTAGCTTTTTCCGCTAATTTAGGCGGGGTATTTGACACGTTTTCATCCTCTGAACTGTCCATATTTTAAAACTAACTACACAAAATATAGCAGTAGTGCTAAACAACACATCAACACTGAGTAGAAGTTCTCACGTCAAAACTGAGGTTATTTATGAATATTACAAATAACTTAGTTGTATTTCTGAGGAAACGGGATTGCCAACTTCAAAACTCGGCAAACGAAAAATACTCTCCGTGTACATACACTGTCAATCATCTTCATGAATAATTACTTCCTTTTTCAACTTTAAAACGTTGTTTTGTTGTTTATTTGTGTTATTTTACATGTAAGAATTAATCTAACCCACATACAGGACATTTCCTGTATATTATAAATCAATTCAAATCAACTTAACCTAAATTTCGTTTTGTTCGGTTGCCATTCGGAGTGAGCAAAGTAGTGTGCAAAGTAGTGGGCAAAGTGAAACTGTTGAAAAATCAGCTGTTTTGCAAACTAATTTAAATGAACAAAATGCCACTTTGTCAACAACTGTAGACAAAAATAATTAGTTTGTCAATATAGATTGTGATAAAACTAACTAACTGTTACCACTGAGTACTCAAACAAAACATATCCTGCATAATGCCGGTTCCATAGTCATTTTTTCCACGTCAGTTTATTGTTTAGAAAGTCGTTAATAACAAAAAAAGGTAATCACCATTTTTATCGAATTTTGGTGAAATGTGACAAAAGTACCAAATCACATTTTTCTAAAAGAATAACAGTGTGGGTTTCTCTAGTTATCATAAAATCACAATAACTCGAAATTGAATATTCACAGTTGTCATTTAAAAATCTTATTACAGCTTCACTTATGAGACTATCCAAGACGAATTGGATTACGTAAATCTAGTAAGCATTCCTAATCTAGTTTTGTTTTATTATCAACTTTTATCTCCTATGGTTTCATTTCATTGTTTTTACTTAATATAAAATGTATGGTCATTGATATTGCTCTAAATCAGGTTTTATGTTTAAAGTTTCATATTTACGATCTCTCAATGTTTGATCTGTCCACAACAGTCAATCACGTCCATTGTTCTAAGTACAATAGCTTCATTCAATATCAATTACAGCAATGCGTATATTTTACTTCCCTCTACAGTTGTATACAGGTTGATTCTGGTAATCGCGTAGCTAAGTCATATGAGTTAAAATAAAGGAAAAATTTCATATAAACATTATTCCGGAAACGCTTCTTTTACCAGCTATCCGACATTTTTTGTTTTGTTTTTTTTTACTAAATAGTTTATATTTCTTTAACGGCTTAACCGATTGAGTTGAAATTTTGCACGGTAATCGTTAATGTAAAGACCTAGTTTGAATGAAAATAATCAACTTGTTTTAATAATCCATTTTAAAATGGCCGCCATTCAAAAGTTTTAAATGATAACTAAATAAGAGTAATTTTTTGTAAAAAACGTCGACGGTAATGGCATGATTGTCAAAACTACGAACAAATGGTAACAGTAAAACATTGTCCTTTAGTTTGATGTATTTCAACATAGCACTACCTTCACCAATAAAGTGTTTATATGCTGAAGCTCCATCGTACATAATTATGTATTTTACCTTCTTGCAACGAGTACATCTTCGACAATGTTTGGAAAGTATTCATCAAGAAATTTCCCCAACAATCCCACTGAGTTTGGGGGTAAAACATGTGGCCCTAATTATACAATCACCAATAATATCTATCCAAATTTATTTTAAATTGTTGCTGATGTGTGCATTGAAAACGGTACGTGAATTTTCATGTGACCAAATAAGTTTGTTGTGTAAGTTTCCGATACCATCTCTGGGAAAGTTTCTTCATCATTGAAGATAACAATGCAGGGCATATAATAGTTTAATCAAGAAAAAGAACAGTTACAAAAAGTTATACGAGCTGAGAAGTGCTTGGACGAGTTAAGGATAAAGTAGCTGTTCTTTCAATATCCCCCATACTGTATCGTGACCTACCTATAATGCTCTAGCTAGTTTTTTTGTAACTTACATTAGGTGCTTCACCAACACGTTGTATATCATTCTCTTTTAACTTAGGAGTTCGAAATTCTCTTTACTTAACCATTTTCGTTTGGTAGTATCTTCGGGTTTCTGTAAGTCTGCTAGTTCTAAATGCAGCAGCAAACGTTTTAAGATTAGGCTGTTGGCAGTCCAGTAATCTTATTTGACACAACCGAGCAACTGCATAACCGCTACCGTTACCATACCATAAATTAAAATCATGTCTGCCTGGTGAAGAAATGAAATTTGACATGTTAAAAAATCTATTTTTTAGAAATAAAATTAACAATTAGCACTAGTTCCTCTACTATCCAGAATGTGCTAAAAAGTAACTTTTCTCACACTTGAAATGTTATTAAAACAATGTGTTTATTGGTGTTAAATTCACAAAAATGTATTACCATCAGCTGAGTTTAAATAAGGTATTTAATTAATGGTCATATGATACGGCCTACCGCTCTCAGAAATGCACACTAATGGATGCTGTTTTACTGTTACCGTTTTCTCAATAATTTTGCCATTTATACCAAAATGTAAAATTAAACTGGTTACAAAAATTTAATCTTGACCTTTTTATACAAATTTACTGGTTTTTTGAGTATAATTTACATTATTATTTTTTTAATGGGTACCATTTTGAAACGGATTATTGGAACAATTTGATTATATTTATACGTTAGTATCGTGCAAAATTTCAACGTAATCAATTAAGCCGTTTAGAAATATAAATTATTTAGTTAAAAATACATAACAGCGGATAGTTGGTAAAAAAAAGCATTTCTAGAGTTGTCGGGTTATCAACTTACAAACATACCGGAGTGTGATGTGTTTTTGCACATGCAAGTATCTCCTGATGAGATACTAGCTCTACCTTTAAATAAAACTCATATGGGAAAGTTTTTGGAATGTCACGTCAAAAACCCTATGTGAATGTGGTGGCAAGGTAACATCAATATGTGTACAAACATCCTGGTTTGTTACAACGTCCTGATCTGGAATGTCTTTTGAATCATTATCGTAACAACAATTATATTTCCATATGAATAACAAGATGTTCAATTGAGTATATAAATTCAAAAGTGGTGTATTATGAACTGATTTCTTTATTTTCACCTACATAACCATCCCTGAATTATATCCGGGCATTACAGAAAAACCCGGTATGTGCCACGGTTACAATGTTCATTCCCCCCCCCCCCTAAATATCTATCTATATAAATAACAATTACCTTTATGTACGTCTGCATTAAGGGCGCAAAAACCGTACATTTTTTAGTTTAATGTTAGGACATATGGGATGTTGTTTTTATGATGGAAAAAGGAAATCACAATCTATTTATAACGAAGGTGTTTACAATATCATCTTAAACTGAGTGTAATGAATGAGAAATGGGTTTAGTTTTATGGTATATGATATATTACTGCTATAATTGCTTTCTGGAAGCTAAATTAGTTTATTGAATTTCACGAAACCCGTATTATACAACTTATTATCATATAATAATGGAAATAAACAAGTAAGGTGCACATACATAGTTAAATTGTCTTTTTAAAATGCATCAGCTATCACTGCAACCGTTAAATATACTTTGAACGAGCATTTTTGTTAGAAATACAATTTTAAAATGTACCGAAAAAGTATATTATATTTTGAATCATATTTATATGGTGAATCGAAATTAGTTTAAACTGTAAACTATATTTTTGATGATATACATCTTTTCAGATGGTTTAAATAAATAAAACATAACGTTATGAAGAACACATGACGAGAAGGTTCGAATACGTTACGAACACGTTCGTATATGTTCTCAAAAACACCTTCATCTCAGAAACAGATATAGATATCAAGTCTATATTTTATATAGTTGCTTGAATAATATTTTTTTAAAAGTCTATACAACATTCTAATTTTTATTATATTTCAAACCGTTTCAAAATGGCATCCATTCGATATATACGATCCTAAAATAATAATGGTTTGGTGTTTGGCCAAAATCAGTACATAATTTCAAAACTCCCACACTTTCGGAGCATCGGATAACGTATTAATGTTGTAGTCTATTATGAAAACTTTATTTTGTATCGATAAGTCGGGGTGATGGGATCTATTATTTTCAATGAAAATGTAGATATCACTCACTTTTTTCATTAAAAGTGCAAAACATGATGTATATATAAATGTTTTGTTAAGTTGACCATTTCGATTAATATGAGATCAATGGATGCCATTTTGAAACGGTTATTTTTTAAAAAATTAGATTGTGTTTAAAATATGTTAAATAATATTATCTTGGCTTGTAAACAAAATTGGACTCTTGTTCAAAAATACACAGACGGATAGAGCGCCACTAAACTAATTCTTCCTCGAATGTGTTATATATTTTTGTATTTATTTAGACTGAATGGGTCTGTATCATGATTAGTGATGAGCAAATTGAAGATCAAGACCAAAACTCCCAAGATTTGGTCTTGGTCTTATAAAATTATACATACTTTTTTTTTAATTTTATAAAATGTGTATGTTAATGCATTTGTGTGTTTTAAATAACACAAATGTTTTAAAAAATACAGATAGTGTAAGATTAATGTAAATGTGTGTCGGCTAGAGTGTTTCTTTTTTATATAAGAAATAATAATATGTATATATGTTTTTTTTTTTATTATTGAACATACGTTGTTTGTCAACTATGAATAATTAGTTTTATTCAAAAGAGAAAGGCTTATTAATGTGTTTTTTTTTAATTGAAAGTAAATTGTTTATAATTAAAATAACTATATGTTATTATATTTTCAAGAGATAATAATGCGACGCTTTTTCGTTCTTTCTTTCTTTTTCCAAGGTGGTGACTTAATTAGACACTGAAAACTAGTTTCAAATTTCAAGTAGAATGTAAACTGTGTTATGATTATGTTATATTTGAAAAATATATTTTAGAAATTAGTAGGCTACTCATTTTAATAATAAATATATTTTGTCATCTTTATTTGTGCTTTGGGTTAGGGGTCAAATTAAATTTCATAAATTAGCATAGTACAATTTATAAAGTGAAATTATTTGTTTATTGTTTAATTAATATTTAATCGATAAATATACTTTTTTGAGTATTTTTCGAAACGTCCATAGAGAGTCTACGTAAATCATTTTTTTATAACCAAGCATACGATAATATATACAATAAATAAAAACCTGTAATTAAACATGTAATTTAATATAATTTCATATGAAAAAATAATACATACACAACAAAAATAAATAACCTTATTATTTGTAATTCTCACAGCTAACTACGGTTAACTAATTTTAATCTCCATTTATATAGTTAAAAAGCAACTATAGTACTTCCAACATTATCTTTCACCTCCTGCCACTCAAGGCTGCACGTCGAGACTGAAAACATTAGACTTTCCTTATTTCTGACCGTATTTCTGAAAATGACAAAATGATGTGCCTTGGTCTCTTAATTATGCTTCTGTTCAGTAAAGAGACTATGTGCGTTATTGTGTTAGCCAAATGAATGTTTGACTGAAGTTTAGAATGACCCATTCAATTAAGAATTTTCTAAAGTTTTATAAGAAATATTCACCATCTCCGGGACTCCTTCGTTGCATGGGCTATAAGTAACTGTGTTATTTTCCCCAATAAAAGAATCCCATATTAAAAGTCGGAAGCGACGTGTAGTATTTCATACACAAAACAATTTCAGCGGTAGCATAGTGTAGGTAATACGTTTCGTCGGATGTTGGTGGGAAAATAAACTTTAATTCGAAGAAGTGACCAGTTATGAAAAGGACTATTTTATCTTGCAACTCAAGTCTTCCCTTGGTCTTTGTCTTTATCTTGGAGTTGCAAAAGCAGTCTTGGTCTTGTTCTTACTTTTATCTATTACTCTTGTTCTTACATTTTATCTCTTGGTGTTGTTCTTACATTTTATCTCTTGGTGTTGTTCTTACATTTTATCTCTTTGTCTTGTTCTTAAACTTTATCTCTTGGTCTTGTTCTTACATTTCATCTCTTGTTCTTGTTCTTACATTGTATCTCTTGGTCTTGTTGCTCATCACTATTCATCATAAATTACTATTTAATTTTTTTAATGCTTAGCCGATTTGAATTAAAACTAACTTCTGTCTATACTCCCCCCACGTATTTTAATTTCTAAAAAACGAACTTGGCAAGATCCTAAATAAACTATTCTGTATCTTCAATAATTGAAAGGATAGTCATGGTGGTACAAGAAAACAGTTGTATAACTTGTTTCTTTGTGTAATAAATTAATTCGCATAATGTACGTAATAGGAATATTTGTAATAAACAATAGATAACGTTTACCAAGGAAATACATAGCTAGATAATCATTTCTATTGTAACTTTAAAATGCTTCAAATCAAATGCAAAGATCGAGGTTTTGTTTCTATTTTCATATAATAAGCGTTTCTCATAATAAGGTTTGTATTTGGTTACAGAAACCTCAAAGAAATATCATGGAGTTTTGACTGTACCTCCATAAAAAGGAGGTAACAAAAGTAAACTCAAATTATTCAATTAAATTGCGCTGTGAGGTTATTGTCACGCTCCATTAGGCCAATTTAATTACATTTTTATATCGCAAATGGCAAAGTGTCAAAGCGTTGTACTGTGTTGTGTTATATAATATATATGTACTTTACAAATATTATGAAGAACTGTTTCAAATGAAAGGAATATTACCTAATATTTGCAGGTGGTTTCAAAATTACAATATGGAAATTAATTTAAAACACTATCTATCGAGTAATCACCTAACGATTTCATCAATTTCATATTTGCTACACAGCTGTGCCCTTTGTTGGGATAAGAAAAGGCATTTCAAATTTCCATAAATCGATTTCAAACTAAATGCTTTTGATATTAGAACAAAAATTCTAAATTTACGGAGTATCTCCTTCTAAATCATGTCCTCCATCTTAAATCATCTAAGTTATTACGTTTAATTTGTCTTTACCGTTTGAAATATCAACAAATACTTTATATCATCTATTAAATTTGTATTACAGTAATTACTTTCCAGATCAATGTTTAAAGTTTGTATCTGCTTAATAATTAGGGCCTCCAAAATGTTTTGAAACTAATAATTTGTGTTTTTCACAACGTCAATAAATAAGCTAGTGCTTAAAAAATGCAACAGAATAAAATTGTCATAAATTGTTTGAGTCGACGATTTTTTCAGTTTGACCAATATAGAATGGAATTTTTTGTACGTTTTTAGAGTAATTCATCTCATTTCATTAAAATATATATATTTTACATTTCTTATTCAACTTGTATTGCAACTTTCATACGTAAAAAAAGCAGATACATAAAAATTTGCATATAAACATCTGCCTGAAAATGATTCATTCTCCGTCTATGGTCTGTTCTATATATATATATTTTTGTTCATAAATGAGATATAGACTCCAGCTGCTGTCTACATTTTTTTCCAGTTTACCAAAAGTCAACACTTTATTTATACATTTTAAAATGGCAGTCGTTTATTAAATTCAAATATCTCGAAAAGGGTTGGTTTAAAAACAAATTACAAGAGACAATAAATGTTACCTCTTGTAATTTTTGTGTAAAACCAAAAATTGGTTTTTTAGGTATTCCACACAAAAGTTTTAATTGTATAGAGTCCTTTTATTGTGTACTGCTTAAAGATTTTATACACAATGCGTAGGCCTATACCGTAACTAGAATTTGTCTTTGTTTTATTGTCCTGGACCTCTTCATGAAATACCATAAAGACTCACTCTGTACAGTCCTTCGTGTAAAAATACAAGTTCCTATTTACAATTTTATAATCAAGACTATGATAGATAGAGTGGTAAAATAACTCAAATTGTGGTACACGTGTTCTTACATCAAACGTGGTTTATTAATTGAAAATCAATTCATAAAAATATTTAGGATAAAGTATGGGTTTCGGTATAAAGGCACACCGTAGAATATATACGACTAGATTTAGTTGTTATAAATAAATACTGACATTTTTTCTAATATTCAAAATTCAAATATTGATTTTAAATAGAAGGTATTCCTTTTGTTTTTCGAATTTGTATATTTTAGATGATGTAGGAGTACTTCGTGATGTAGTATATATATACAATAGTTTATGAGATATGTTTTAAATCATAGATCTTCAAAGGAATACTATAATCAGATACATTGCAATCTTGTATTTCAACTTCCAATATATTTAAGGATATTGATGTATGCTTTTCATGTTGTCTCTCGCACAGTTTTAGATATATAATTTCCTTTTTCCTGTTCTGAAAATAGTTGAGAGATTGTAGTTTGATTACATTTCATCTCGAGAAGGTCCTTTGATTTCTTATTCAATGTAGTTTTTCCTACCGCGCTATATTTTATAAAATAGAGTTTTACTTGTAACTAAAAATGAAAACGGTTATTGTGTACTTTATACAAAAAAATATAAGTATTAGGTTTCAATTTTTTAAAGTAGTTTTATACTTGATTTTCAGTATGATTAATGTTTTAAATTTGATTACAGTACACTGTAATTTCTAATTATAACCTCAACATAGTTATTCATTCGTTTGCCCGAGTTTAACCCCTTTCCATTTCTGCAACCAACAACACAGAACACAGCTAAGATTTATGAGTTTAGCCACTTAACATAAATCCTGACATAATCTCGAAGACCCCGGTAGTTTATCTTTTCCCCATCGTCCTGTAAACCAGTCGACAGTCACGCTTAAAACAGTGTTTAATGTAAGTGCAGGTGTTGTGTACAGTCAAAATTATAATCTGATGCTTATTAATTGTAGTGAATTATAATGTGATCCACAGTGTAGTTTGTAGTACGGTATATTGAATATAGAAATTATAATTTCATTTATAATTTGGAACATAATTAAATTGATAATATTGTTGTAAATAATATTGTGCACAGTGTAGTCCTAAATAAAAATAGGCAGTGTAGTATATTATTTAAATAAAAATGTAGAGTGTAATTTATACACAATTGTACATAATAAAAGACAGGTAGTCAAATATAGTGTATAATGATCTTGGATGTAATATATTACAAATTATTGTCCTAATGAAGATAGAGCGTCTTTTAACATTACGATTTGATATTTCTTCTGTATATTTGTGTTTGTTACACAGTTACTACCAAACGTGTCTACCAATCGTTATGAAATTTAGACCTTTGGTTCTTTGTATCTAATCTATGTCAAACGATGTATGCGGAAGGATTAATAAATTTTATTTTACTTTTGTAAATGGTTGTTGCTCAAACAGTTATTGGACGTTTCCAAGACATGGTAGCGGGTGCCCCAAATACGACTAAATCGTGCCCCCCCCCGGATTATTAAATATAGTGATTAAACTAGGCGAAAAGAGAATAACTTCATACTATCTACAGTACCTTGTTTATGCTTTTATTTATGATTTAAAACTTATGGGTTTCATAAAGTTATAAAAGTGTAAATTGAATTATAATTTACCAACCAGTTTGTTTTATGAGATTCCCTTTAAAACTTGATTTAACTTTCGTATTCATCAATGTACATTAGAGTAAAATTTAAACAATAGTCGGATCATTGACGTCTCGAATAAATAAATTAGACTACCAACCACTGAGCCTGCCAGTGTTGTGGGTAACGGTTTGTTTAAGTTAAGGCAGTCAGCATTCCAGGGCTGCATAATATTTACCATTACTGTCATGCCAATGAATGTAGGGTAGGTGTTAACAATAGGGAGTTCTGGCTTGGCAATCCCGAGATATCCTAGTTGGATCTACACCTTTTTGCACCCAGTCTTGAGTTAGATCCCTTTTTTCATCTTTCCTCTTCCAAAACCTTTATATTCCTTCCGACCCTAAGGCTATTAGATTATTCAAGGTGTTTAGTCTTCTATAAAGCGATGTAGACTCGAAAGTTTTTCGCCATTGAACAACAATCAAATACATTTTAAGAAACCAATGAATATTGACAATCATAATGCAAGGAGTCAACCTCCTGCATTAAGCACCTTTTATTATTTCTCACTGAGTAAGGCGTTTTGTTTAAGTGTATCAACGTGAATAAGAGTAAAATATAAGTAGTAACCGGAAAGTTTATGCTTCCAACTATTTGTTCTATCATATAGGTCTAACCAATGGTGGGGTTAAATCTTTAGTTTTCAGTTAGTGGAGGTCAAAATACTGGAACTGTATGGCAATACTTATTGAACTACTTGTATCTCCTACAGGAGGAGTCCCATAGCAACACTATAGAATGAAAACTGGACATGTGAAATGTATCAATGATTTTTTTTTTGTATAAAATATATTAAGTTTAATTCAACTAAAAAGTGTATAGTAACAATTATTTCTCCTATAACAAATCACTTCTCCTTTTAATTTTATTTTCAATTAATTAATACTCATTTAACAACATTTACCTTTTATAAAATCTTTCAGTTTATTTTAACATGAATCGAGAATAATGGAACATGTACATCAAATTATTCAAATCTTACTTAACTAGTTCATTCATTCATCAAACATTCCTTATATTAATTTATTTATTACAATTTGGTTCTTTAACTTCTAATTTCCTATTTAAAGAATATTCAAGGCCTTTTTTCTGTCTTTTCCTTGAATATTTACACAACAAATTTATCTCAATCTTGAATCAAATTTGTATGATTTTATGAATCGATTCTACAATTATAATATGAATTTACTTTATTTTTAACATTTAACTTTTACTTGATTATTCAAATAATTAACTCCTTTTTTAGAATTTTATTATACTTTCCTTTACCAATTGATCTTATTTTTAAAATTTAATTTTTTTTTTTTTTTTTTTTTTTTTTTTTTTTTTTTTTTTATAGGCTAGCTCAGTTTTAAATTTATTTAACAAAACACAATCTCTTATCTCGGGTCAATATGTTCTTTTAATGGCTCAATTGAAAGTGAAATTTTTATGATGAATTTAAAATAATTAACAAATTTTTTGTACTTATCAATGTTGATACCTTCAATCGGTCGATTTGCACGTTTCACTACACAAACACTATAATTGACTCTTTTAAAACCACCAAACTGCTCGACGCACTTTATTCTTTTATTAATCCTTTCTCTTGCGCTCTCGGTTGATCCAATTTCCAGCTTCCTTCTCTACTATGATGGTAATACCTTGGCACTGGTCGATCGAACTCCTTTTTCTTTATCTGACTTGAAACTCCACAAAACTTCTAATCTGCAATTTTACTGTTAACTATTTCTTCTTTTCTTTTACTTTAATTAATCAAAATTATTAAACTTTTTAAAATTAACTCAGAGACGTCTTGTCTCTTTCTTCAACGTTGATCAAACATTCTGGACCACAGAGCCTTCCAGAACCTTCCTTCTCGATTTCCCTTCCAAGACTCTTTTCTTTTTCGAAACCCTGGTCCCTGTAGAACTCTCTCCCTTCTTCGGAACACGAGTTTCGCGCCCTGTTCGCTGATTCGTTTAAATTTCCCTACCTTTTTCAACATGTGTCTTTTTCGCTTCTTAGTGGTCATTTTAAATCTGTCCGTTGGTTTTTTAAGCGTGTGATCGTATTCGATTGGTCGATCTATTTTCTCCTTTTCGTTTTTTGTGTTTTTTGAAGCACCGTTAGAACTTTCTACTTGGTGTACCGTTATGACGCTGGCTTTCCCTTCGATCTCTCTTTTTTTATAAAAACCTCTGCGTTCCCCTAAGATCCCGTTATCGTCGTTCTTTTTTAATGTAGCCCATGTGTTTCTCCAAGGTTATAGAAATCCTGGTTCTATTGTAAATGACACGTACACTTTTAACTGCAGGTGACAGCTGTCGCTTCCCTTCATCATTTAATATTGGTTCTTTCCTTCATATTTATTATTATTCCATTTTTTAATTTAGTTTTTTATAAGTTATTTTAATTATTTAGTATTAGATGTCATATGATATCAATTGTTTATATAGGTGATATTATGATATCGTTACACTCCTAACAAATTCTTTCTACACTATTTTCAGTTATAACAAAAGATAAATATTGTATTCTATCTTACAAGCTTTTGTTTGATTCAATCGCTCCAAATCGTTCCAGTTTGGCACTACAGAAGTGAAAACATCTACTCACATTTGTTTAAAAAAATATTTATGTTGGAGTATTCTTTTGATATTTTTTTTCAAAAATCTATGGTCACTTTTACACCTCTTCGATCCGTCTTCCATTTTTTTCTTACAAACAAACACACAAACATCTTAACAACGCACACAACTACCATGCGGTTTACAGTTTATTGAATGTATTGTAACTTTTAAGGTATTAATAGTTAATAATGTCATTGTATACTCATTACTACAGTATTTCATACATTGTATCATTGTTTATTATTTAGCGTACAATTGTAAGTTTAATGTTAATTTACTACAATTAATCTTTCTTTTGTGTTTCCCCTTTTATCGTTGTATCAAGAGAAGAAAATGTATTTACCTTCTAATCAATCTATGTGCACTTACTTAGCGGTGCCTCATCGTAGAGATTTCAAGAAGTTCTTGTTTGGCTTCGGTGCAACATGGTTTCTAATTGCTACTTTTATTTAGGTTTTTTCAAATACGTTTATAATTAATTAATATCCTGTACCTCAATTACGATAACAGTACAAGTTAATAATAAGTTTTTTTTAAACTTTATCTATTAGTTTTGCAATGATACAAGCGTAATATATTTAAAATTATATTTGAATTGAATTTATATTTTCTATATCCATAAACGTATTCATCTTTTAATAAAAACGGTTACTGTAATATTGATTAACAAAAACAGAACTTTTAAGTATGCAAATTGAAAAAGAAGGTTTATCAAGTGAAATAAGTTTCTATTACTGTACTAAATATTGAGTTTTTGTTTTATTTGAAATACCAACTGTATTCAACTTTACTTTCTATTTAATAAGTTTAGAGCATATCTGTTATTTTTTTTATTAAATTCGTAAAATGATTGGTAAACTTTTCCGAAGGAGTATTGTTATAACTCGAAGCTCGGCGCCATTTTGCAATTATTCTTCTCGTGTCATATATTCCTTCAGGCTGCCAATCCCTCTCGCACTTTTTCAGCAGTGCTCAAATATGGTGAGCAACGTAAAACTTTATTTATCTCCTGCCTTAGAATTGATAATGTCAAACTTGTTTAATTAAATTTCATTTGTTGTCCTGCATCTCTTTTATTTTAGTTCCTGTAAAATTATACAATCGCAAAGTGTTATACAATTATACAAAAATAGTGTTGTATTATATAAATATTTTATGTTACCAACTTTATTTAATTACTTTGAACAGTTAAATTTACAAAATATAAGCTTTAGTGTGTTCCTTCATTGACAGTAGAAGCTGTCTTGCTTATTTCTTTATTTTCAGTTAAAACAAATATTGTTAGGATCATGTACTAGTAATGTAAACGTTTTATGGAAAAATTAAAGGTTTGAAACATTTTATAATTCTGTTACATTCAAGACCAGATTTTGGTAATTGACAATATATATTATGTATGAATGGTTGATTTGCGTTTTGTATTGTTTTTTTAATCTTTGCATATTACTTCCAATGGGAATGAAAGATAGTTTCCATTATTAGGAGATCAGAATGTCATACGCAAAACCATATTGTATTATCAATGGATAAGAAAAGTGTACATACAAAAATAGACAATAATTTATGATATTTTTCAATTTCAGAAGTACTGTATATGATTTCAAGGAATGTCGATAATGAATGACTTATTATCAGTTTTAAATACAGGTTTGATTCCATTTTATTTTACACAAATTCCAGTAAAGTAACTCTTCGTGGGCGATTCTTTAACAAACAAGAGCTGCGTTATTTGTTTGGATATTCGTCAGATGAATTTGTTTTACCAACAAAATTTATGAGAGGACAGCTTAACGTAAATCCGGACATTATCATACATACACTGTGCAATTTACCCTCGCTCAGACTTCTCTTATCCCGAGAGAGTTTTGGCATAATTTATTATATTTTGATATACCATTCATTTTAATAAATGGGAGAAACGTGTTCTTGCTGTTTTTGTTTATCAACTGCGACGTGCTGCCTCCTGATGGTTGAAATGAGAAGTAGTCTTTAATAGTGAATTCCTCCTAATATTTTTATAGAAATAATTATTTCTATAATTAAATGTTTTAATTCTAACATAATAATTAAGTGCTTTGATATGAATTTATTTTATTCATAATAACAGAATGTCAAATTAATTTTTGTTTAAATGAAAAGAGTAAGTAATAATGAAATAACAACGCTGTTGGAAATTTTATTTTAAATATACCTATTTTATATTTGGTTCATTTACTTTTAATTAGTTAAACAATAATTTTATGAATTTTTTTCTCGGAAACTTTATGTTCGATACACAGAATTTTAATTGATATTACATCTAAAATTAATATTTAAACTATCCCGATTATATAACTATGTTTTAAATTTTATGATCATACAATCAATTAAAAATTTATCAATTTTTCGATTTTAAATTTAACTTTCAATTGTTAACACAAACAATTTAAAAAGTGATGTAGTTCAATTTTTAAAAAAAGTGTAAACTATGTTGATTTTGGTAGGCTGTTGCTTTCATAGTTTTTTGAATTTTTTTTTTTGATTAATTATACAAAAAATACCATCTTTTGTTTATAATGGATTTTGCATAACTCGCTTACACTTGAGTTATCTTGGAAAATGTTTTCTAAAATTAAATGTATATTAATTTAAAAAATATAAGATCATAATAAATAACCCCAATTCTCGAAAAATGACCTTTAATTATTTTTACTAATTTAATAAAATAGAAAGTGAATTCAAACACCTACAAACTTCTCGACTGGGAAAATGTATTGTTCTATACAAATATCAGGTATTCAAAAACCTGCCCAACTTAACTATAATGTAAGCAACATGTGTTACATTCACTGACTCTACTTTTCAGCTCAGCGAAGCGAACGAATGATATCGCTAATTAAAACTTTATCCTAAAATTATTCCCTGCAGCACGCTACCGAATCAAACTTTGCATAAACTCTGTCCTGACGGATGAAGTGGTCGGACCTTTGTTGTGCTGCATTGATGTATTGGCCTTTATTTTCCGGAGAAGTTGCTATTGTTTTCCAACATTAACAATACATTGAAGCGCAGATACAATCAGCAATAGGCGCTCTTTTATACGGAAGCTTAATAGATATTCGTTGTTTTTCAATTTATTGCTGTTGACAGTAATGGATATACATTTATTCATATAGAAATAGAATACGTTTTCTAGGTGTTATTTTCACATTCAGTTCTTTTCATATCACAATTAAATTTTCGTTTTTAATATTTTCTGTTATTTATGTAATTTGTTCAAATAAATACGCTTGAAATTAGCGAGCAACGAAGAAAGTAAATTATATATATTTATTTAACATTTATAAAGCGTAGTTTATGATTGTCATAGTGCCTTGTGAGTTACGTATAATTATAGTAAATACTAATGTCAAATGCAGTTCCTTGGTTAGAAAATCTGTTTAGTTAGTTTGAATGTCAGAAACTGCCGTGTGCTTTTTGTTTATCTGTCCATGGTATATTATACCGTAACAGTTGTAACGTTATAAAAAGGGAACTGCTTTTGACGCAAGTAGTTACAATTGAATAAATTATGTTTAGCTGCTTTGATAATTTTACAATGCTTTTTCAAATTGATTACAGTTTTAATAAATAAAGTTCCTAGAATTTTAAAACCTTATTTTACTTCTACCTTTTTGTTGCCTGTTTGGTTGTTGTTGTTGCTTCGGTATGTCCTTGTTTTCACGGAATGTAATATAAATGTTTTGATAAATATAAGCTAACGAACAGAGACATGCAATTAGTTCTCAAATAAACTGATATCTACTCTTGAAAACCAAATAGTAATATATTTCATGTATTACTGTTGGTGTATTTTTTTTCAAGTAGATATGGGAATAAAATGGGCATAGAAGGGTTCCCTCCTTACAAATTTGTATGGAGATGTTAACTTTTATTTTTTTAAACTTTTTCTGGGTTTAAAACAAAAATCAGTCTTCGTGGTGCCCAACTCGACCACCCGACAAAGCGATTAGAGAAAAGGACAATTTGGTTGCAGAACATCCTGATTTCTGTACAACGTTTATTAAAAAAAAGTTCTATAAAGTTCTGAGAGAAGAGACCAAGTTGACCCCCCAAACTCTGGTAGGATATTGATGAGTTAACCACTAGTGTATGACCTCGGCCTGGCTTTGGTTAGTGTTGACCATGTTTGAGTTACAGTGTAGTTCTGTAAAATTGTAGTCTGGCAGATCACATTTTTACATAATCTTAGTTGTTTTGGCAAGCTCTAAGGTTGAGTATCGTTATCTAATACTAGATTTAATGTTAGTTTGCTACATAGTCTTAAAAGTATCTCTTCATGTTTTATATATATATATATATATATATATATATATATATATATATATATATATATAAGGTGCGGCAAAAAAAACTATCTATTGTCTGCGGCGCACCGTTCAGCGACAGGACGTCTGAGGGTGGTGGGGTAGGCTTGTTGGAAAGCCTACACGACGCCATTGTCAGTAGTCATGGAGCAGTGGTCGCCTGAACAACGCGCGTTTGTTATCGAGGCGTATTTTAAAAGTGGCGATTCAATCATTGCTACTCAGCGGCAGTTCCGTGCGTTCTTTCAATTAGGTCGACATGGAGAAGTTCCGTCGCGTAGCACAATTATGCGGTGGGTTACTAACTTCAAAACAACGGGTTCTGCGTTGAAAAAGAAGCCGACAGGCCGTCCAAGGTCAACTCGGACGCCAGAGAACATCGATAGAGTTCGTGCTGCTGTGGAAAACAGTCCTCGTAGGCCCGCCCGTAAACAAGCTGCTGCTTTGAACATGTCTGACCGCTCGGTATTTCATCCATACAAATTGGCTATCGTGCAGCAATTGAAGCCATGCGAACCGCAAAGTTCGTCTGACTTTTAAAATACGCCTCGATAACAAACGCGCGTTGTTCAGGCGACCACTGCTCCATGACTACTGAAAATGGCGTACCCCCACCACCCTCAGACGTCCTGTCGCTGAACGGTGCGCCGCAGAAAATAGATCGGTTTTTTTGCCGCACCTTGTATATATATTCTAAAAAATAAATTAACGAGAGTTCATCCTTATTCTCGAAACGTCGTGTATTAAATTTTATACAGTATACACAATTATTGCCAAATTTACCAGAGAAGTATATTAATAATGAACAAATTATCATTATATTCAAATTTCTGATTACATAATTAAACTGCGCACATGTGCTTATTATAAATTTCTTGTAGCCTATGTTTATTTAAAATTACATTTTCTGCAATTATTATTGGCACTATTTCTGACCGCAAATCCGCTCTGGTCGCGGTTGTTATGGTAGCCCACTGAACGTTGCTATCTTCACCAAACAGCTTCACTCTACAATGTTAAGCTTCAGTTAATGAAGACAGGCCAAATATATGAGTCTATTTACTTTAGTATCACTATACACTTTGATTGAATGAAATGACTTGACTTGAAAATTTACAAGAAGTTGTAACGTGCTGTAATTCCTTTTGCATCTAAATTTAACCAGTTCCATTTAAAGTTAAGCTGTTTTAAAAAATTTATTTACAAAAGGTTTTAATTTATATTTACACTAAAACTTTTAAGTTAAAACACAAAATATTCGGATATACTTTCTGTTTGAAGTAAATCGTGTACCGACCAATCTATAGCTGGTGTATACATATAGGGCAGGAAATACGGTCTACCTTAAAGGCAGGAACACCTATTTTTGAGTAAATCTGTTTATAAAAAAGAGGTATATCTTTACAGGTATTTTACGTTCCTCCTACTCGCCCTTTTGACATTGATTTCCTTTTGTCGAGATTTCAAAACAAAACTGGAAATATATAAAATTACTGAATTCGATAGACTGATATTAAAAACAAATTTTATTCGTAACACTACTGTCTTTTATTCTCATACATTCTTTTGTGAAATAAGGGCTCAGAAATTATACAATTTTAAATCCTGGCGTCAAAATTCAATTTTTAACCTAACATAATTGCGAAAGAATAAAATCAATACAATATTAGTAAATAAACCTAATTATTAAAACTTAAGTTTTTCGTTTTTTTTTTTTAGACTGACTCATATCCTTCAATTTTTAAAATTCTATTTTATAAAATGCTCCAACTATACTAATTATTATTTATTCGTATAAATTTTAGATTGACTTTATTCGTTTACATTTCAGTTCCCATGGTTCGGTTAGATATAGATTGTTCGTGCAAAGGTTGAATATCGTGCTTAAAAAAAAACTTTTTACATTCCTCTATCTCTTAAATAGTTTTATATTTCATGCAACTGTCAGACACACTATTTTTTTTAAGTTTCATTTTTGAACTCTAATATTGCAAATATGTAAGTTTAAAAATCTCCACTCATTCCCTATGAGGCTCCCTTTAGATGCCGAAAGACGACCTATTTCAAGACAATAATTTCTAAGTAATGAACAACAAATCACGTTTACCAGATTATTCGTTTACCAGATATTAAGATGTCATTATTTTATGTCTGGTATAAACGTATTAATTAGAACTGAATCAATTGATCTAAGAGCTTATATTTATGTGTCTAAGAAACAATATTATTTGTATGCACTTATTATGGTTTATGACAGCTGTGATAAAGTAAACAGCCATTTTGTAGTTTCTCACATTAGAAAAATTAGAACTTTTAAATATCATTTTCTATAAAACTACTAAATTGAATTTTATTGAGTACTTCTCTGCCTAACGTAATTTTTAATATTACGTATTATTTGTTCTAGGATAAAAAAATAATTGACTTATCCGAACTTAACCTAACTACGAAAACTGAAATGGAATATTATATTTATCGACAGACAATGTATCTAGAACTTAATTTGACCAAAATGTTCAATATTATCTGTCGCTGTAGTAATTAGTTTAGTTTAACTTGGAATTCTTAACGTTATCAATTATCAAAATAATTGCTTCCTGTATAAATGGAATGAAGAAGGATAAAGCTGTTTTTGTAAAACAAAATCTAATAAAGGTTGAAGAGCCGGCATCTGTGTTTCTTCACTTAAAACCTTCTGTGTTAGTCCAGAATGTCCAATGTTGAAACAGCGTTTGGTGAATCTTTTTAGAATTAAAAAATAAATAGTGAAAACATATGGCAAGAACTATCTTTTATGCATTTATAAATAATTTTATCTGAGCCAAGCAATTTTCTTCTACCAATATTTGCATGCCCCCCAATATTTACAGCCATTCGTCTGGTGTGGTTCTTAATTAGTTTTTTTTTTTTGGAAATGCTTGGTTTATTCATACGTTAATATTACAATTTCTGTCAACTATTTAAACCTTTTACTGTCCTAATTATAATATTGCATCTTAACTGACATGATTTATTTTTGTTCAGATTAATTTTTAGATTACTGTTACATTTAATTTGGTATTTTTCAATGTTATTTTATATGTTGAGTTATTTTCAAGCACTTTCACTTCCTTCACTTTTTGAAAATGCTTTTCCTTTCATTTTTAGACAATTTTATCTTTAATGTGTCCAGCCACTTACCATTTTAGGTCTTGCATTCAACCTTCTATTTTGCAAGAGTAGTTATAAACCTCTACCCTATAATCATAGTATATAGTCCTTGAGTATGCAGATTACATGAGTTCAAAATATTTAGTCAATTAAATATATCGTTTGTCAGTTATCCGTCTAAATTCCGTAACAGACGAACAGGTAGGCAAGATCGACTATTGAAAGTTATTCAGAATTCAAAAGGCGACAAAATTACTCAACATGTTTGTCCTACGGCTGGTGTTTTGTTGTTTTATACATTGGCCGACTTTATGTAATTCCCTTTTGTTTCTGCGAAGAGTATAACAAAGCAAAATATTTGACAGCCATCAATAAAATCAGCATTTTAGTAACACTAGGCAACCCTGGCGATCATATTATGATATGCGTCAAACTATTCATACTCACAGGATTTTCCTTAAAATATTTATTTTTAATTCCTGTATTTCTATTTTATTTCCAATTGTGGTAGTGAAGTGTCATTTTGGATATTATTTTACATTTTGTGAAAGTTCTATTAAACTTCGATATTCTTAAAAAAATTATTTCATGTTGCTATGTTTCATACTTATTTATCCATAACTATATGGTAGTTTTAAATAAAATTACTTGAACAATTTTTTGTTTTTGTTGCACATGGGGAAAGATTACCCACAGTTTATATATTTACTTTTTATTTATTTCAAGACCCCCAAACTGTTGTATTTTTCATTTACACAGAAACATATTTTTCCACCGATTTTCAAATAGTCTACTATATTTTATTAACAATCAAAATAGTTACCCTAATAATAGTCAAAAATATATTTGTTTCGTGGGATACGGAAATGTGTTTACAAACACAAGACAAATATGAATTATTAATATATACAAATCATTCTTTTAGTGTAATAGTTACCCTGAATATTATTTTTTAACACTCCTTATACTTTATAACAAGTGAGATTGATAATGTACAAATATATGTCTAGCAAGAAAACATCGCAGAAAGGAAACCTTGTGAGTTGATAAATTGTTACGATTCTCGTTTCACAGGATCTGCGGCCTTTTGTCATTAATATTTCCACACTTTGGTATCCAAGAGACGGAACTGGCTACGCATTTTCTGATTAAGATTGAAAATGCCATAAATAAATAACACAGGTCGAACAGATGTCCAAACATTACCCGAGAATTGCATCAGTAAACATCTAAGGGTGAATCTTAGATAATAATAGGTCCCACAAAGTTTTACGATTTTCAGGATGGGTTTCCGTAAGAACGTCTCTATGTCGGGCTGTTAAAAAGGGTTTGTTATGGAAGATCAATCGAAGAGGGTTCCAGTATCTTTTATATTTTATTATCCGTACCTTCTGTCTTGACATTAACGCATTTTTCGTGGTTCATAACAGTTAAAATAATACCAACAAAGTAATAAGGAATAAACTACAAGGCAGCCTGAGAATGACATTTTCTTCTTATACTCTCTCCTTGGATGTAAAGTTTTCCATCAAAACCATTTTACCCAACCTAATTAACTTATTCGATGTAATGTATAGATTTTTTAAACTCTATATCCGCTTTAAAATTGCTGTCATAAATCTCACAAAATACTCGAACAACATATTATCACAAGATTTTATTCGTGTTAATTTGTTTTGGGAGATGATTGTCTTAAAAGTTATAATAATGCTTCTTTGATTCTTTTAAGAACATATTAAAATTAACTTACATGTTTGGTATTAGAGAAGAGGCGTGGTATAACCGCTTCTGATTGCTCGCACAAACCTGGCACACATTAGTCACGAATATGGTAAAATATTTTAGATAACTGTTAAAAAGTGTAAAAGGTATACAAAGGTCGGATAACAAATATTAAGGGTTCAATGACATTCTCCCAAGGAGCGGTATTGACGAGAATTCGGTTAAATTTCGATATTCTCACTACAATTGAGTTTCATTTAGTATAGAACGGGTATTTCACTCTTAATTTCTTTATTCTTTGACTGTTTGTTATAGTGTGCAGCAAGTAATGTAACGTTAAACACTAGTTTTAATATGCTGTTTATTATTTGTTATTGAGGATATTTGGCTAAATTATGTAATTATTGTCAATATGTAATTATGGCAATGCACATATGTATAATGTTAACACCAAAAATAGCATTTTGTTGTACTTATTGTTTTACACTTTTTAGAAGATTATATTACATATATTTATACAGTTAAAAATGTTCGTTAAGATTTGTTCCTTTATATTCGATTTTTAAAAATAATTCCAAAATCCTTGCCAGTTTGTCACAAATTATATGTTACAATACTATGTACGTCACTTGTTGTTTACATTTTATGAAATTTTGGGATACTTCAGGTTGAAGTACAGATTTAGCTCTCTCATACTCAAGGAACCTTATTTTCTGAGCTCGGTTTCTTTAATCGGTTTCGGGAAATGAGAGCTTTGTGTATCACAGCAGATTTGATATTTCGAAGTTGAAAACTTAAATTTTTATTAAAGCAGAAAAAGGAAAAAAAGAAAAGAAAAAATAATTAATACATAATTATGTTTAGTTTTAGAGAAGTTGGTTTAGTACAATGTTTAATAGATACTCTTCTTCCGTTTCTCTTGTCACTGATGGTGTTATTTGATTCCTGTTGATATCCCCACCTCATAGACTTTGCCCGCTTAAAGCATAAAATTTAACAAGGAAACATATTTTGTTTTCAAATTTTTGTAGCATAAATATGTCATCAGTCAAAATAATTTGCCTCGTAATTAATGTCCCCCCACAGAGGTATTGTTCGTTAATTTCGTTTCCCTCTAAATTCAGCTCATTTGAATGTTTCCAACATTGTAGATAGCCTGGAAGCAGCTAATAACTAAGGGTTTCGGTAATGACATGATGGGTTCATATTAAGACTCCCTCAAGCGAGACTTGATCGAAAGTTGCGGTACAGAAGTTTGATTAAACCTATCTCTCACTTCGGTAGTTTAATAGTTGATTACTGGTTCAATCTCTTTGTTTAAGGTAAGCTAAAGTAGTTTTACTAACATCTGTTTTGTTTTTGTTTGCAGGTAAGCATGTGTGCTACAGTTGATTCATTGAGTAAACAAGTGATAGGTAAGCTCCTTTATTGTTCACCCTGAAACTAGATAATTTAAACAAACATGTTTATGACGGGAATTTTGTTTTCATTGTCAACACTAACCTTAACTTACATGTATGTGGGAAGTAAGTCAGGCAACCGCAGAGTAATTTTGTATTCTTAATAGACCTAATTCTTTCGTAATACTTTATGGATCATTTACCTTTTTCTTAAGTGTTTAAATAATCCCCTCGTGTAAGGTGGGAGGAACGGCGTAAATCAATCATTTGAAAAAGATAACGAAAAAAATGGTCTCGATAAGACATTAATAATAGTGCAAATGAAATGATTGTGAACAAAGTAATCAGAAATCACGGGAGTGTTCAAAGTGTGAATAAGTTCTTTATTAAAATTTCTATTTAATTACCATAATTTAAAAGTCTCTTATCTACCAATGAAATTGTTTATTTTGAATTAGAGAGGTGATTTGGAAAATTTAAATTGAATAATTTTTAAACTCCGGCATACAATATGACATGATCACCAAACATAACCTTTAATTATTAAGAGAGCAATCCTCTAGTAGTTAGAGAGCGAGATATTATAAACTACGAAATGTTTTACAACAAAATCAATCCATGGATACACTCAAAACTATATGGTACAAAATAAATTATCAGCCTATATTATTTAAACCGTTCTCAACAACTTCTCAAGTTGAACTAAACTTTTCGGCGGTAAAAGGAAAGTATGGCTAAAAAAAGGAGCTTTGTAAATCCAGTTGGGAATTCTCAGAAGTTGGCAAGCAGTCTGGTGGATTAGAGTGATAAGAGTAAGTTAATATAAAGTGGATTAACTTAAATTTAAAGTTCTTAAATTTACACAGCAGGTTTTTAATCGATAGATTTTCTCATTAAAACTGAAGCACGCTATTCGATTTGTTAACGCTAGATTTCTACTTTATAAATAACTATCCCTTTCCCTACGGCCCCAGATACGTGTTGTTCATTACTTTAAAAATTGCAAACCTTAAAAGCTTTCTATTTCAAATTGGTTTGCGGTAGCAATAAAAACAAGTTCAGATATTTTTTTGTGAATACCTTGAGATAAGAACAACGAATTCTGCCACTAAACTCTAACTTTGGAAAATCACGTACCATACAAAAATGATGCTATTTTTTACTAAAACTGACTCACGTCTACGTTATTGGCCGAAAGTTGTACCATAATGAAATGTAGTAGGAGGGACCAGATTTGACCTTCATTTGGTCGCAAAACGAAATGTCGTAAACAAAGTAAAGTTACAATTATATAATCCGGTATATTACATTGCGATATTATAACAATACTGTTTTAACTGAAGTAACCCTTTTTCCCCTTCTTTAAGTGGAAAATTTTAAGGTATTCGTTTATTAGCGATTTTTTTTTTTGGAAAATATTTACTGCCACCCTCATCACAAATTTGAAACCATTAAATAGAAAACGATCTTCAGTCCCAAATATGTTTTGATGATATATAACGTTTGTTTTCATTGAAAATACAAATTCGTTGGCTTAAAAACCTTTGTATAAATTGCAATATAGGAACGGTTGCAAATATGCATTCAGTTATCATAACTCATTATAAGTATTACGATGTTCAACTCGCCCCAGCTTTTAGAGTTTGTGTGCAGTAAACATGTCCCATGTAGACTACGATTCATGATTCATATGTGTTATGTAGGGCTTGTAGGCTACTGTTAGAAGAGACCAAACTATTGTTTATAAAATGTAGTTTAATAACATACAAAAAGTCCGTTATAACATATCTATTAGTGAGAATTTCAATCAAATGAGGAAGGAAGGTTTTAAAGTTTCGTCAAATTAAAAAAAAAAGAAAAGAAATTTAAACTGTTTTTTTTGTAAATTCTGTATTAGTTCATTTTACTGAGTTTAGCGAACTGAACACCACACATATGGTTAATCTCGTTAAATGAAATTTTGCTTAATTTTTGAACTAGAATTCACACACTTATGTATTTGTTAGAGTCATTGTGAGTTTTATGAGACTGTTTTAGTTGATGGAACACCAAAACAATGTTATATGCATAAGGTGAATATTGAAGGTAAAGTAATAAATTATTTTCAATGAAACTAAAATTAGAAGATATCGTTTCATATTTTGTAGTGTTCTTGTTTTATGTTCTCAAGCTACTGTATATAAAAATGATTGCTATAGGGGGGGGGGGGGGGGGTATTGTTACTTTTGTGATATTTCACTGTTGAGTTCTCTTGAATCTAATACAAGCACTTTTTTTTTACAAATCGTCCGCCTATATGTTCGTTACTACTGGTTTCTCAGGAACCGTTTATTCGGGTTGGATCAGAAATGGTACCATAAGCTGTTTTTACTTTTAATTATGCACGTAAAGTAAAAACGACGCACCTGAAAATGCGGCGGCAAGAAAACACAACATGATTTGATTTTCTAAAAATTACTTAACTATTTTGGTCTTACTTTGGTTAAACCTCTCCCAAAAGTATAGATTTTTTCTCATCAAAAATAACGGTTCGAAATTTATATGTAAAAACTAAAATTACTATGAAATTTTTAAATCGTTTTTGGCCATCGTTCAAAAGTTTTAAATAGCCGAAATTTAGTGAAGAAGTAAATGAAACTGAACTTTTACAGTTGTCAATAAAACTCGATGTTTTATTATTATTTTCTTCTGGAATCTGTACAAGTGATGGAGTTTCTAAAATTCGCCATTTTAAGTTAGATTTTTTATTTTATCCCAAATGTAGTTCAATTTTTTAAGATATTTTAGTGAAACGTGATAGTTAATGCGTTGTTTGTAAACATAAGTCAGATAATTGTCCAAGCAGCAATGCTTCAGAGGAAATTGCATCTGTCTGGAGAGCTCTGCCTTAGATTATTAATGTTCACAAGCTTGCCTTGCTTTGAGTGACAGTGATATTAAATATTAATTGCAACATCCAAGTTATTCTCAATTACACTGCTATCAACGGAATGAACTTAAAAGTTAGAAACTCCTTAGTATCCACATTATTACAAGCTCTTCCCTTGCTTCAACAATATTCATTTCCTTTTATTTATGTCTAAACGGAAGAAGTATTACAACCCCAAAACCAGTAAATCCACCGTAACACTGATACATTTTATTTCCTCTCACATTTATGAACATTGAATGGAAATAAACAAAATTATTAATAATAGTGGTGTAATCAATTAAACTTTTTTATAAGAGTTTTCTTCCGCAACTACAAAATATTTTTCTCGTAACTTCAAACTTTAAAAAAAAAACCCTGTTATAACAATAAATAAACAATACATAAATAATAAACACATTGTACTAAATTTCTCATAAAATCATCCACAAAAAAGCTACTAGCCACAAATAATATTTGATGTTATCTATGTAAAACAAACAAAATGTAACTTTCTTTAGTATCCAGTTCTTCGCTAGTGGGTTTAGAACTTAAGAAGACGATCCCCCACACCCAAACTATTAGGCCTCCTGGTTTAATTTTAGTTTCTTTGGGCATTAATATCCTAGTCTACAGAGGGTATATCTAAAACTCGTCATGCCTTGCCTCTTAGTTTTTAATATTTAAATATAAAATTTCATATTTAATGTGTGATTGCTGAGAAACAATTAAATTTAAACTCTTCGATTCATTTAAGGCAAAAATAATAAGATTTTCACTCTAATTTTAGTATTAATAACTTGAAATTAAAGCATATATTTATTTATTCAATTCAATTTGTAAATTGTAAATATTTATTGTGTTTTAAAACCTTTTATCGTTAAAATGACAGTTTGTTTTTTTTTGTTTAGTTTATTGTTAGAATATCTATTATTATTTTACGCTGCAATTTTTATTTAAAAAAAATAAAAATTCATATTACTTATCGTTATTGTCTATGGACGGAATGAAGTTCTTTGTCATAATATTAAGTTTTGAGATTATATTTTAACACATCATCTGTGTGCATATAAATATGAGAAGTTTACTAGAATAATCTGTACCATGAATACATGCAAATATACGGTAGGAGAAATAAAAACTGAATATATATTGAGGTGGTAATAGAACAAAAGGTGTAGAGCTTAAAAGAACAAAAGGGATGTAATAATAAATACATAGTTTCTTTTTATTTCATAAAGAACGAGTATCACTATGATAGGAGCAAAATATTACATCTAAGCTTACCTAACCGAACAACGTTTCTGTTCTTTCTAATATATTATAGTCGCCTTGCTTGACCAACTTCTCCGATAGTTTCTACTCTATCACGCCTTGAAATAAATATCTCGAGTATTGGATATAAGTTAGGAGCAGGATTTGGGCAAGGAACGGATAAATGGTGCATGAATACAAAATGCCAACTCTGCATCTATTTATCTCTAATCCTGATATCAAACTTTTACTGCCACAACTTTACTTCTACTGTATTTAAAATGACGTATCTCTTGTATTTCAGCGATAAAAGGAAATTAGTTTCTTCCCTTCATATTATAACTTTATGTTATCTTTCAAAGCAATTTATAGTTTGTTTAACTTCTTGAGAAAACCAAAAGTATGTCTTATATTAAATAAATAATTTAAAAAATATAAAGTAGCAGAGGCAACAACTTTGCAGTTTTGAATCCGTCTACTTCGACCATCCCAAAGAACCGTTGGATTTAGTTGAAACTATAGTCGTGTTGTTTTTATTAAAAAGTACACAAATGCACGTACGCATGTAAACACACTACATAATAAATAAATACACATATACATCTTTAACAAATTTATAAAAAGGTGTATGCGTATCAAATATATGACAATTTTATTCCTTTATCCCCTACTATGCTTATTAATACATACGTTAATAAATGTATTGATATAGAATGAATCAATAGTCAAGCACACACTAACAACAACTACTTTTCTAATTACAATATAAACTTTTGTTTCACATTTAATACTTTGTGATGATGGCCTACATTCACAGTGGTAATCTTAGTACTCTTGCTCGCCACCAGGTGATAAGTATGGGTCACACAGAATCCTTTAAAATGTAAACACGGTGGAGTCCTAACTAATTTTAAAAGTTTATTGAAGAGGAACAAATCGGAAGAATCACATAAGGCAGTCTTATTATCGAGGGGAACTTTTTTTAATCTCGCATGAATTCATAGGATGAAGTTTTATAATGGGTTACAAAAAGTGATATTTTAAAGCCACCTTAGTTGACAATAGTTTTAACGAAATGTCATAAAATGAAAACGCATATTTTCAAAGTAAGTACTAAGAATTTTAAAATAGAAACTGAAATACAATAGAGAAATCGGGAGGGGAATTGACCTAGCAGGTAGATGAAGGTTAATGAAGTATGTTACGGATGGGTTTTAGAAGGGGTGACGAATTTAATGGAATTTTGTCATTTAAGTTGAAAAGACCTAAGTGAACCTAAGTTACTTATTATTACATTATTATATTATTATCAGTTTCATTTATATTATTAAAATATTTTGAAACTTTAAGCTGTATTGCTTTATTTTATCCTTTTATTAATTTTTCCCATATGCTTATCATAAATTTTATTCATCCTAAAGTTATTCTGTCAAAAATTAAAACTTACTTTGGTTTTGGTTGAATACTCAAAATGTGGAGAAATTTTGAGTAAAAGTTTAAGACCCAACCAGCAGGTAACAAAACTTACATACGGAGAGTAAATTGAAACTAGCATACAAATAGTATTCCATTTTGGTATTTCTTCTAATAACTCGAGAACTGTAGTTTTCATTAAAAGTAACGTGTTACTACATTGTTTAATTATTCTAAATTTATACTGTTTTGTTTATAAAATAATATGGAAAGTAAAATAAAATAATTATCGTGTACAATAAGAAAGTATAATATTATAATGAATTCCTACATATACGTATAATCTAACATTTCAAATATTTTCAGTTTTCATAAAATTTAATTCACACAACTCGTTGTCTGATTTGGCAAACCTAACATGATTATCCTTTCGGCAAGTTTTTAATAAACGTTACATCATTGCATATATTTTCCTTTGAGGTTCAAAGTTTTATGATATAACTTTATTTTATTAGTCGTTTGTAATGTAAAACATTTTTTTTAAACAATTTCGTAATTAACTACATTTTTTACATTAAGAGGGAATAAAATTAAATTGACCTTTAGGGTGATAGTTTAAATAATTGAATAATGCTGAATAATCTACAAGTAGTACTTCAACAAACACTTCTATTAATGGTAAATTAATAAAACTACTCCAAACTAATCTTTATAACTTGTTCGCAAGTACGAAACTCTGATGAATCTATGTACTTGTTTATTAGTCTTTAACTACTTTCTAACAGTTAAAAGTTCCTTCTCAATTGGTTTTATTTCGCGAGAACTTTTAAAAGGTTCTCCATTAATCAGCAAATGGTTCGGTTAACTGAAACATTACAAAGCAGTTCAGATGCTAGATTGAAACACCTCACTCAGTGAAATATCTTTATTGATGTTTATAAAGTTTTAACTAAAAGTTTTTTTTTTAACCATGTATACTTAGGGATGTAGGTTAGGAAAATCTTTGTTAATAGTTCGTCTCTCATTGATACATATTTTTGATGGTTTTTATTATTATCTACTTACAACGTTTAAAATTTCACCTAATTATAAACAAACTGATGCTTCATTTGGCATGTAACGAAAACCTTTTGTCCTGCTGTAAATAGTGATGTTGGCCAATGAAACACAATGTGGGTGGGATGTTACAAACTCCCTCTTATAAAACTTAAGTTCAATGAGTATATAAAATTAATCACTTTAGTTTAGGCTAATCGTTTGTTTTTACCATCACAGCTATTTAAATTGCATGTATGCCCATACCTAAATAGTTCAGGGTGTTTTTATAGTTCTAAAATAACCTTGATTAATATATATATTTGGTAAAAATATGAATACTTTTACCACAGATTTTGTAGAAAATAAATTAATAATTAAATAACGACTCATCCTTTTTAATGACAATTGTGCCATCTTTTTTAGCGTAAAAAGGCGGTGTTAAACGACATATAACATGACCCTCTTCTTAAAATCTTTTAGTTGACTCCTTGATCTTGGACTTCCAGTGATCCCCTAATTTTTTTACACCACAAACGATATTTCTTACAGGTGTCTATCAAACAGTTTGTACGAAAAATTCTGGGGGATTTTTTTAAAAATTATGGCGGTAAAAAGCTGTTCTAGCACATACTCTTTTGTAAACTTTAATACCTCGTCATTTTGATAGGATGAACCTTTTGATATCCGGTTTGCGGCACTGTAATCTACTAACAAAAGCCTAATTTGATATACATATCGACCTATGCTCTCAATTTAAGATTTTCTTCTAACTTCTTGTAGGCATCCATCCTATTGAAGTTGGACAGTCAGTGAACGTATCAAAAATAAGGTATTTAGATACAATATGGATATGCAGAGTTTCAATATTCTAACTTAAACCATTTAAAAAAAGGTAGGAAGGAAGGGACTTAAATCTCATCCTGTATATGACCTAATAACTTTAAATTAAATTAAACATGAAATTAAAAATCGTTGTCTAGCAAAACTTTAAAACTGTATCCTGTTTTTACAAAATGTAATTAAAAAATATCCAGTCTCGTAATTAAAATACCTAAACACTAGATATAATATTTATTAAACTTTTAAATATTTATGAAGTAAAAATAACAGCTAATTACCCACTACGATTAAAACTACTGTAAACTAGCCTATCAAATTATTAATATTATACTATTCTTTGAATTAGTTAATGAAGGTAACAACGTTATAATTTCCATATCAATGAAATAATTTTGATTACATTATTATTATTATTATTATTATTTAGTTATTTATTATTTTGTCTTCTTGAATAATTAAAAAGATTTGTCTGGTGGTAGTCTAATATATTACATCTCAAATTAATAATTTATAATATTTTGGGCATATACCCGGAAAAAATTACCCAGGTATTTGATATCTCGTATATTTAATATATTGTAAATATTGTTTTTGACACATTCCTCAGAGACTTTTGACTTGGATATATTTAACTTTGGTAGATATTTGTACATTAAAACTTCTGAGTATGTGTCTAATTATGATTTGATATTTGTTCCTCTACCATAAAGCTATGCAAGTGTGTATATGTGTTTCAAATATCAGTATATATTTAATTCAAGTAATAACCTAATTTATTATAATTTATTATACGATGCAATTTACCTTAAGAGCCAAACAAAACTAGTTTGAATTAATTGAAGATTTTTACCATCGGTATTTTATTTGAACTCTTAATACATTTTATCACTTCTTTCTATATTTTCAAAATATCTGAACAAATTATCCAAATTAGCCCCTCAGGGTCAATTTATTTCCCAAGATTAATTTTTAGCTTCTAATAACATACACTAGATCAAAGAGTAATGCAGATGTAACGTAATAAAGAGTTATTTTAATCTGAATAAACACTGTAAAAAATGTTATATCTGAATAATACTGCTTTTTGTTCAGTGTTCTGAATAAAATTGTAAGCTTGGAATTTCAGAATAAATAAGTATATTAAATAAAGGCAAAAATTTGATTTCTTATCGTAAGGGTTGAACACAGCGTATAGTTTTGTCTCATAATTTATTTCTTCGATAAAATATATGACTTAAAAAAAAAAAATGTTACAGTGTGTTTTGGTAGTGTGTAGAATTTGTAATAAATAAAAAACATAGGATTTATAATTTTTGGTGTGGTTATTACGATGTAGTTTATATAATATTTTAATTACAAAATTGCCCTTAGTTATTTTTCTAGGATATATTCACATTTAAATAAAATTATATTTTTAAAAAATCCAAAATTTATTATAATATGGGCAAACATACACATCCAGACAGAAAATCAACCTTTTAAGCTTATTTTCGTGTAAGAAATTAAGTAATAATCTTGATTAAATATAATCAGTTAGGGGGGGGGGACAAACACTGCAAAGTCGAATTAATTTAAATATGTTTCGTATATACTCTCTATTAAAAAAAAAAATTGAAGTTTGTTTTCACTTTGAGTAGTAGTGAGGTGATTTTCTTTTTACATTGATATTATATTATTCACATGGCAGAGAGTTAGTACCATGACAGTCAGAAGATAAAAGATGTCATAATAAAACATTGTTACAATTAGACTATAAAGATGAGAATGCACAACGGTTGTGGTCAAGTGAATACATTTTGTATACCGGTGCCACTTGGATTATAATTCCAGAGCTGAGTATTAATCAAGTCAGCCATTACACAAACGAGTAAGATATTTCATCCCTTGTGATGAATATCAAGCACGCAACAGTTTAAACTTAACCTCGGCTACTTAGGGCTACCAACCTCTGCAGATTAAAGTTTTAAAGTTGGTGGAAATATGTTTCATCAAATTTATTTCTCACGTTAAACTAAAAGTTTTCATTTTGTACAGATAGGAATAAACATAGTTGTTTACAATTTGTTTATAAAGTGTATATAAATTTACAACGTAAACGTCGTGGGGTAACATTTATAGAGGAATTTTAACTTTTAAAATTCCTTAGGTCTAACAAATTATTTTCAAACAATTTAAGAAAACTGAAACCAGAAAGTTTCGATTTTGTTTAAAGCCGACTACGGCTTTGATTTTAAGTCAACTGTATGTTTATCCTTAAGGGCTCAAACAACCAATTTGTCAAGACAAAACCCGTACGAACTAGAGAACTAAGTGCATAATGTGCAAGGGAATTATCAAATGTGTTTTAACGACAGTGTTGCCACCCTCGGCAATACATTAGTTACAACAAACAAATTACAACTAAATAACAGTTACTGACCAACAACGGTTAGGTATAATTTGTTTTTACAGCTAAATGCATTATTGAAAATGGCGACATTGTCGTTGAAACGCGTATGATTGTGAAAATTAAAGACCAGATATGTTTTTATTCATATATATTGAAATAAGATTATTTTAAAAAATTGAATAGATAAAATGACAGATAAAATAATAGATTAAATTATATATTACAATTTGTATAATACGATCAGGCAAAGATCATTATCAGCCATAAAATAAGTTACTGATATAATACAACCATCAATTTTATTTGTGCATACAAATTCAACTCTTTATAACGAAATTATTGCCAAAAATTGTTATTTCATACTTTACCTCTCATGAATTGTATACTCGAGTAAGTATCAAGATAACAGCTCATAAATTGTTTTATATGGGAATCTGACAATTTATAGAGCGGCATTGTTTCATATGACACTATAACAAATCTTTACAATTATAGTTTTTATAGAATTCAATTTACAACGATGAATGAATCTAATGAACAATTTCATTGAAATGCCTGTTCTTGAGTTCTTTTGTTATATAAGATAGATATGCACATATATATTTCAAGCCAACTAAGTATAACAGTTAATTTTATGTAAACTTTGTTATTATTAAATGAAATTTTATTTAAAAAGTTTTAAATCCCTACTCTCATTTCACAAAACATTTGTTTGATGAATGAAATATATGTGTTTAATATTTTAGATGAATTCAATTAACATTCCAAAATTAATATTTATTGGGATAACACCTTGTTTTTAATTTCTCGTATAAGTTTATAGTTAGCATTTTGAAGGGGGGGGGGGAAACTTATTCGAGATTTTTAAAAATAAATCCGTCTCTGATTCAAAAACGTGGTTTTAGCAATATTTCTGTCGCCTAAATGCTTGAATTGATTTGTATAGTTTTTAGTACATGCGGATATTTTGAACATAGTATCTCTAAACGTTTTCACATTTATTTGGATAACTCAACATTTGGGCGTAGTTGTTTTAAGACCAAAATGAACAATTAAAAAAAATAATCAACAAAAAATATATATACATATGTTCAAAATTTGCACTAATACCAAAATATTAAATTACAATTTCCACAAAATTGTCTCCAATGGTGACGTTAAAATTTTACCAAAATGTTGCCTATAAAACGCAAACAAAATTTGTTGTTTGACGTCTCCTCTAAAACGCCGAGTTGGAAGTCTGTAATAAAGGAAAATGTGTTTATCCTGAATCCGTATTCTCAACTTCCTTAGTTATGGTGTTTTGGAATGAAACTATTAAAAAAACAAAAACTCCACTATTTACAAGGGTAGGCTAGTCGTCTCTCTTCTAAGTCAAAGCTCTTTTGATTGGTTCACGTCCCTGATTGTTTAGTCTTTGGTTTCCATAGTTAAATCTGAGTTATTCTGTGAGTAGAATGATTTTAGATTTAGTAACATTATATCCTACTTTGTTTTCCCCTACGAGTTTAAATTTAATTAATGTCAAATTGTAGTCGATTATCTTCGTGGAAAAGATGTGTTAAACAATTCACACAAGAAACAATGAAATATGTTGCGGTGTAAACAATATTTTATCTAGCTTTAAAACTATGTACAGCTAATTTTTGGTGTTGTAGTTTTCAAAGTAAGATATAAAATTGTCTTCTTTGACACTAATATTTCCAGGTCGTGCTCGAAGGTTCCTTTCGGTGGGCCACTAAATACGGTCAAGATTATTTTGACATTACTACCGAATGACACTTTTCTGTTATTCAAGTTTTAGTACATTGATTTTGACTAATCTTCAATTTTAACAAAATTGGTAAGGTAAATTTTACGAAAGTTTTCTTTAAACTATTTGTTCACCGATAACTTCAGACGCTGGATTTTTGAGATGGTGAAAAACACGTTTTAATTATTTTGAATCTTTAAGTCTTTCAGTCAGTATTTTTGGGGAAATTAGAATTTTCATGTTTTGTTTGTTCTTAAAGGTGATCATAAATTGTGTCTTACGACCATTATATTTTGCTTTCATTATCATAGGTTTAAAAACTGTTTATTAATTTTAAACCAAATCGATCGGAGAAATCTACTTCTAGACATATATAAAATGGTGGGAGACACTGTTAAAAAAAATCGGGATGACTTTAAATTCAAATAAAACAGTACCGATCTATTTCAGTATGACAATATTTAGTGAATCAATAAGCTCGACAAATAATTTACTATTTGTGCAATAAAAACTTAATTAAAAGTGGCTGGATTTACTGATACAGTCATGTGGAAGTTTCCACATGAAAATGTTACTCTATTACGGAACGTCTGGGTCCCTTAAGAACACTATCTTCAATACCACTTACTGAACTTGAAGCTGGGTCACTTGAAACAATGAAAGCTTACTCTAGAAGAGCTCAGTTGTAATGTAAAATAATTGTTTCTAAATTCTTGAAAATGAACATTGTTGAAGTAATATAAACAGTGTCTACGTGTATTTAATGATCTTTCCGCTTTTGGTCGTTTATCCAAAGTATAATATTTCATTTGTTTGTATGTTTATATTAATATAAAGAATATAATATTCCTGAAACCAAGTATAGGACGGATCAACTTACGTTCAAAAAGTTTGTAAGTTGAGCCTAAGGGGAAGAAAATGTATATTTATTCTTATTAGACTCAGAATAGGGTGGCACAAAGGGATTTCCCCAACCCTCATCGTTTAAAGTCTGTAGCCTTATTTCTTTTGCAATGAATATTATATTCATTCAAATTGATTGAGTTTCTAAGTGATAAATAATTTTAAAATAAGGTTTCGTATAGTTTTTATTATTAAAAATTGAAGAAAAAAAATGTATTTTCTAGTTTTGATGAAGTAATGGTGGTTTTATATCGAAATTTCTAAACCGATTTCGACCAAAATTAACATCAACATTGTAAATTTTCTGAGATAAGTTGTCTAACTGTAAAGATCCTTTTAAATAGCAACTTAATTGATGGACTATCTTATTAGTCATTATTAGGTCCTGAAAAAAGCACACCAATAGTCTCATAATTTATAAATACGAAATATTATAATCAATATCTTAAAAATTGTGAGTCGCCTAATAATTTACGATTTCTTTCTACAAAATCAAAATGACGATTCACATCTTATTTTTAATTTTAATGATTTTTATTATCGAAGGTTTATATATTTACTTTATTGATTTGCCAACTTTGATGAAATTCTGAATTGTCCGTTTTTAATAATAATTGTTGGCTCTAACTTTTTCGTTTTTGTTATTATTATTATTTTTTTTTTTCAAATCTTTATTTTGTGTTCTTACTTTCTCATATATACGTAATGTAGAAAAATATCTGCATTGAGTTAATAAAAAATATTGTGTAATTTGCAGATATAGCACTTTAGAGGGCCACTAGGTCCAAAAGAATGGTTTATGGAATAATATTTGTCTGTTGTCTGTGCAGTGCTTTTCTTCTTCTTTTTGTGTGTTGGGATGTGGGTATCCTATAGGATTATTAAATTTTAGTGCTAAACGTAAATCTAATAAAATGTACGCGTGTATGTTTTTTGGTTTAAAGGCGAAAATTATTTACAGTTTTATCGCTTTAGGACAAAATAAAAATAAAAAGAAACCATTGGCCCTCGAGTGAACAGTTGACCACTACATTATCTCAACTTTATTTTATATTATTTTCGATCTGTACTGCAATACCAAACATTTTATGTTTATTTATTTTTGTGAAATGTGTATCAGTGTGTTGTGTAAACGTGTTGTTTCATCTGATGATGGTATATGTTATACCGAAACAGCTGTTATGAAATATTACTAAATACAGTACTAAACACAAGATTGCTAAGACGTAAGTAATTTAGTAATAGTCAAATTAAAACATTCACAATTTCCATTCGTTTCTCTACATGAATACATCTATGTCAATTCTTCCGCTATCTTTTGAGTAACCTTTTCATCATAACTTTATCAGAACAAATTCTATTGGCTGTCTTTATTTGCATGTCATTATTGGTTTCTTGAAGGTACAATGCAAAATAAGCTTTTTACTGGAAGCCAGATACTGCATACAAAGTAGAGAAAGAATAAGAACATTCACTGACAACTTGGGTGTGGACTTCCGATTTATGTGTGTATATATATATTACATATAAATTTATCTAATTTATATATATTAACCGTATTGGAAATAACAGAGATTAACTTGTCAATAAATCCTATAGAGTACATTTATATAATTTATAATATTACTTATAATTCTGCAGTTAGTTGTTTCTTTCCAGTTACACCTTTATTTAATTTAAACGACTAAAAACCTGCGTTTTATCTTTCTGGACTGGTTGTGACAGTTTTATTATAAGTGAAACACTTTAGCTCAATAAATTTAGTCTAAAATTTGAATTTATTTTAACTTTTCTCACATTGTTATCGCTGCCTTTCTCTGGAGATAATACAATCCAGATCCTATTCCCTATTGATTAACCTGGAAGATTTCCAACAATTATTTAGACAGGGATAAAACTTAAGCTGACAGTGGAGATTTAACGCAGTTCTTGTTCCAGCTTAATTAGTTTATCTTGCTGTATATGGAAGATTACTTTTAAACTGTCTCGCTAAAATGCACTTAGAGGAAAGCAATTATTCAGTCTGACTCGTGTAGAAAATGCTTACTTTCCCTTTGTCACAAGTGAATAAAATATATTGTAAAATTAAAAAATAACATGTAAGTTGAACTTTTTTTTTCTTTTTTTTTTTTTTTTACTAGTTTTAATTTTCTACTCAAGATTATGTTTTAAAGGTGTTAAATAATGATGGATTGTTCATCAGTACAGTATTATATTTAAAAGTTATTAGGTAATAATGGATTGTTCATCAGGATTATATTTTAAAGGTATTAGATAACGATAGATTGTTCATTTGGATTATATTCTAAAGGTACAGTATTAGATAATGATGGATTGTTCATCTGGATTATATTTTAAAGGTATTAGATAACGATGGATTGTTCATCTGGATTATATTTTAAAGGTACAGTATTAGATAATGATGGATTGTTCATCTGGATTATATTTTAAAGGTATTAGATAACGATGGATTGTTCATCTGAATTATATTTTAAAGGTACAGTATTAGATAATGATGGATTGTTCATCTGGATTATATTTTAAAGGTATTAGATAACGATGGATTGTTCATCTGGATTATATTTTAAAGGTACAGTATTAGATAATGATGGATTGTTCTTTTTTTTTTCATTTTTCATTTTTAGGGCTGTTATTCACGAAATGCCTATTAGCGTTTTGAATATTGAAAGCTGTACATATTGTATATTTCATAGCGATACACTTTTCTGTCTGTTTAATAAATATTGATGATTTATTAATATAATGTTAAAACTATTGTATACAAGAATGGCTATACAAGGTGAAACCGATGGTAAAATATATAATCAAATAATTAAGTATGGTGGTTCTGTACGCATCTCATCCTTCACTTTAAAAAAAAGAAAAGTTTATTGAAATAGTGTAAAGGGGAAAAAATCTTCTCTCTAATACGATAGGAGACTCGGAAGAGAATCCTGCTAAATTATAGTTTTAAACCCCTTGGTAGTAAATAGTCTTCTATTATTAGTACTGTAATAAATCTTGACTGTTTTTATCGCGGTTTACAATAAATATTTATGTTCTGATAAATTATGAAATCTCTTCTGTTGGAAAACCGAAGTTGTAACTCAATTGTAAGAATAAATTATTGTAATACAAGAATACTTCCGTATGATTGTGTTAAGAATTGAAATACCGAGCATGAGCTGTAGGGGTTGTAAACACGCATTAAGTGGATCGAAACAATTGCTACAACTTATTGTAATTTAAGGAGATTTGGGTGTAAACTCAGGAGAAGATTTGTATCGAGTCGTCCTAACATAAATATTACACAATTGGTAAACCGCACAACAATTAAAAGTGGTGTCTGTGTCACACGGCGCCGACCTGTCGCATAACGTTGTTTTTAAAGACAAAACACCTTTCAGTCATCATTGTCTTACAAAAAAGCATGAAAAGAACAAAAAACAAATACCCCCCCCCCCAGCTATAGAATACTCTAATAGCGTCAGGATTTAAAATAACAAGAATTGTACCAGAGAAATCTGATAGGAAAGATGAAAGATCTAATCCAAGACTGCATGAAAAAGGTGTAGATCCAGCTAGGTCCTCGGTATTACCTGAACACCTGAGGCTACGTCGACAGGACGTTCCTTCTCGACTTTCGAGTAGTATTGCTGCTGAATACGACCATGCTTTTTGATTCATTCACACCTGTAAACTGATCGTCGACAGCTGCGCAACGCTCGAAAATAAATCATACTGTCTGTCATCATCTATTTTCCCTAACTCTTTGTTCTCTTCTTGTATTTAACAATTCATCGAAAAAGTTTAATAATTGTTCCCTATCTGCCATCATTTAAGAGCACAAAGTACAATACAGACTTTTCGTCATACGAGAACTTTACGATTTACGAGATTACATATTTGCTTCTACTTTAACTATAGGAGCTGTTTCATATTCATAAAAGTGAAGAATATTTTAAATTGTAACACTTAACATCGTTAAGTTGCAAATACAGCGTTGAGGTGTCGACGGTCGCCTAGACTTACGCTGTTTCTGTGTCATTTTTTAAAACCTGTCGATTGACTTGACACATACTGTCACATATGTCTTGACGGAGATGTAAATTAAATATTTTCGTCTTTCAATGTAGTTGTATATCCACTTACAGCGTTATGGGCTTTAACAAACGGAGAGCCTATACAAAAGCTGTCTTCAGAAATGTTATCTCAACATAACCTTCAAAATTGCAGTATGCTTCTTAGATCATACTTTGTGGAGAAAACCTTAATCGATCTATTACCTTTGTGCCGTTTTGAAATTATTCTGCTCCATTACCATATTCAAACTCTACTCAAACGCAAATATCGATGAATAATAAACTAAACTAGGCGTGAATTTTGATTTCACAGCCTCCAACCCGATAGAGTTGCTCAGCTAAACGGCCTTACTTATCAGTACAATACAACATTGACAAGGCTTGATAAAATGTGAACAAAGTTTTTATCTAACTAATGCCACAGTTAAAACAACCAAATCACCATTCATAATAAAACACGCGCGAACCTTTCTAAAACTGATTTTATTATTATTTTTTAATAAAAGAAACAACGTTAAATACGACCTTGTCTTCTGATAAGTAAGTATGAGTCTAATTTGTGGATAAATCAGTGTATATACATTTTCATACAAAGTTTCATATTTGGCTTTAGCAATATTTAATGCGATTGGTAGTATAATACTTTAACCAACTTTTATAATTTATTAATACATCTTTATAATACAGTTTTTAGTATTCTGATTTTCCAGTTGAAACGGCGATACCCGAATTCACAACCACCCCAAAATGAGGTTTTTGAAGGCAACCTAATTGTTTTTCAAATATGTAGCCACATAAAGTAATATCTAGTTTTAATGAATTTGTTTAATATAAAATATCTGCGTAATCTAGAGGTTTATAGATCTAAATTCAATCCAAAATGGCAGCCGGTCAAACATCAAACAAATCAATTTATTGGGGAAAATAATGATTCAAAATTATCAAAGCAAAAGCTTTACAGTTCTATTACCCAAGTTTGACCAAGAAGTTTTATTACCCTAACATTTTTATTTTAACGTAATAATAACGTATAATAAAATATATTGTTTTACAACTAAAATTTGTGTGTTTCTTGGTAAACGCTGTAGAGTTGCAATCTTTTTTGACTTTCGTCAAATTTGGTATGTACGCGATGTTTTATAATCCGTTTGTCAAATTTATTAACTAGAAAAATTATTCATTAAGTTTAAAAACTGTGGTTGGTATCAAAATATTAAAAATGTCTTTGGTGATAATTTTTCACTCGTGAGTTGTACAACATTCTATAATACCGCATTCTGTTTATTTTTATAATATTCACTTAAAGATTGTCAACATAGTTTCTACGATAAAAAAAGAAGAATTATTAGTAAAAAAACTGTTGAACTTATAAATTTTAATTAAGTGGAAATCAACAATAGTTAAATAACTAACCGAAATTTTGATTGATCGTAGTCAAACTTTGCATGTAAAATAACTTTAATGTTCATTAGATAATTGAAAAATATGGTTGTACGATTTCAAAATGGAGTTAGTTTTTAACGGTTGTTTGATAGATCTATACTAGCATTTTTTTAATTGGCGTTATTGATATATTGAATTAAGATAGGTAGACCTTAAGTCACAAAAAACAGCAAAATAAATTAACGTCTGATTATGTCAATGTGTATTATTTCATTCTAGTATTAATGAAATTCACTTGGTGGTAAGTCAGGCTAGGGTATTCGATGAAGACATTAAGAAATAGAACAAGAGAAGAGGAAATATTTAAAGTGTTGATAAAGTAAATGACGTACGTGTTGGAGGGAAGACAAGGGGGTGGTGTCTGTCTCCTAGGTGATATTGCCTGTCCTACATCCTGCGACCGAACTCTCACACACGTTTGTTTAACTTACTCCGTGTGTAATGTTGTTATAGGTTATCATCTTCACTTATAAATGTAGCTTATTTTCATGTTGAACTTAGTAGAAGTATATTCAGACATCAAATGAAATAAAACACTTTTAGTTCATAACAAAAAAAAATTAACAATGTGTCTTTTCAATGACTATGTCATCATCTTCAGTTGTACACAAACCTTTCTAACACTTAAAAATGATAATTGGTTATTGATATTATGTATTTGTACTAATAAAGTATTTGTTCTATTATTGTGTTTTTCTTATTTAGTAATTGACGTTCCTACAATGCCCAATGTACGGTATGATGCATTCAGACAATATTTAACTACAAAGTTTTTCCCCCACACTGCCCCACAGTAAACAATATCATCCTTACTATGTAACAATGGATATTTCCAACTAACAATAATTTATCAGTGACTTGTGAAGTTGGAATAATTTTTCTGTCACATTAAATACAAAATTTTACTAAAATCAGGGGATTTTTGAAGTGAAAACTTCTAACGTCTGATTGGGTACTTTTTGGCTGGATGTTTTAATAAAACCTCGCGTCACGCACATGTTTCCTTTAATATTTCTTTGTAATAAATATTCGTACGCTCTATATCGTCAAATTTAAAACAGATTTAGGTGACATACAGTAAGTAGATATTATATGTAGACTTATATAAGTAGAATTATATGTCAAAATAGGTGACATACAGTAAGTAGATATTTGGATGCGTAACAAAGATGTACGTAAAAATGTGAAATTCTAATTCAGTACCAAAAAACAAAACATATATATTTTGTTATTTTATAAATTAGTTTATAACTAACTAAATTTTTTGAGATTTTATTGTTTATTGATATATCTTCGAAACGAAAAGTCGAAGAGTTGATATCTCTAAAGCTTCAACTGAACGAAACCTACAACCCGATATCAAGATATGAAATTCATTAAATGGTTCAATTTTGTGTTTAAATGTTGAGACCATACGTGTTTAAATGTTGGGACCATACTTGTTTAAATGTTGGGACCATACGTGTTTAAATGTTGGGACCATACGTGTTTAAATGTTGGGACCATACGTGTTTAAATGTTGGGACCATACGTGTTTAAATGTTGGGACCATACGTGTTTAAATGTTGGGGCCATAGTGTTTAAATGTTGAGAGAATACGTGTTTAAATGTTGAGAGAATAGGTGTTTAAATGTTGAGACCATACGTGTTTAAACGTTGAGACCATACGTGTTTAAATGTTGGGACCATACGTGTTTAAATGTTGGGACCATACGTGTCGATAAAACTGTTTGTGAAACTTTTCTAGTCAAAGTACAGTTATGTTTTTATTAAACGTTGAATTTAATTGAAGAAATTTTTGGAAAATTTCAAATACTGTATCATTTAAAAAATTATTTTCTTATCAAGGACTTACAAACGTAAAATATCACATTTTGTACAGATTGGCGATCTTTATACATCAATCCCAAGATCGTGGTATACGAGCGCATACCAAAAGGATTTCTGTACGTCCTTCACGTTAGCGTATCCACTGAACATTCGTAACATATTTTACTGTGAGACAACAGTGTGTTTCTCCGTAGGGAACATTTATTCCTTTTTATGTTTGTTCGTTGCCCATTACTAACTCCTTAGAGATTTCGTTCGAATAACAAGTAGCGTCTCTGTAACTTTACTTTCAGTTAGAAAAATACAAATAATACGTCGTCACTTGGCTGCAGTAAACTCACTGTGCGTTAACAACCTATGTAAATGTTGCCCATTGGGAGGAGGGAGGGGGGGTTCAGTTAGTGACGGGTAATTGACTACACAAATGCTCTGTCAGCAAGTTACGCCCTCCTTCTACCCTCCTTCCTGACAGAATCTCTTGTCTGTGTCCTCTGATCTTTGTTGATTAAATGTAGGGTTGATATATTTCTCTGTATGAACCTGTCCCTAATTTATATGACGAGTAGGTCACACGTCATGTATATAATATATGCATACGTCATATTTCGCCTGGATCATATAAGCTCGCGTTATAGAATTATCGATATTCTGCGGGAAATAGAACAAAGAAAGAAAACAACACTATTACAGTATGAATATGATAATATGTCTTGAAAAATGGGCTGAGGTTTTATATGCAAATTGGTGTTCATATATATGATGACAATTAACATAAATATATTATTTTATAATAATATTGTTTTATTCTTTTAACATTATAATTAAGTTAATAACTGGTACTTAGATGCCCAAAGTATTGGTAATCGTGAATGATTCTGGCTTGTAGTATTTCTTTGATTCTTTAACACACCGGACAACAGAGTCCTTTGTTGTCACTATCAGAAACGATATACATATACAGTAATAGCATTCACTGAATGTGGCTTACGAGAAAAGAAGAAACCCAGGGTAGTCAATCAAGTTATTGTACGGACCATTCTATGGTACATAACCGACCAATCCAGTATTCCGGAAAACCCAAATCCAGTAACTTTCGGTGATGTGATAACGCAGTTCCGTGTTATTTTGAGTACCATCGTGGATCCTTCTTATCTAGGGGATGAGTTGTCACAATTGTACCATGTTTGGACTCATTTTGCGAGAAATAATATTTAGAGTTCAGTAATTAGAGTAAAAATTAGGTAAAGTTTAAGTCTAGAAAAATTTTATTTTGTAGCTCAAGGGTAGGTGATTCATAGAAGAACCTTTAGCGTCAGGTAGGCCGAGCCGCGCGTGTGAATGTGTCTGTCGGCACTCTTCAATAGAAAACAAAAAAAGTTAGCTAGTTTCGAGAATTGCAGAAAGTACATTTCCGGAGAATATGATTTGTTTACTAGTTCCCATGATCCCCTCCCTAATATTAGTGGACTCGGCACGTTACCGTGCATGCCTGGTGTTTGTACGTGATACGCAGTTGCAGACAAACGGATTTACCGATTGTTATGAAATTTAATAATGAGGTTCTTTGCAACTAGGTTGAACTATACACACACACACACACACACACACACACACACACACACACACACACACACACACACACATATATATATATATATAACTTTTTTAATTGTATGTTTTAAAATGGCAGCCCTCAAAACAGATACGGCGTGGTTCCAAGATATGGACGCCAGGTCTCCGAGAAGAAAAAAAGAGGATCTTAGCAAACAGATCACGAGCAGTTGTAAGAAAAATAATTGTTTATTGTTTTCTAAAACTTACTTGAACAGTTTTATAGTGTTAAAAATATCAAATAAATTATTATTTATACATGGCAACTTTTAATGCATCAATGAATTAGATTAAAATATAAGCATTTGTCGGGTCGTTTACTCTCCCAATGTTGAAACTATTTGCAACAACTATTTACAATAGCTTCTACAATTTCGTTAAAAGGTTCTGATTTTTTCAACCACTCGTCTTAGATAATACAAACAATACTATATACTGTAAAAATAAATAGAAAATATGTTTGCATGGTTGTTCAAGGTTCAAATCACACATTCTAAAAGATTTCCTAGAGTTCACGGAAGTTAACTACATATACATTTTTTTTTCACTTTGAATACACTATGATCGCTTAGCGTTGATCGTGTAAGAAATTAATGTATCACCATACAGCAATGAAGAGTAACCCACTTTTTACCGGCGGTGTTTTTTGGAACTAGTTTAAAATAAGGGTTTCATAGGTTTAAATAAGTTTTCCCTAAATCCGTCAATTTTGATTTTTCATGTTTAAGATATTTTATTAAAAAGGAGGAGGTACCTTTACCCCTTCTCATAGTTCTACAATTTCCAAAAAGAAATTTAAACATTTAGAGTTCATTTTCCTGTATAATCAAGTTCAGTTTTCGTAATTAGTAGCCTATGATTAGAATCAAAATACACTGCGTTATGGTTAATAATTTTACAAAGAATATAAAACTGGAGACTCACATGTGATGTGCTAAAACATTTTGTCAAACACCAATCACTCGATTTCAGTAAACCACAGTTCCGCTTGACAGATAAAAGCTGTTGTGCAAACCCATTTCCAAAAGATATATAATAAACTACTTCCGAAAAAAAAACATTGTCACGCCTCGCCTCTGGAGGGAATAAACTAAAGACCCGCACATTGACACACAAATAGGTTATTGAAGCTATATTCTCCTTGGATATTGGCCATAAATTGGTCCAAGGCTGAAGATACGAGTACAAGAACAAAGCCAATAAATTTCTGTTGCTATGACAACAACAGTAACTTAAACGTTATTGCCACAGTCCTTTTTCAAAACTTTCCTCCGATACGCTGATGTGTAAGAGTATATTAAAGTTTACTTATATATTCAAGGGATAATCTACAATTATGAGTAGTTTATCTTCCTGTAAGTATAGTACAGTAATTTACTATTACTTTAAAAATAGAGAAAAGAATTAATTAATGAAAAACAATATTATTTTTATTTTTTTTTCTTATTGATAAATATTTCTTCTATACCATTAGTGCGCTATTTTTGGCAAAGCAATTTAATAAACACAAAATAGTATTTTTATTTGGTATTTTTTTATATAATTAAATTCTCCCAATCTGTATACGTAAAATATAATGTTTCATAGAAGATTTTTGGTAAATACCCAGAAGGAAAAAAGTTGTCATGATTTCGTTTTTCATGACTTGCCCTCAATATTAGCCAAGTGACCGCCATTTTGTTCTTCCTCTTTCACTAACAAGCTTTTCTAATACATTGGCTGAGATATTAATGTATGTGAGAGAGAAAATTTGTTCAGTAGATTATATTTAGATAATGAGCTCCAGGACACAATTGTTTACATTTGGAGTGTCACTCCAAAGTGACAGAGTAATGCTACAAAGTGTTTAATTTCTATAGTTCCACTAAAACTATCTTAAATGAAAGAAAACCTTATTGTGCTTATAATGGATTACAAGGCGACGTTTCGATGACTGAGTCATCCTCAGTATTCATATGCACACCAACTCTTTTGGCACATACCAAAAGATATACCTTCATTTTTTTTTACTATTCTTTGTAATAATAAAGTTTTACAAAACTTATATAGTTTTAATACATATATAATATAGTTTTCTTTACAAAACTATAGCAACAAAGTTGAAATTTCAGATTTTTAGCTCCCAAATTTTGAACCTAGACTGTAAATATACACAATTCATGAAATAATATTTTTTCTCTAAAGTAAAATAATCATTTTTCTCTAAATGATATTAAAATCAAAACCGTAATTACATCATGATAATTTTTTTGAGTTTTTATTATTTTATAATAACCCCCCACAATCTATTTTCTCCATTATAAAATTTTTGTCAAATTACATAGCTGTGATTATTTTCCATTCTTTAATAATGACATGTAAGTTTATTTTTCCAAATTTTTTGAACTTTCGTGTTAGTTTTACGTGATATTATTATTTATTTCAAGCTAACACAGGCAGAAAGATATCTACCTGGGATCAACTTAGCAAGATTAGAGGGTGACTCCGACAAATTAGGGTACCTTAGCCGAAATCGCCACGCGGTTCCCATGAAATGGAAAAAATCGTGCTAAAAGTAGATGTTAATGACATCCAACAGTTGAATACATCCCTTATTTGTGGGTGGTTGAAGGCACTCTCTTTTTTAAAAGTTACTTTAATCCTGAAAAATAAAATTCACAAAATGATCCTAATTTAATCTGTTTTGAAGCATATAAAAAAAATAATAATAGAAACAATAAATAATATTAATAGAAACAAGGGCTGTAAGGTGCAGTCGTTGATTGTACATTTGGATGGTTTCCAGATTTCGTTGCTGCTTGTTTCTTCCGTTTTCAGAATTGCAAGGATGTCTTTACTTCAGAAAGATTGTTGATTTATTTAAATATTAAATATTGTTGATTAACTTCGTACCTAACTTTAAATTACAATTTTTATCTTGTAACATATTAACATTTTACATGATATTCAAGTTTATTACTCAACCATGAACTATTGATTGTCCTTCTGTGGGTAATGTTTCTCAGCTATATTTTCAAGGTTCATAGTATTTTGTAGATTTGTTTCCTATTTACTATAAATACTTTTACATAGTAGTTTTTACATGTATAAAGTTATTTCAAATTATTTACAATATCAGAGATAAATTAAATTTTCCCAAAATATTTTATTTCCGTTACTTTTCCTCAAAATATTTAAGTTCTTTATAACCTAAAGTCTACTCACCTCATACAAGAAATAGAACAAAAGGCTACGAGGCGCTACGTATTACTTCAGTTTATAAAATAAATTAGAATGTAAAATTTAAAATCTTACTAATGGGTCGGAAAAACAAATAATTTGTTTTTGGGAGATCAGTCTATCGGACTGAAAAATAAGTCTATCGGACTCGAAAACTTGAGGTTTAGCGGAAATGGGATGGGAACTGTTACCTCATTCCTTCACAACAGTTGTCATTAGGGTGGTTTTATAGTTACGTGTAATTTGGAACTTAAACACAGTTAAAAATCCAAAAGAAATAAAAAATATAAACCATTTCGTTTCACAGTACTATAATTCTTCTTTTTTTTGAAGTTATGCAAAGTATTAAATTAGTTTGTAGGGCCTATTGCAATTTTATTCATAATAAATTTAATTACTTTACGCAGAGTTAATAAAATTGATGAAGCTGTTTATTTTTTGATGAAAATATTTAAAAAATCTTTTTAATGGAGAAAAAAACTGTTTCCTCAACAGCCAACGACATGTACCGTTGACAATGGCCTGATAATAATAAAATCGAGGGTTCCACACTATTGTTTGAATATTTCGGTCTAATGGACAAATGTTTTCATCTCGAGGTTTTGGTTAAACATTCATTTTAGTTGTATAGTCTGTAGTAATGTATACAAACTCTAAAGGTACTAAACTTGCAATCAATAGAAAGATCTTTAAATATTTCAGTTGTTCTGTGACTTTCAAATTTCAAAGGAGATAAACAACAGGTGATTACTCTAAATTGACTAACCAAGTACAATATATTTTTGTGCTAAAGTGACAGATGATTTAAAAGTTGTTCAAAATTCTAATATAAATACTTTTTTTCAATATGTAGAACATATTTTTGGGAAGAATTGCAATATAGTTTCCTATGAAAATTAATTCAAATCTATAAGCTATTTCTATAGCTACCGTTAGTAATGTGTACATTCCATCTTTAATTTACTCCAATATTTACAATAGTGGGTTACTTTGTATACTATAACGTACTTTAATGTCTGAAGAAATAGTTAAAGTTGCTGCAATTCTATAACTACAAAATAATGAAAATACTTAATAGTAGAGGTTCCTGTGTGAAGCAGATGACGCGAATTACAGATACGTATTTTGAGAGCGTATCGAATGTTTGCTCAGACCCCTATTGTCGTACATTCGCTTCCATTTATTCGTGCACAAATTTGTAGAAGGAATGTTATCAAACTCTGAACATTCGACATCCGTGTATATATACCTCGTACACTCTCACACAGTGATCCCACATTTGTTAATAGTTTGATAGCTGCTTAAAAGAGGGAATGATTTCATTTTGATATTTTATTGGTCGGCCGGTGTGTAGCGAAACTTGGAAACTGTTTTGGCAATTTGAAAGAAATACGTCTCCACATGCTGGCCTTCTTATATTAATGGAGAGCTGGACAATGTTACACCGGGTTGTAAGTAACTTAGTCTATTTAATTGAGTTTTAACCACGTGTTTCCAGTCAAAGCTTTATTATTTCTGATTAGAACAAATTGCATTATAACTGTTAGGTCATTGTCATCTGTAAGGCTTTATTTCAACCGTAAACGACTCGTACAAAATAATAACACCACTTTGTGTAAAACAACCAAATTTATAATATGTTATCGCTTTAATTAAGAGACCTAGTGAGCGTCTGAATATGTTCCTTCGTTTAGAAGTCGACGGTTCAAAATTGAGTGTTTATGGGCGTATTATTTTGTATCATAAAGTCAAGACAATACAAAATTGAAAATTGTATTTAGAGATTTCAAAATTTGTAATTTCAATGTTCGTTTTTCTGGGTATATGGTACGATTATATACAACTACGATCACAACATTCAAACAGAATGTCATAAAATCACGTTCTCCGATCCCTTGGTTCACGAATCATTAAATTCAATCAAAGGGTTCAAAATATGATGTAAAGAAGAAAGGTTAAACTTTGTAAAGTGGTCAATAACAATAACCTTAAATGTAGACAATAATAATAAACTAGTTCACATTGTGTTTAACTACGTCTGCAATAATGTCTATAAACTTTGTAATTGCAATATCGATGTTGAATACTTAATGCGTCAATAGGTTTGGGACTGGAATCATAATCGACATCATTAAATATTTACGACTTCAATTCCCAACGTTCTGTTTTATTTCAACCTTTTCACCGCCTATATTTTTCTATATAAAACTGTTGAAATGTCGACGAAAGCAAGACACATTGCCGAGTTAATACATTTTGTTGTTTTGTTGCTGGACAGGAGTTTATGACTGTCAGGAGATTTGCATTGTATACGTGCTCTGGTTCACAACTTTGTATGAGCTGTAATATCCATGCAACAAGCTGCATTCTGGAGTTTGCACTTTCTAGTATAGATGCAACGTTTGTAATTTACATTCCTAATTACTCGTGTGAGCGTTATTGTCGACATTATAATTTTCCCTTTCATTAACAACGACAAATTAGAGTAAATAGGTGGAAGACGATGATAGGGAAATAGAATAATGCATGTGAATACGAAGTATTAATTTATGTTTAAGTGTTAACATAAGTATGTTTTGTTATTAGGAAGTGAGAAATTCATTAACATTTCTATATTCTTTTGTTCATTTTTGTGATAAAACCATTCAAGAATGGCTGATCCTCCCTCCCTCCCACTTATAACACCATTAGTGAGTTCGTTTATTGCCATATATATGTCTTAATACGTATATTCAATGTAACTTTAATTTGCGAACAATTTGTTCCATTTTATTGTACTTTTACAAATTCTTTATAACTTGTAATTTGTAGAGTTCTCGTACGTAAGGTAATGTTTTGCATTACTATTTTGTTCTGGCGATAGCTTCACTCCTTTTCTTTACAAAATTATGATTTTATTCCAAATTTTGTGATTTTTGTGATAAAATAAGCATTTTAATAAACGGATATTATAAGAACATTTTACATGATATGTATGTTAAATGATACATGTATTACATTATACATTTTAAAACTTTTCATTGTATTTTTTCGTTTTTAGGTGATTTCACAAAAACAGTGTTACGTAAAAAAATTAGAAACATTGCAGTCCTATCGTAAAAATAAAACAAACAAATAAAGTTAGCATATTCGAAGTTTTTTCGATTAGTTCCTGTCAATCGATTTGAAGTTTGTTAAATCATTCAAAAAAATGTGTGAGATTATAGTTAAATGAGATTTAGTTCAGATTTGATAAATATATTTTTTTAATAAAGAATTCTCATAAACAAAAGTGTTTACATATAATTTTTTTTTCATTTATAGGTTATAAGTATTTAGAATTTAAACGACCACTATTATGTTGTTCTGCAAGTTAAAAATCATTAAAAATGAAAATATAACTGCAAAATTAGCACTTCAGACTTTTACTAATATATATTCAACTTGATTCTCCAATACAATTAACTGAAGGAGTTAGGGGCGTAATATACGTTTTAAAAATTACATTAAGTTTTTCCTTGTTTTCATGTGATGATGTTCATATGGACGACGCAACTTTTGAAATTGTTTCTCTCAGTGCGTTGTCAGGTCTTTGTTAAACAATTTGTAAAGAAATTGCTCGTGTGAAACAACAAAGCTCCCTCAGGGTCACTTCTTTGTCTTACTTTAATGAAACTATTACGTACGTCACTGTAGCCTTAGTAATATCTTTCTCCCTCTCTGCGACCTAAATGTCAGTTCTTGTGTGGAGATTCATTTGTGTCTAACTGTCTCTAGTATGAAGAACAACAGTCGTCATGTTTTACATTAAACTTTAATGCATAAAACGAAGACAAAAGATTAATGTAATTTAAAAAAAAAACTGAGGGAGATGTACGTTCCAGAATAAATTTAAAACTTGTGTGTGAGCATCAAATATTTGTTCAAATGTTGTCAATCAGTCATGGAAATAACATACTTTAAAATCAAAATTTGTAATATATTACTACTAATCAAATAAGACTGTGGTGAAAACTATATTTAATAGTTTAAGTTGTAAAAACGATACCTCCAGATATCCTAAGGTTGTTTTTTTCTAAGATCGGTATAAAAGTTACCAAAATTTTAAATGTCGCTTACAAAAAAGCTTTTAAAAAGCGACATATAAAATGCTTCATTTTGCTATATGTTGGCTGGGAATATAGATACATTATTATTTTGCTGTACAAGCGCTCTGGCTATAAGATTCATATTTTTGCTACGTAACGACCTGGAGATATAAGATAAATGTATAATTTTAGAATGCATATAAGCTACATCTTGTGCTATGTAATGGCTGTGGATATAATATAGATCTTTTGCTATGGAAGGGATGGGATTTAAGACGTAGTCCTTTGTTGTGCAAGGGCTAGGAATATATAACATATCATTTTACTACGCGTGGGCTAGGCACATAAGATCCGATCATTTTGCTATGTAAATGTTGAAAATATAAGATACATCATTTTGCTATGTAATTGCTGTGAATGTAACATAAATATTTTGCTATGGAAGGGATGGAGATACGAGACGTATCTCTTTGCTATACAAGGGCTAGGAATATAAAATAATCATTTTGCTACGATAATTTTTTATGTAAGTGTTGCAAATGTAATATACATCATTTTTCTAAGAAGATATATCATGCTGTATGCAAAGAGTTTTCTTTTATTCTCTAAGTTAACGAATATATATATATATATATATATATATATATATATATATATATATATATATATATATATAATGATGTTTAAGACGACCTATCTCATTTGTCTTATTATACATTCTTCTCATATAAGCACTTGTTGAAATACAAATTGAATATTTGTGGTTCTTGACTATTTTTGTTTATATTTCACAAATGTTTGCAAAGACGGGACTTTTACACACAATGCCAACTATTTGCGATGAGAAATACCTGGAATGAGATTCAGAATGTCTGACGGTGTAACAAATATTGTCCACTAACTTCTACATTTGTTCAAATCTACTTGAAAATATAGAAATAAAGTCACATCAGCGGTTCTTTAATTAAACTTCCGCTTGGTTTCTCTTGTATATCAATATCTATCAAATAGTCAACAACATTGCTACATATATTAACATTTAGACCTTTAGAAATAAAAAAAAACAGATGTTAGTTTTTTGCTCATTTCGCTGTAATATTAATGTAAAACATATTTTAATAATGGCACACACCAGGAGACAGTTTGGGAAACATTTTAACTTTATTAATAACTAAGATAAATAAATCTTTCCTCCATTTTTTTATGTCGAAACGAAGGAAATTACTTCCTTTTCAAGTCAATATGTACACATTTGTGCCTTTCGAATTATTATAAAAAAGATAAAGAAAACAGCCTGTTTGATAGACTAAAGTTTTATTTTGTTTCTTCAAATTTAAAAAATGCTTTCCTGTATTAAGAAATTTTTGCTCTTTTGAAAAAGATTATAAAACCATATAGAATAAATAATAAATTATTCTTTGATCACAAATTACATTATAGCTCATATTTCATTTTTCAGACGTCTGTTCAAATACTATATTTGTTAAACCATCATTTGACTTTTTATTTTCCTCTCGTATACTCAATGATGATGTAACAAATGTAATATGTAATAAATAGCATTTTAAATCAGCTATGTTGTATTGACGCATTGGCTTTAACTTTAAACATAGCTTTATTTTAAATGACGTTGTTATTGTAATGATTATTTTAAATTGATTTCAAAATGATAATTTCACATCAGTTACCAAACCGCTACCACATTTGGTACAATAACACACAAACAGAAAAACAAATTCTAAAATAAAATATTTATTTGCCCTATGACATTATTGAACAATGAAATCACAAAATTTGAAATCCCTAAAAACAATTTTCAATATTGTAGTCTTGACTTATGATACAAATAAATACGCACTTAAACATTCAATTTGAACATTCAACTTCCAAACGAAGGAACATATTCAGACGCTCAACTAGGTCTCTTAAGGCGATAACATGTTATAAATTTGGTGTTTTACACAAAGTGGTGTTATTATATATTATTTTGTACTAGTCGTTTACGGTTGAAATAAAGCCTTACAGATGACAATGAACTATCAGTTATAATGCAATTTGTTCTAATCAGAAATAATAAATCTTTGACAGTAAACACGTGGTTAAAACTCAATTAAATAGACTAAGTTACTTACAGCCCGGTGTAACATTGTCCAGCTCTCCATTAATATAAGAAGGCCAGCATGTGGTGACGTCTTTCTTTCAAATTGCCAAAACAGTTTCCAAGTTTCGCCACACACCGGCCGACCAATATAATATCAAAATGAAATCATTCCCTTTTTAGCAGCTATCAAACTATTAACAAATGTGGGATCACTGTGTGAGAGTGTACCAGGTATATATACACGGATGTCGAATGTTCAGAGTTTGATAACATTCCTTCTACATATTTGTGCACGAATAAATGGAAGCGAATTTACGACAAAAGGGGTCTTAGCAAACATTCGATACGCTCTCAAAATTCGTTCCTGTAATTCGCGTCATCTGCTTCACACAGGAACCTCTACTATTAAGTATTTTTATTATTTTGGGATTATAAAATTGCAGCAACTTTTTAACTATTTCTTCAGACATTAAAGTACGTTATAGTATACAAAGTAACCCATCATTGTATACAAGTTTAACATGCTGATATTTTATTGTAGATATTAGCGGAGTAAATTAAAGAGACATTACTAACGTTAGCTATAGAAATAACTAAGAGTTGTATTACATTTCATAGGAAACTATATTGAAATTCTTCGGCAAAAATATGTTTTTCAGAATAAAAAAAAAGTATTTATATTTGAATTTTGAACAACGTTTAAATCATCTGTCACTTTGGCACAAAAATATATTGTATTCCGTTAGTCAATTTTGAATAATCACCTGATATGCATAAAAATACATAAAACATAAAGTTTAATTGAATTAATTTTGTAAAGTGTAATTACACTTAATACTTCTACTATTTGTAAGACGATACAATTTGGATTTTATATATTTAATAAATTATTTAGACCATTAAATGAAAACAATGACTAGAGACAAGTCAGGAAGTAGAGTCTATTTGACATATTTTTAATTTGGTAGAGAGCCAGTAGCTGGAAGAGTTCTTTTAAAAATAGAGGAAGAAACTATCTTTGTAAATTTATCACGTGGTTTGTGAAATTCTACAGGACAATTTATTTATTCTATTAAACCCTTCAAAAAAAATTAAGGTTCTTTAAAATAGGAGTTACGTAATATTTTTTAAAGATATAATTGACGATTTTTAATACTCAATAAAACTATTTGTTACGTTAGTAATTATATTTTTTATTCCTTTAGATCAACAAATAATTCGATGCAAACAAAATTTATACCGATACATTTAAACCTAATGTTTACATTCAGCTTCACTATCCCCCTTTACAAAATTTCTCTTACTATTTACAGTAGAATGACATCTGCATAGCCTTTTTTTTTCAGGGGTTTTAGAAGAGAAGAAGAAATTTGTTTTGAGATTGTTTATATGTTTTTATGTATGCGTGTAATTTAAGTAATTTTCCCTCGTTGTTGACACATCACGCTTTCCTGAACATGTTTCGTCGTTGTATACCAAGTAGTTTATGTCTTGATGTGTGTGATGAGCCCTTGGCATTATTACATTGTTGATGTATGGCCTTTGTTTGATCAAGCTGCCGTGTGGGTTTAATAATCCATTTACCGATAAATGAAGCGTGTGTGTTAAGTCATTTATTAGATAAGCAAGTACGCGGAGTCTTCAGTGTCGTAGCGTGCGTTGATGCTAAATTTATTGCAAATGAAAACAGTATCAATTCGTCGAATTAGGATTAACACAACTAGTTGTATGTTTTCTCTTTAAATGTTGTTTGTTTGTGATTTAGTTATGAAGACGAACTGTGGACTAAATTATTTCCTTATGTTTTGCTACAGGGTGTAGCAACGATAATGCAACTCTACAATGAGTTCAAGTTTCTCAGATTCTTATTATAATAAATAAAGTTACAGTACTATTAAATAAAGGAAGTTTTTATTTTATATATATATATAAATAGGCTAAAATCTCCGAACTCTCTTTACAGAATTTGATCTTTACATCATAATATAGTAAAGCAGTTAGAATCTTTCAAAGATGAGGTTTGATAATAAGCCGGTTGTAATCTTTGTTTATTAATACCGCTCAAGAACATGACAATAAATTGCATCGCCGATGGCTAGCTAGAAACAAAATGACAAAAACTATCCTCATTTCAATAAAGGCGGTCTTAAAGGACGCTCTATTGACTTATTATTAACTGGGAGAAAAATTGAAGAATGAAAGTTACTGAGGAGGAGGAGGAGGGGAGGGGTATTGGTTTTGTCATCTTAAATAGCCGAAGAAACCTTTCCGTCCAATAGTATATAAAAACTTCATCGTAATAGAAAACAGGTCAAGTGTTTGATTCTTACGAATCCTCAGAACTCTGAATATAACATTGGTTCAAATTGTGTATATATTATAAACTTATATATGAAAAGGTATTTTCTTCGAAAAATTTGCCTTTTTTCTCAAAACTTGGTTAAAATATCTAATTCGTGAAGTTCTCAAACGTTTGTCAACTACCTCACACGGTTTTAATTTCTCCCACAATATATTAATGCCCGTTCAAAATTAAAACGTCAACATAAAATAGATTTTAAAACATTTTTTTTTTCATCATTGGGTATTCGAGAGGAAAATAAAACTTGATATGTGGGTATATTTTGCTCATATCTTGAGACATCTTTCTTTTTTCATTGTTTTATAACTCAAAATTTGGGGTTTGGTGTCATAAGAAAATAACAAAATATTACGATTTTAATAAATCGGCTAGACCGATTTCAATCTATTTTACTCAATTTTAGCATCGTAGGTTTCAAATAAAACGTATTTGTTGTCATCTTCCAAAACTGACTGTTCGTAAGTTGTTAGTAAAAAACAAAAAACAATCATGAAGTTGTTATAAAATAAGTAATTACTCGAATCGGTTTTATCGAAAATGTGAAGATTACTGATCCAAACCCTTGTGCAAAATTGCAAGTAAAAAATATAATGTAAATTTCCAGAAAACGTTGGGGGGAAAAAATGAAGTACGACTTACGCTAAGAACGCGATTATGAAACGGATTCTTAATGGCGAAGCAAGTTTAGGGTATATATATTGTCAATGACGGCGACCATAGTTCAGTTCACCTTTTGATTTTGGAGGTTAGTTTTTATATTATTTTAAGGGTAGATGGAAGGGGAAGTTTGTGCAATGTTTTCCATTTATTGATTATAGTTTCAAAATGTTGGTCCTTCGTTATCACACAAAAATACCTGACTTATCTTTGACATTATTATAATTTTGATTTCACCATCTCATAGAGTCATTAATACACATATATTTTGAAATAAGTAGTATAATTTTTAGTTTTTGAGAAAAATAATTTCATAATAAATTTTTTTCAAATTTTTAAATTTACTAACCTATGTTTGATTCAGCTTAAAACAATACAAAATTCGTCAACTGAGATTAATTTTGTTCTGTTACGTTGGACCTTTTACGTTACATAACCTGTGGAAATCTCACCTTTATTAACCGGGTTAGTAGACTAACTATAACATTTTATGTTTCTTTAACTCGCAATTGACATACTCTATCCACCTTACAGTTCTATAAATAACTAACTACGAAAACTGGAGTTTCTTTGTTACCATATTTCCCTACTGAGCCTTTATTGTTCAAGATCGATTACTTTAAGTTTTTTGTACTTCTTTACGCTTTGCCTGCTACGTTACATAGATCGTAAACTCAATTTGGAACGTTCAATTTTTCAGTCGATTAATTTTACGATCCACTCTAGTTTGTGATTAGTTCATTACAGTTTGTCAAATACTATTTTCATAGTTGCATGAAAAAAGTTTTTTTTTGAACGTGTTTAAAATTGATTAGCTTTATAATTAATGAAGCTGTGTTTTAATGTAAATGAATACACTCTCTTAGTTGCATCAAATACAGAATTAACATTTTATATTCAATTAAAATTAATATTATGTACTCTAATTTCAATATCAGTAATAAATAATTATACGATATAGTAGTAATGGTATGAACAACAAAACTCTGTGAAAAATAGTGTCACTTTAGCATACCTATAAACAATTCATTAAATTTTGTGGTTTTATTTTAATTTATTAATTTTAATTGGTTTTATTCTGTCACCCTTTTTTTACTTAAATTATTGTTTATTAATTTAAATATACTTTCTATAAAACCAAAATTAATCTGTTCTTTTCTGAAACTTTATTGGGTCAAGTTTTTACAGCCCCAAAGTTAGTTAAAATGGTCTATTTTTAGATTTTTAAATATTTTGTCATTATATTGTACTCGTTTAGCTAACATAACACACCTAAAACTAACAAAATTACATTTGATAATAAATTTAAAACTCCACGAGTCAGCGGCTTGCCCGGCTGCAGCCGGTCATAGTGATGTTGCCTTGAGTTAATTTCACTACATATTAGACTAAACACAACAAAGTTTAAAAATGCAAATTAAAGTATAGTTAGTGTAATGTTTACCGAATCATCGTTGTGTCGAATCTAAGCGCGTTATTTTAATCCACAATTTATTTTTGTTTGCTACAATATAAATATAGATTTAATCCCCCTTTCTTTACTTTAGCATTATAAAATAAAATGTTCAGATGCAGACTTGTTTGAATTCGTGTCATTCTCTGCGATATTGCTGTTTTAATCACACGAACTAAAACGAATACAGTATGTACATCGAGATTATATTTTTTATTCCGAGGAAGTAGAAGAATGTGTACTCCTGTACCATACAATAATACTCCTGTATATTAGACAGTCAGGAAATACCACAATAACAAAACCACTTAAATACTCTCCTCACTACAGTGTTATGGTACAAAATACAGTAATACACCTATTGATATGTATACTTGACAATGCTAAGTAGGTTTTACCTATATAGAACATTCTATAACAAAATTATAATCTAATATTTAATTGAAATAATTGTCTCATAGAGGCCATTATTTCAGAGATATTTAGGGAAGAATATTTATTAGGAAAGAATAAATTTGTTTGTAGCTTTTTACTCTACAGTAAAAAAATCTTGTGGACTTTTTACATTGTATTTCTCATAACCAAATACAAATATGTACGAAAATACAGTTAGCTTGGATTTTTCTCTTGCTATTTAAAGTATTACATTCCAGAATGCTTGCACTATAAATATAAAGAACACGAGAAAGTTTTTTTAGCGAAATATCGAACACGCATTTATTAATGGTACTAATTAGAGCAATGTTCATTTAATGTACGGAGTTTTATTTCAATTATCGAGATTGTTTAACTATACTTTGGATTCTACATGCCATGTTTGGAAATTATAAGGTTTCATTTGCGTGTTTCGTTATGAATTGAACACAGAGCCTTTTAAATAATTGTTATTTGAAACATTAGCACAATTGTTATCTGAAACATTAACATAATTGTTATTTTGTATTTTCGAGAGAGTTGAAGATGATACCGATCATAAAAAGTCTTTAATCGTAGACAATTCTAAGGAATATCGAATCAATACTCATTAATTTACAATATGGATCGTTCACACTAGTTGTCAAAATTGTGTTAACCCGTTATTTTATTTATTTATTTCATAACTTCAGTAATAACTCTTTCGTTCGATATTACAAAGGGGTTTGTTTAATATTCGATTGTGAGATTCATTTTAAGAATTATAATTATAAATTGATTTAAGTCTGAACTATTTTAGAAGTGTTCGATGGATATTGAAAATATAACCCGATTAGACAGAAGATTTTTCAATTTATATAATTGAGTTTACCATCACATAGTTGAGTAACTTCGCTATGGTTAAGTTTATGGGCGTACTTTGTCGACAACAATTAAAACATTACGTGTCCGATTGTACATATAATATTTCACTGACTAATGTAATTTGTTATCTCACGAGAGTCACAACGAGGGCTAGTAGTCATTGAACTAACTTATTACAAAGGTAAATAAATTACAACAATGTTGTATAAAAACATAGTTTATCTTAAATTTATTCTCGGTTATTTCATATCCAATTGTTATTCCATATTGTGTAAAATTAACTTTGAGAGATTTTATTATTATAAGTTTTAATGACAGACGATGTTTTATAATCGGATTAAAATATATCACCTCAATTTTTTAAACATGTCATACGTCTGTCGGTCTGTTGTTAAGTTATCAAAAACTAGTGAATCTATTTCAATGACAGATATTACTGTAGTCAGTGGCAAATTAAGATTCAACCTACAATGAACCGTTCGTTTGTTAAAGCTTAATATTCTGCATCTAATGATTTCACAATTTATTATCTCTGACGATAATGGAGACATCTTTAAATTAGTACCAAACAGAATCTCTGTAGGCATAATCACAATAGTCTTTTCCAAAGCCAGACTTAGGGTGTTGGCTAATACCCCCCCCCCCCAGAACCATTTGTCATATCTAAGGTAGGGGAAACGTATTACATAATCAAGTCAACTATAGCTTATATCAAAAAACATAATCAGTGTTGAAGACTGTATAAATATTTTTGTATTTTATAGTTAATGGCATTCAAATTAAAAGAAGAAAAAAACATTATTCTTTTTTTATTATATTGTATGTTGTAAATAATAACAATAAGGAGTGTCCTTCATTGACAGTTTCGGTAATTTTAATAACACATTTAACAAAATATAAACACTTCTATGTTTTTAATATTATGTTTATTGCAATTGATTAAATGAAATTTATGTAGTGAAATCTTTTAAAATAAATAGTTTTTTTTTTAAATTTAAATTCTAACTAGGCGTTCTGTGATTGATTGCGATTTTTCCCCTTTCATTCTTATGTGTATACGAGTATATTAACACTTGTACTATAGAGTGCATAGTTATTACTTAACACATTACATATGCGTTTATAACTAATATGTTTATATATTTCAATACTTAAATTATTATTGAAATGCCAAAAATTTCCAAACATTTCGCTAGCACTAAATCTCATCGACGGTTTCATTTATCTATATCTTAAACATTTGTATGCTATGTTATTCCTTACGAGGTAAATAGAAGAAATGCATTTCGACGTCATCAAAAATAAAAGATATATTTTATACCATGGAGTATCAGTTTCAGGTTATCAAGTTAATCAATATGTATTGTCATTAAAATGAAAAACAGAGCATAAATTAATTCCCCTATCCTTTTTTTTATTCCTAGAACTGGTGAACAACGACTTTCGTCGCCCACCTGTAATTGATGTAATTTATCTTTCAATAATCCAAACTTATCCGAATATTTTTGTTATCTCAGTTATGGTTCGGTCTTTTCAATAAACGTCTGTGCCAATCCTTAGAGAAATATTAAATATAATCTAAATCCCAGACCTAACAAGTATGCTTATCTTTGGATTGTTTTACTTCTAAATTCTTCTTTTGTTTGTTGTCACTCGTTTATGGCTTGCTTAGTTTGGGAAATGTACTTTACTTATGATGATATTATAGTTTATTTCTTTGCCTAGTAGCAAAAAGTAGAACTCTAGTACACCATTAAGCAGCTGTTAGTTTTATCAGTTATTAAATACTCTGTACCAACTTTGTTAGTAAAAAAAGAAATACGTTATTACTAAATAACCCCAAAACGTCAAGTTTGGTTAACTAGAGCCAGTAACAATACTTATCAACCAATTTTATACAGTGCAATATTTAACAGCTGCTTCTCAGGCTCTGCTAGTTGCCGCTATTGCTTTGGTTCACCCTTGACCTGAAATATCTCAACCCAAAAAGTGAATTTTGAAAATCTAGCTTCATCATGATCTTGGTCTGTTTCAGTTGTCGCCTAATTACAATATTTCATTTAGTTAGATTGAATAATCGTTGAGAAACTGCATCAATGACAGAACGAGATTTAAGTCGATAATACGGAAACATTGCTTTAACCGTGTATAATATACACTAATAACTAAAACATATTTATAATGAATTCTTTACTAAAACTAAAACAGACCTATTTTCTAGAATTAACCTCAAGAGAGCTAGTAATATATTGATACAGACAATGCAAATATCGTTACATAATGTTTGCATATTAGCTAGCAAACACTCTGTTGTTTCAGTCAATGAACAATTCCACTTGACTGTAATACAGAATAACATACGTCTAGGACACATGACGCTTGGCTGTAATTAAATAATGAATTTTGCATTCTATCTTCAGTAATTGCATTCTCTCTATGGTTCAGTTTATCACAGATAGGGTGTACTCTGTGGAAAAACTTAATTTTTTTAAATTACATAATTATTTTATAAAGATTCTTTTTACAACAAAAGGAAACTCTCCTATGACTTGGGTTTCATATTTCAGACAGTAGTGGAAATGTTGCGTAGGACTAATTTGTAAGTTTGCCCTCCTTACGTTAAAGGGTACACCTCCATATAATTTGAATGTATTATTAACACAAAACCTTCTCCTATACCTTATATAATATTTTTTTCTGGTGTTTAAGGGGGAGTTACATTTTTTAGTCATCACTCATTTTTTCTTTCTATTGCATCATATATCCCATGATGTGTCACATGATAGAGGTTGCAATTAAAAAAAAAATGTAAGTTGCCCCCTTTATACCTTCTTTCAAAAAAGGGCAATTATTTTGTCCCCCTTAAACACCAGAAATAGTGTTATAAAATGTATGATAGAGGTTTTACTTTGATGTAGCAATCCATTTAAATTACACCGAGATGTATCACGACTTATTTTTCATTCTGGATATTGTGAATCATCTAAGCCAAATTTTAATATAAAATTCATATACTTTTTGATATATTTCGTTAAATCTGAGTTTAATCTTATCCAGATATTACGTTTTAAAATCACGTGAAAATTTGATTTTCTTAACTTGTAATTCTTAGTTGTAATGGTATTGATCAACAATTGTTTTTTGTTTTTATTACTAATGTCATGTAGTTTTCCTGGCCGAGAATGATGCATATCATTTGTCTGTTGTACCAGTTTAAAAAATATATAACGAAAAACCTGAAACTAATCGATCATATCATGACTTCCAAGAATTGTATAATATAACCTCCAAATGATTCAATTGCCCCTGTAGGGATTAAAGGTATAAACTCGGTATTGAAACTGTTATAAGGTGTAAAACAAATCTCTCCTCCCAAAAATAAACTTTGACATAACCAACACGAAACCTTTTAATTATGTGTCTAAAAAAACCGATTTCAAATAGCAACTAAAATCTAGAAATAACCCACGTTTCATTAAAATCATTGAATAAATAATAAATGTGTAAAGTTTATATTAAATTTGTAAATCAGGGGCTTACTTATTATGGACAAATTAATGTTAAAATTAGACTCACTTTCCAAATTTCGTATGTATTACAAAATGTATAACAGAATATTATAAATTTAGGCCCACGATTAATTTTCTCTTACCTCTAAGGTATTGCTATCATGTAGCGTCTAGAATGCGTCTAGCATTCACAATAAGTTATATATGCGTCAGCATTACTCTCGTTTTGCAACACTGTTTTTTTCTTTCTAAATGCGTCCGATTTCAATACAATATTCTAAACGTAACCCAATTCTATATAAACGCGTCCTTGAGGCTATCTAAATTGATAAAACTCACTTAGTTAATCAACGTGATATATTTAAAGAAATTGATCGTAAAATTGACTTTCGGAAATTAAGTTATAGCCAATGGTTTAAGTGCAGACCTGTGTACTTCATCTCATTTACAAAACTAACAAGGATGGAATGTTTGGAATTGCTGATCCGATTCCAAGCTAACGTTGTTCGTTTCACACTCAACCAATCAATTTCTCGCCCTTCACTCTAGCCTGTTTATTCCAAGTACACACCACATACTGTATTATATTTTGTTAGTCAACAATCGTAATTTGGCTTAGAAGAGTGACAGTTATTCATTAAAATATATACAAAGTTGAGGTTTTAGAACTGTTTTTTGGGCATTTGTTCGTTGGTTTTCATAGACATTTGTGCAGTATTAAAAAAAAGAAAAACGAACATACATGGTAATAGAGACAACTCTGAAATACCATGACTCGTGTTAGGAACTCCGTAAAAGTGAAATACTATTGGGTTGTGTATAAATTTCAAGAATTCGTCGCATTAGATTTTAATTCCGGTTTCAGTGACGATGGACAAGACATTTTAGTTTTGTTATGATAATTCGCGTTTTGACATACTGGTGTGGGCACATATATTTATATAGACAAACATTTGAGATGTATTAAAGAGAGACTATCGTTTCGTCCATTAAACTGAAAATATTTTATCAAGATAGGATCGGAATGTAATGCAGAGGACCTCTGCCCTATTTGAATACCAACGCGTCTTAGAAAACAAAATGCTCAATATTGTCTTTTAACAGCTGAAGCAAATTTCTATAGTCAAATTACTCGGTAAAACCTAAATTGTGCGAAAACATTGCCCAAACGTTCTCCCTCAACCATCACCAAATCGAAATAAAAACGAACCTAAACTCTCGCCGCCATAAATATCTTTTCGGTAGTTGTCAATAAAAAAGCAAAAATAAACCATGGATGTCGCCTTAAAAAAATACTTTTACAGTATATCTAAGTAAGGAACTAAATTTGCTTTGCTTGTGCCATAAATACATCCTCAACGTATGAAAACAAATATCCTGCCTTTAATTACTACTGTCAAAGTTTATTATTTTAATCTTTTTTCAATAATCTTTACATTTCTCAAATTTGAACGATATCTGTAAAGTCGATTTTGAATATTTACGTATTTTATAACAGTCCCATGCGTGATTTTTAATCAATAACTAAGGAACTCGTATTTTTGGAGACACCGCGACCAATACATTTTGTTTGGCTTTACATGAACGGAATTTGATCTTAAAAGTTTAAGAATTTTTTTTTTTTTATGAACCCACCTTCATAATAGATATACAGGTCCTAAGATATTCCCATATACCAAATTTGATTAAAATCACTGCTCATTTTTAGGGCGACAAACCTCATTCCAAAAATTACTTTATTTTAATTTTATTTATTTATTTTATTTTTTAAAATTTATTTATTTTTTACGAAAATATACGCATCGCACCAGACATCGATTTTGTTTATATCCATCTTATTCTACAGAGGAGAAAGTAAGAAGTAGAACGGTCACCACAACCGGTTTTTTTTTAACGTAAGGAATTAACCTCTAAAAAAATATACTGGAATTAGTATTGGATCAATGTCGATTAGCTGCGTCATTAGTCAGAAAATAAATGTTAACACAATTGGGGATCATTAACAGATTTTAAATTTTTTTTTTACAAAACTACAGACGCAAAATAGTCTTCATTTACTTTTTTAATATGCATATTATTTTTTTTTACCGATGGAATTTATGATGCTTCAAAATTCGTTGGATACCTACTATTTATTAGCTTCGTACCGTACAGCTCTCAGTTGTCCCGTACTCAACCACCACTTGTACAGAGTTATTTCTTATTGATTATTTCGATAAAAAATACTATCATTGCAACCTTATGTAATCAAGGAAACCGTAATTTTAAAATTATACAAAGCAATGACTACTCGCATTTCTCGCTTAAGTCATTCAAATGTTGAGTACAGGTCAGTTGGTCGGAGAGGAACAGAATTGATATAACCTTACCCTTATCTTTTAGAGATATCACACCTTCTAACAGATCAAAATTTATACTAGCCATCTTTATTATAGGATTATTTATAAATCGAAACACTTTCCGAAAAAAAAACTCTCTTACTTTAAAACGCAATTAAATTAAAAAAAAAACATGGTCCAAGTTTTGTTTGAACGTCTTTGAAAAGCCGACCCCTTAGGTATTTTTTAAATACCCCTCACATTTTAGGGGTAATTCCTTTACCACTTTTTGGTTGAAGTGATCGAGTTAAAACTATTAAATAAAATTAACCACATAAAAATTAAATTTGCAGGTCCGTGAGATTCATAATAATAGAAGCTAATAACGTGTACTTCCTTTTGGTAAACCACCCAGTATATGATAAACGGAATCTACTATCTAGCAATATATTTGCTTCCAACTTTACGGTACTAATGCTTATTCAGAGAAGTCTCGTTAGCTAATAAAGTTGTCTCATTTCCGTAGAACAACTTGCAATTAGTTTTGTCTAATTAACAGATATCGAGGACAACCCGTATCTGTGTTTATTTTGCTCATGGTTTACGTACATAGTCTATATCGTTGTGGACAAGGAAGTAACGTTTATATCGTGGTATGTTGCAATATCAACACCAGTTTGCACGTAGCTGTCTGGCACGCCACAACAACATTTCACAAACTTATCGTTTCACACAAGAACACGAGCATGAATTTTTATTTCCCAATTAAATGCATGATGATTTTTATCTTACAGTGAAACTGCCAAAATTTGTAAAATACAGTTTGTTACCAAAGTTGTTACTAACGTTGTGTACTTTTTACTTATTATGGGGATATGAGGGATACAACTATTTAGGGGTTTTAGAATCTTTGTGTCTGATTATCTACTTATATCTGCATTTTGTATATGGCTGGTTTGATAACAATAGCTTTAAAAAAATCTAGGTGATAAATCAATGTATAAGTTTTACTTATAATTTTTGAATGTACAATTATTAATTTATTTAATATGTAAACTTATTCAATACGAATAAAAATAAATACAACAAAATGCAGGTAGGTTATGCATAAAAATAATAATACTGTGTTTAATTCAAAATTAATTAAGCCATGAGTAACTAAATTATCTCTTTGGGTAAATAGAACAAATGACTTCTATTTATCTCCTTGGATAATTTAAATATTTGTTCACGTAACAACCTACATACCCTCGGAGTTCTGAGTTATACATATTTGGTTTGGATTGAAGATAATATAGACCGAAAATAAAATAAATTCCACTTGATATTAACAATCTGTTTGGACTGGCGAATTTTCGTTCACGTAAAATATGTAATTTATAACTTTTTTTTTTTTTAATATTATATGTTAGCAAACACAAAGTCACTATTAATAAGTTAATCAATTGAGAATTAAATACAGCTTAAAGTGCATTTTTAATAGAACTAAATAGTTTTAAAGAACCGTCATATAAATATAAAACCATTCCAAAAAAGCACGTAAAATCTAAATTCACACGTACATAGTCTAAAGATAAATTAAAGTAAAAATGATCTTTGAAACAAATACAAATAAAACATAGGTTAATGTTATATTAGTATACAATTCATAAATTAAATTACAGAAACACAGTTTTCATCTATGTTAAATTCTACGAAGTTTGAATGTATATTTTTCATCTGAAAAAAGACAGACTTTATTAACCAGAGTATGTTGTATTTTAAATATAATTTGTGATATTAAAATGACAAAGCAGGAAATAAAACAATACAAGTTGGGAGAATTACGAGCTACGAGCTCCATTGTGTATGAAGAATTAAAATATAAGTAAGAGGAGTTTTAAAGTAATCTTAACCTAAAATTTTAACATCCAAGAAAAGTTGAGTAATGAAATAAACAATTTTAAGGTTTTATCAAGTCCATTGTCCACGATAACCATCTTTAAACCTAAAAACTGCTTAAAAGCGAATTTATTAAATTATCAATGTCATAGTTATCATGTGTTGGATTGATTCCGTTACTAAACTCATTAATTTAACTGTAAGATGTTGAAATAAACTGTAGATTTCACATTTAACAAATATTAAATAATAAACTTTATTAACTTTTTTGTGTTTCAGTTTATTAAAAAACGTTCCATACAATCATTTATTATCAGGCTTACTGTTAGATCTGTAAAAAGTAAAATTAACACGGATAATTAATATTTTTTATTATTTACAGTTTTCTTCAATTTCCACAGTTTGAAAATATTTATAAATCTCTATTTTTACCTATTGATATTATAAACATCCACTTTATTTTTCTGAAACTTACTAAATATCTATAATTTTGACGACAATCCTAGAAACAATTATAAATATCGAAATAAATATTAAATTGAAACTTCATAACTATACTATTTGTACGTTTACTATTTATGTAAGTTTCGAAATATAAAACAACATATGTAATGGACGTATAGTAATTATTCTCCAACTGTTTATAAACATGTCCAACACCCTAGTTATATATATCGTGTACGTATGATTTAATAGCTGGCGAAATAATAAAAAAAATAAGCTATATTTACTATTTAATCGTCAATATACAAACGCGTTTCAACAATGATATTGTCATCCTCAGTGGTGCCTGATCTACTACTAACATATAACTACAATCCACGTTCATATTCTATAAAAGTGATACACCACATGAGGTAGATAATGTTGCAATATTACGTAACCCTCTTTAAATATCTAACATACTGAAGTATGTGGTATCTAGATCTAAATATCCGTCGCGTATGACAAAGTGCACCTCCATGGAGTTGAAATGGATTGTGGAATGCAATGGGAATGTCTAATATACAGTTGACCTAGAAAACCTTTTGTTAAATCTATTTTAATTACATTTTAAATTGTGCTTGATACATGGATAAACCTTTCTATTAGCGTTTGTGGTATTTAATTATTTGTACAGTACCAATGTGCCATGTAGTTTATTCTCTTTCTTTCTTTCTTTTTTTTATAATTCAATCGTAACGCAAAAAGTTCTTTTTAAATTAAAGCAATGGTGATAGTCTCGTCGAATTGATCGGAATGAAATTAAAGCCACACTCTTCCATTCTTGGACCTGCTTTAATTAAACTAATAATTTCTACAGAGTCCAATTTACAGTGTTCTATTATATCTTGTGATTCTTACTGGAAATAAGAATTCTATTAGTTTTTAAATAATTTCTTATATATTCATTGAAATGATGAATTATTATTGTGGTTTTTTTTATTAATTCATTGTTATATCGTGTAAACATTTATTCTCAAAGAATATTTTCAAAATTATATATAAATAATTAATTTTAAAACCTAATTATCTAACAGCGTTTAAATTTTACATAAATAATAGAACTAAATTATGTTTGTAGTTTTGAGAAAATATTGAATATTTTGTTTAGTAAATTACCATTTGTTATAAAAAAAAGTAAAGCCTTAGTGTATAAAATAAATTTACAGAAAGAATGAACTAAAACCAAATATTAATTGACTAATTCAATACTTTAGTAATATACTACTAGTTGTCTATTATTCTGCGTTCAAATACTTTAATATATATACTTCTTTTCTCCACTTGTAATATTTTGTCGGTAACTCGATCCTATATATTCAGTGAATGATTTAATTATATTCGTATATATATATATATATATATATATATATATATATATATATATATAATTTTGGTTCATTACTTATAAAATGTTCACCGAATAACATCTAACTGAATAACATATAAGTTTTTTTTTAAATTTATGTAATCAGTTTTAGATACAATATATATTTCTACGCGTTATAATTTAACTAACAATTTAATGCTAAAAAAAGGTTTCACAATTTGAAACACTTGCAGAGAAATCTAGAAACTATGGCAAAGATGTCTACGTGTAAATAGCTTTGGTTTATTATTAAGAGATGTCTTGAGAAATAATTTGTTAAAATATACTGCGTTTACCATGGTTCCAAAGTACTAGATTCAATATGAAAAGAAGGATTTCGTTTACATTTTTTAACGTTTAATTTTTGTCTTATACAATTCTAGAATTTATTATAAATTTTACCCCTTTTTATTTTCTACTTTCGTTAATAAAAAATACGTCAAAAGTCGTAATCAGTTGTTATTGTTAATGGCTTAATTTGTTTAATATATATTATTGTAATTAATTGGTGGAAGATATTTTATACACGTTTTGAAGAACTCTTTTACCTAGACCAAAAATACCAGTTAATAAACAGTTTTGTTAGTTATATTTCATATTGTATATGGACTGACAGAAAATGTTTTGAATAAATACCTCCATAAATATTGTCAAACTCAAAAATAAATATTTCAATTTTGAAACAACTATTTTGTTGTGTAATTTTTATTATTTATTTATATTTTACTTATTTTTAAAACAATGCTTCGGTTTAAAATTTTTTTAAATATGTATTATTTAATTTATGGTAATCGTAGGTATACATAAGTAGAGATTGGTAGCATAAAAAACAGAAACCTGAGCCAAAGCGGTATCCAATTAATTAATCCATATTTAAATTATACTTATATGACATGTTCTTGCATACTGTAAGAGGAACTAATAAACCCAAACGGGATTGTAATACAAATTAAAACCAAGAACTGACGATTCAACAATAACATTAAATGATCAAATAATATTACCAACTACTACAGTAAGTTATTACAAACTATCAAACATGTGCTAAATTGTAACTATGATATTCCGAATAACCTTGTATCATTAAATTAGATATAAAATATTTAAAAAAAACAAGCTCTATTTACTTCCAAATATATACAACGGTTTGAAAAAGAACCTTTTTATTATCAAAAAGAATCAGTGCTTTAAATTCGTACGGATTTAGCAGTAACTATTGCTTTTTTTAATGTTGGTTAGAAACGTATTGAAGAATTTGAAGTACATTTTCAATACCTTATTTGGTTTTGACGCCTTGTGATGATATTAATTTTACTAACTTTTTTCAGAAATTTCACAAATAACTTAAAAAAAAACTTTTTCCAAGTATAAAAACTCACTATTATAAAAACATTACTAATAATGTAAACGTTAAGGTTCAACACAGTCAAACCTTTATACACAAATACGTCTCTGAATTATTTATAATATCTATAATCCATCAAACGATGGTATCTGTTGTTCTTTTCAGATAAATTTTAGCTATATTTAGTTTGTTTTAATTACTAATAACATTTAAATTAAATCAATTTCTTTTTATAAAGATTAGGGTAATATAGAAGAATATACCAGAATATATATTAAGGTAATGATAATAACAATAAATACTGTAATAATAATTCAATTACTAATTATTAAATATAATATTCGAAAATTTGTTAAGATTGAAAATTGTATCTGTACTTCGAAACGATATACGTTTAGTGTAAATTATCTTTAGAGGTTAAACAAATTTGTTTTAAATACATAAAATTGAAAAATTTTGTTTTCAACTCAATGTTTAATTATCCTGAACAAAAGAGAGAGTTTTTATATTCCTATAAATACTTTTTAACAGTTTCAATAAATTCTTTCGTCAAAAAGTTGATATATAATTCAAATGTATTTAGGAACAACAAATCGTGGAATATTTTAAAACGCCCTATGAAACAGGCCCATGGTGGACCACACACAACATCCATTAGCATGGTATATTTAATATTTATGGTTATAGGTAGGATTACCTAGCATGTGGCTTAAATTGGTTGAGCGTCGACTGTGAGAAGGTTAATTATTCAACTTTGTACTGAAATTAATTTTCCAGTCTCTTTATGAACACTTGAAACAATTATAGTGTTATGGTTACACCTGTATTGTTCAGGTTAGAGATGGAAGCTATTGGAATTCGCACCCATGGAAAAGAGATTACGAAATAATCACCTATGTGACTAATAAGATTTCGTTAACAATACATATTAGAATTAGTTAGTGATTTCCAAAAAGACGGCTGATTTTGAAATTTCAAAAAATGCTTTTGAAGATACTTGATTCCTTGTTGTTCTTAAAAAACCTTGTATAAACCTGTTTTCAAAAAATTCTTAAATCATTTTTTAATATTGCTGTAATATTCATAATTGTTCTTTAATGTAATTATTGATAAATCGACCCGATGTATTAAAACGACTGTCTTTTTAATCTCTTTTATCCACTACCTGTATTATTCTTTAATAGTTCATGTCTTCCTCTTCCTGATGTTCAGTGTTACCAAAGTCTAAGTCTGCAAATCAGTGAATGCAGAAAACATACCATATGAAATTCACGTAATATCATAATATATGTAGGATATTCCTATTTTCCGATAATTGCAATTAAGATCATCAAATGGAAGAAGGCAATGGATATGATAAGAATGTTTATATAATTAATTAAAATAAAATAATAATAATAAACTATAACTGTATCGACAAAATGTTTGTGATCCAATTTACGTAACATAATTAAAATGTCATATACATAAAAGTTGCAGATTTTTTATTCGTCTCTTATAGGCCTAATGATATCATACCCAAAGCTCTACTGTGAAAAATAATTAAATGATTACCAAAATTGTAATTTCATTTCGTTTTTATTCAACTTCGATAAGGGCAAAGGCCGAGTTACGTTTTGAGTGAAGCGAACGGGAGAAAATCATTGTAATTGTTGGTTTACAAACAGGGCTGGGTAAGTAGCACAAAGAACTAGTTTTAAAATCATAAAGACGAAAATAATATTTTAATCGGAGAATCACAAATCTCTAAAATCACAAACTATCAACACATGACGACCCACGACAACATTGGCGAAGAAACATCGGTACAAGGTGATAAATTTAAACGATGCGAGAAACAAGATTTTGAATTATACTACAAGTAGTAACGCTAACTGGACGACGGGTTACGCTTCTCGTAATACACATGAAGGGCTGGTTTGTTATTGATTTTACATAACTGCACAGAATGACATGCCACAAATGTATTTCACGATGCTTACTTGCATATTTTAAAATGTCCTTTGAATTACTTATCTGTATGTTTTGTTTGTATTTTGATAAGCTTACCTTTACAGGAACATTGTCTATTATTTGTTGTTATATTGTCTTTAGTTGTTACTAACTAGCTGCTTCTGGAAGAAAAACCTTTTTTCTCTTTAGGGCCTTACTGTGAGGACGGGCCTGGTAGGAACGAGGGAATCTAGTTGGATATACACTTTTTTTTCATGTAGTCTTAGCTAAGATTCTTCTCTTTCATCTTTCCTAGCACGTCTCTCTTTACCAACTTTTATTTCCTTCCGACCATGGCGCCATTAGGCTATTCGAAGACTATGGATCTTTATATTATTTTCTTTTATTCCTTTTTATGATGCATCATTTCATTTTTATATACTGTATATATATTTACATTGTGGGATATTAAGTAAATACCCCATTTTGTACGCATATTTTATAATCTACTGTCAATCTATTTAGTATAAATATTACACTTGTGGATATATTGAAAAATAAAACCATTAAAATAAATCGGACGTCATCAAGATTTATATTATTCAGTTATTTTTTAATATGCTCTGTATATCGATGTATAAAAATATATCGTACAAAATATCTTATATAAACTAACGTACAAAAGTAAATAAATACATTACTTTATCAATATGTATAACATTAATTCAGAAGATAATCAAACCGAAGAATAAAAGTTAGTGTTATTTTACGTTCAGGTTTAAGATGAATTTCATTTTATTGTTCACGTAATTTTAATTGATTATTATATTTCATTAAAAAATGTATTTTTAATTTTAATCCTTAACTCTATTGGCGGTTTGTGTACCAAAGCTCTCCACATAATTCATTTTACATGTCATGCTTCTTTTAAATTTAAAATATGCAAATCTTAATTCCGCTTTGACGGATGTGTTGTGATAGAAACACGTATATTAATATTAAAATGTTTCAAATCCTCAACGCATGAATTAGTGAGGATATGGAGAAGAAAAGAAAGGGAGTCTGTGCATTGAGCCAATTTCTAAAGAATCTTTTGCCTGCCACGGGATTTGATGATCTGTAGACGTTTTTAATCAAAATGTTTGCTTTTAACAGAACCACTGGGGTTTACAATTTTAGTATTTAGTTTTTAGCACTTTGATTCCAAAGAACATGGCAATAATTCGTTTGTTCCGTATTTTTTTTTTGGGTTTAATTATATATGATATAAAATTAATTGAATATTATCTGTAATTTAACAATTTTGTCCTTTTATGACTAAATTTGGAAAAATTATTCGTAAGTTTTATTTAATATTTATAAAGACAATGAAAATCATTCATAGCTTCTTATCTTATTAAGACTTTAGTTTCCCGTCATTTATTGTTAGTGTGGGTGTGGAAATCACGAGGAAACCTAGCTGGATTGTCACCATTCTTCATTTAGTTTTGGGTTAGATCCCTCTCTTTCAGTTCCCTATAAGATCTCTCGTGACCCAATCTGGCTTATTCCCACTCTGACTCTATTAAAGTATTGAAGAGTTTTGAATCTCTATTTTGTTCTCTTCACTTTTAAGAGCCAGGTTTTCGTCTTAAACAAGAAAACAAAATGTATAAAGATTAATTGTTTTGATTTTAAATAGTGAAGAATACATAAAAGTGTCTTTTGAGTAATTAAACTGTAGGATGGCTGCTATGTAATACCATTAGGTACAACGACTTTTAAGGAGAAGACAAATAAGTGAAACTTAGGATGTTCCACGATAGTAATTACAAAACTGTTTCAAGAAATTTAAGATATATTGTGGAATATAAATATTTTTATTTAATTTGTTTCTTTATTATGTAGATGTTATATAATTTATTATCTATAATCATAATAGATGGGAAGAATTAGGTTTGTAAATGTTTATAAAATTTTTACATTTTTGTAAAGAAGAGTTTTTTGCCATATTTTTTTTCTTTTTGGTATTATAAACATTTTAAATGTATGTTTGTTTATTAAACCTCACCAATTTAAACCTTTTCACAAAACCTACGTTTGTTTATTAAACCTCACCAATTTAAACCTTTTCACAAAACCTACGTTTCTTTATTAAACCTCACCAATTTAAACCTTTTCACAAAACCTACGTTTGTTTATTAAACCTCACCAATTTAAACCTTTTCACAAAACCTACGTTTGTTTATTAAACCTCACCAATTTAAACCTTTTCACAAAACCTACGTTTGTTTATTAAACCTCGCCAATTTAAACCTTTTCACAAAACCTACGTTTGTTTATTAAACCTCACCAATTTAAACCTTTTCACAAAACCTACGTTTGTTTATTAAACCTCACCAATTTAAACCTTTTCACAAAACCTACGTTTGTTTATTAAACCTCACCAATTTAAACCTTTTCACAAAACCTACGTTTGTTTATTAAACCTCACCAATTTAAACCTTTTCACAAAACCTACGTTTGTTTATTAAACCTCACCAATTTAAACCTTTTCACAAAACCTACGTTTGTTTATTAAACCTCACCAATTTAAACCTTTTCACAAAACCTACGTTTGTTTATTAAACCTCACCAATTTAAACCTTTTCACAAAACCTACGTTTGTTTATTAAACCTCACCAATTTAAACCTTTTTTACAAAACCTACGTTTGTTTATTAAACCTCACCAATTTAAACCTTTTCACAAAACCTACGTTTGTTTATTAAACCTCACCAATTTAAACCTTTTCACAAAACCTACGTTTGTTTATTAAACCTCACCAATTTAAACCTTTTCACAAAACCTACGTTTGTTTATTAAACCTCACCAATTTAAACCTTTTCACAAAACCTACGTTTGTTTATTAAACCTCACCAATTTAAACCTTTTTACAAAACCTACGTTTGTTTATTAAACCTCACCAATTTAAACCTTTTCACAAAACCTACGTTTGTTTATTAAACCTCACCAATTTAAACCTTTTCACAAAACCTACGTTTGTTTATTAAATTGTATCTTTTTTCTCGTGATTTGTAGGAATACAAGGATTGGTGATACAATTCAATTTTGACAAGTTTAATGTATGAAGAAACCAGAAAAACTAAATCAGTTCACATTATTCACACCTACAGTCAAAAAAAGTTACAACAATTAAATTATAATTCCATTAGCATGTACACAATTTGTAAATAATATAGTTTACAATTTTGGTCTTTCATACTGAAACAATAAGCTATTTTTATCATGAGTGTACGTAATAAGTTATATTTTACAAATAAAACCTAATGACCGATTTGTAACTATGTATTTCATTATATTGGTAAACAGTTTTAGAATACTATATGGAAAAAAAACTATATATTTTGTTTTATTGTATATATTAAGCTCTGTAAATTTATATTGGGATATCTAAAATACATAAAGAATATTTTACATAATTCGTATGATTACTAGCGATTATGTTAATAAAGTATTTTTAACAAAATATTCCTTTTTATGTTTTCTTTTCGTATAAATTCTATTTAAACCAAATAGGCCTACTTACTAAGTGATTTTAAGTTTTGATTTTGTATATTTTTATATTAAATAAAATTACATAATTTATTGGGCTTTCATCATGTTCCCTCTAATGGAAACCTAAACTTAGGGTATTGTTTATCTTATATTAGATCATTTCTTCTGTTCCGTCATATGACTGTTAAGCTAAACCTATATTATTGTAACTAAAATTCTTAACAACAATGTTCATTTTTGTGTTCCGATATTATCTCTCCTTAATTTCAATCAAATACGTATTTTATTAGTTAAGACTTTGTATATATTAAAGAAAATAACAAAGCTATCTAATTTTGTCGCACAAATCGACCGAAAACAAACTAATGAATCTTTAAAATAACAAAGGACACATGTTTTGTGGAAGAACCAATATCTCCTACTATGTCTGTAATAAGCCATGTCCTGTTTCCCTGGCCCCAATAAAACCAGTATTTCTGAGCAGAAACTAGTATTGATTGTTTTGATTCCTATAACGTATGTGTATTGCTGGTTCAGAATAGTGATACATTTATATTGTATAAAGGTTGTCCGTGTGACACTAACATATCTTTTAGATTGTTTGATAATTTTATTTGTTACATTGTTTTAATGGTCCTACAAATTGTTATTTAAATATGGTAATTAAATATTGAAGAATTGATTTTAAACCGGTGAAACAAGGCAGCATGACACAATATAATTAGTATAGAGATCCCCATTTATATATTTGATTAGTATTATCAGAATAATTTAATTTTAAATTCCCTTCACCACAAACTTAGGAAAAACACAAAATAACTAAACACCAAACACAAATGTTTAATTATTTGTTTATTCCCTGAGGACACACCGGTGTCCTTCTGATAGAGGCTAGGTAGGTTTTTCATTTTAACCTTAGTTACTTAGGATTTATTTACTTCAGGAAATTAAGGAAATAAACAATAAACTCAAAGGTGATCTTGTCGCTTTCGCGGATGACACGGCATTATTTTATAGGGCTGACACCTTGGAGGAACTTAGGTCTAATATGCAGAATGATGTATCTGCACTCCGATGGTGGTTTATAGTAAATTTTATGGTCATGAGCCCTAAAACAAAATATATCATTTTTAATATTTAAAAGAAATGTGTTCTTCCAGATTCTTTAACATACCATAAATTAAATTGCAATGTATTAAATTGACCATGTGTTTCCATTGAGCAGGTGGACCAAATTAAATATTTGGGGTTGGTTGTTGACTCTAGGCTCACTTGGAGACAGCATGTTTATTTCGTAAGAGATAAATTAATAAAATATATTAGAATTTTTTATATGCTTAGATATGTATGCAAGAGCAATTTACTTCAGACTATTTATTATTTCTTTATAAACTCTAAATTGGAATATGGCCTTACAATTTGGGGAGGCGCATACTACACAACTGTAAAACCAGTAATAGCACTGCAGAAAAATTGTGTTCGCATAATCTCTAACAAAATTAAAAGAGAGCATACAGCACCCCTTTTTAGAAGTTTGGATATTCTTCCACTCAGAAATTTGTACGTGTTTAAAGTATTAAGATGCTTTTTCGAAAGGAGTGGTGATTGTAGTTCTCGACCAAAAACTCACATTTTACGTAATGAATTAAATACTTTTTTTTGCCTAAACCTAATTTGACTGTATTTATGAAATTCTTCACATACCTAGCACCAAAGTTTTTTAATTGTTTACCACTTAACATTCAAAACTGTAAAAATAATAATAAATTTTCTCGGTTATTAAGAAAACATTTAACCCAAATAGAAAACATTGAACTGTATTTTAAAGTGTTAATTTGATTACGTGTGTGTTCGTAAATGTTGAAAAAAGATTTGTGTGTGTGGGTACAGACTTTATATGTGAAGTTGTGTGAGTGTGTGTTTGGAGGTGGGGGGGGAGGTGAGAGTTGTTAGTGTGTGTATTTAGTGTAGAAATAAATATTTAGGAATTAAGTTTGTGAATAAATTAAATTTAGTAAGTTCTGTTGTTTTAAATATCCTGGAGTAGATCTAATAGGAAGCTACTTATTCTTTTGTTGTAATTTGTAACCTTATGTAAGTTTATTGTTTGTTTTGCTGGGTTCGGTCGGCCGCGGTTTTGTCAATTTCTAGCCAATGAAATTTAATTTTATAATGTTATTTTTCTTTTCTTTTTTTTATGCCTATTTCATGTTTAAAATTTAGATTTAGTATACATTCAATTTTTTACAATTAAATAAAATATGTTAGTATATACTTCAGTTTTTTGAAATATACTTAAGAATTTCGAATTATGTAGAGACAAATTTGAATTTAAATTATAACTCAGCCCTTTAAAAATAATAAGAATTTATTACAAGTCTCATCAAAATCTGTACACAAAATGCAAAATATTCAACTTTTTTAAATTTCAGAGGCATAAGTTTAGAGGAAGATACGTGCAAAAAGATTAATAATTCAAACTCAGTACTACAAATACATTATTTGTATATACAGTGTACCGTTTCAAAATCGTATCATTACTAAGCAACATAATCAATTTTATAATAACCCCTGCCTTCACCTATACCCTTATCGATTTACATAATTCTTTAAGACACCTGCTACGCATCAAACAACCCACCCGATATGATAATGCACGGAAATCATTATTCACCCTCATTCTATTTCTCACCCTATAACCCTTTAGCGATTTGTTTCGAAATCGGATGATCCTATAGGACTCACACTTCCACCTCATATTTCAAAATGTTTAGTCAATCTTTTATTAATTCTTAAAACAATCCATGATGAAAATGTCAAAGACGGAATTACAGTTTGATGGACAGACATCGTTCTGACATAATATTAAAAAAAAAAAAAACTATCGTAATTTCAGCACTATTTAAATACATAGGTAACTAACTTTCTAATAGGAATGTTAAACAAAATGATTAGTAAAATTAGTAAATAATTTTTTTGGTATTAATAAAAATCGTTTTGTTTTTTACGATAAAATAATTATAGGTTGTGTATTTACCGTAATTTTGGTCATATTTTTAATTTGTCTGACCTTTTTTTTATTCTGTCCTTTAGTAATACTTTGAAATTTTATTAATATAAAGTTAATTTTTATATTTGTTAAGTTCACATGAAATAGTTTGAGTTTATAGGTTACAAATACTTTGTAATGTATTATTCTTCCCTCTCCATTTCTCATCCTGCCCATACAAACATTCTTTATAATTATGAACAATATATTAATTATTACGCATTAAATGGATTAATAAATCTACATTTATAACTGCAACATGCCAAATATTACTTTTTGAAGATAATAGACTTGTTTTAATTATGTTTTTCATTATTGAAATATTAATTAACGACGTTTTATATTATGGATTCACTTCAATAAGCTATGAAGTAATTGAGGGAATCTTTAGTCTCACAGAGTTAGAATGGCCTTGAGTCAAAGATTTTTTATTATTTCGTGGCACTATGGTTAATTACTGGTTGCCTCTTGTTACGATCTTATATTTGACAAGTGTAACGAAAGTCTGGCTTGTAGGTTTTATCCACAGTTTTAGTTGTATAACCAGCTACTGTTTGTAGCAAATAATTCAGTTACGTTGGTTTTGCCATATTTCACAATTGTATTTTTAAATTAGTGGTAAATATACTAAATTAAGATAACTGAGTTTTTATTTACAAATATATATTCCAAGCTTAGTAAATGTAATACGTTTATTTTAAAATAAAAATCGACACAAAACCAAACCCTATGTCGAGAAATAAACGCTTTAAAAATTTCAGTTTCCTTCACAAGTTTATAACCTCCTCTAACTCACAAATTAGTCTTGAAACTTCATCTTTATTAAATACAATATCGGTTGTGGAAATAAATGCACCTCTTTGATTTATATACTTTAAACGTGTCTCTCAAAATAGTTTATGTAGTTTATTAACTACATTTGCTAGATTAGTAAAATTATGTTAAATTAAAATATTACCAACTTAAAGTGTCCACTCCAGTAAGTTAAATAAAATCTATTGTACTTAATAATGGTTATACTTGTCCATGCTGGGCGTTTTCAAAATTTTTAAATGTGTGAATTATACAAAATCATTCTAATATTTCTTAATAAGAACATCGTTTACGAAGTAAAATTATTAATATGTTTACTGCATTGGCTTAAATCTGAAATGATATAACGATTGCTTTTATTTAATTTTTTTAGAGTTTGTGAATGACAATCATAACTTTTTTAAAAATATGAGTTCCTTCATTATTGTTTCAGATTTGTATAAGACCAAATCTATAAAAAAACAAATGGGGAAATGTCCCAAATTCTTTTCTAACTGACTATACAAATCAAACTATTGAACCCCATTTTTCGCATTATCATTTTATCCATGTAGCAATTTAATTTTGCTATGAAATAAAACAAATCTGTCTTTTAATTTAGAAAAAACTATTACCAATATTTTTATACACTTAAAAAACTTAGTGGAGTATAGGTTTATATTCCACTAAGGATATTAGCTGTTACCGAAATGTACATATCGGTTTAACTGTCTAACGTTAATTGTGTTAGTGTATTCGTAGTTTGGTGATTACTTCTTCATATTGTTATTAACCACAAGTCTCATTGGATGTTGTATTAAAAAAAAAACAGTTTATTTACATTTATTTAAACATTATATTCATCCATTTGGGGAATAAATTAGAAATAAATCCCATTCAATTAATTATACGTTTGAACATATTATTATAGTATTCAAAGAAAACCTGATTACTACGACTAGAAAATAAATTTATGAAACATTTACATGGGTTGCTATAGGATGCTGCGCCAACGCCTTTGGATTTTTGCCAAACTTTGATTTATTATTTGTACAGTTATCATAAATAACTACACACACCCCCTCCCATCGGCAGTTAAACAGTCGTTTATGGTTAAAATGTGAATCATTTGTGTGGAGAGAATTCTTATACAAATAAATTCATTTCTATATTTTTCTAGACATCAATTAATTTCCGGCCACTTTGTTTTTGTTTCAATTTTATTTTTACAATGGAGAAATATTTGTTTACGTTTAACTGTCCCAAATACTATTTACTTTTCACCTATATTGTCCCCCCCCCCACATAATAACGTACACCCATCATAGAAACACAAAAATCTATACTTCTGTTCTTATATTGAAACTCCTTACGGGTTATTTTTAAATTTTATCAAAACACAATGGAAGGAATAAATTCTGTCCTTGTGTGAAAATAGTTAAAATAAAAATTGCACGTACATTTTACAAACTTTTTCGTAACAAAGTGAACTCGACAGTGCTCCTTAGTGTCCCTTGGGGGGGGGGGGTGTTTTATAATTTATTCACGAATAGTAATATTATTTTAAGTGCAGATCTACGATTAATAATTTCATTTCACGTTTTTAATAATTTATTTTAATTTAAAAATTTATATTATTTTTTAAAATTAATTAAACTTGTCCTTTAAAGAAAGGATAAATTATTCATTATTTGCTAGATACATTTTTTCATATCGTCCCTAATTAAAACTGCAACTCGTTAAATGTACATTTTGTATATCGCCATAAACATTTTGTGTACGTTTTATAGGTGCAATTTGGTCGTACAGATCTTTCCATTTAAAACTTGATACTTCTGTCTGATTAAAAATGAAACACCTTCTCCAGATACGCTTCAACTGTCTGAATTGTTATTACTATTTTAAACAGTAATTGGTTTAATGATTAATCACGAATTCTTTCGTAAACTTGAAATGTTATTCTATTGATCTGATGCCACCCTTCAGCCGTCTCAATAATTTGATTTATAATACAATTCTTAATAAATAAAAGAGAAAAGTAATTTCCTATTTTTTTTAACCATCTTCATCTCATTCTTTGATTCTTTTTTTGTAATTTATTACTTCTAGAGGTTATTATTTTTCAAGCACAATTTCTTGAAACTCTTTCATTTTATTAAAATACTTTGCATTTCTTCAAGTGATACAGTCGATTTGGGACTTCTCGTACAATTTAGAATTAAATATTATTAAATGAAATAACGAATTGTTTGAAGAGAAATACAATTTTACATTTTATAGATTTTTTTTTTTAAATTTCAGATATTAAATTACAAAACTAATTGTTATTTAAAAATAAAGGTTGTTATTATTATTATTTTTTAAATTGAAACATTTATTTAAGAATAATGATTGTAATTTTCTGTTGTTATTAAAACAGTAATTATATATACACAAACGAAAGCCACCCGAAACACTGTAAAATATCAACCTTTTAAGAGATATCATTTAATTGTATACATGTTTGATATTTTTAAAACGAGAGGATTATTTAATACTCTTCATAAAATACTTTACTCAAATCCCCTTCAAGCTTATGAAGATAAAATATATTTTCCTTTGGCAGCTGAAACGACCTATTTTTATTTACACCTGAGAAAAGACTACAAACTCAGCTACAATGTTAATTTAGAAGACAAATATGTTTCGCCTGCTGAAATGAGGCGATTGCAGCAAATTGGGCCCACTTGTACGTTTAGTATGTTGCTCAGGTCTCTACCTGCTTAATATATATCAACTGTCTGAATACACAATGTCCAAGGGTTAGGAAGACTTAATTAAAGGAGCATAATTGATTATGGTAACATGAGGCAAATATCACAACTAAGCGTATCTGTTGAATGTTTTACATATGTCTAATACAGGTCAACTTTGAGTATTGTTCATAAAGAAAATATGAAAAACAAAACTGACGTGTAACACGGGAATTATTCGTTTGATTTAAAACAACCGTCGTAATTTTTATTTTATTTTCTACATAAAAATTCGAGCTCTTCACCATAAAATAATAGAAGTTAAATATGATTAAATAATATGATATGAAAAGTTAAAATATGTGGATTTTTAATTTGATTATATTGAGGTATCTAAGTTCCTACTTGTATAAGTCTGGACTGGAATTAAATATTGTATTTAACGTTCGTTATCGATGTTAAATAAGTTATTAAATCCTATGAAAACATTGTCTTGTACAAATTTGTATTTTTATTGACATACACGAAAAGAAAAATTAAATAATAGGGCTTCTTTATGCACAACTATTACTTACAGAGGATAATATTGGAGATCGCATTAAAATCATTTTATCTGCCCGGCTTATAGTATGAAATAATTAGTCACTGGGCGGTGGCTTTAACAGAAACAAAAACTGAAAAACTAGAGTTTTCACGAAACATTTTTATCCTTTCATTCCAAAACTTTGGCATAATTTAGATAAATGCTTTAAATAACACGTAAATAAGTTACTAAAAAATTTAAAAAAATAAATAAAAATTATATACTGTATTTAAAAAAAAATAAATAAAAATTATATACTGTATTTAAAAAAAATCAATTTTTTTGCTTTTAATGTGTAAATGCTTTTAGATTTTACCACACTTAACGGCTTTTTTTTTAAACGACCGTATATATTACAGTTGAAAAAGAAGTGGAGAATCTTCCCTTCAACATGATGTTTTTTCGACAATACTCGTCATTGTCTATTAATCATAGAATATTTTATAAATCTAAAGGTTTATTCCATGTATTACATTATAATTATAGTTGCTTAGGTTATGTGTTTACTTTTGTGTGTGTTTATTACTAAATACATTTTGTTTTTTTGCAGGTAAGAGGCATTTCTCAACGACCAAACCAACTGCCGAGCCTAAGGTATTATAGTCTTAAGCAATATATTAATGAGATTAATTATTTGCATGCGTGCTATATCTTCCGTTGACATTATAACATTCTGAATCGTGCTTGTTGGAATTGTCCCGTGGCGTTTGTAGATTCAGATTTCGTAGGAAACATGCTGATAATCGACACAATGCTCACAACGGGGCTTAATGATGTCATTTGATCCTGGCGCTTGACGTACAGTCAGTAATTTAAAAAAAACAATACCTTATAATTGAGAACCTCTCAAAATTAATTATGAAAAAATTAATTAATTCTGTTTTGAAATGAGTTTTGCACAAGAATGAATTTCACAAAAGCTGGCCTTTAAAATACTTTTGAAATTAAACTTTTAAAGTAATTGTATTCGAGGTAGATAAAATATTCAAATTTGGTACAGAAATTAAATAATAATAATACATTTTAATTATACATTTAAATATTAAATTTAATCAGCATCTATTTTATTTTAAAGATTCTTCTGTATCTATGCAGAATACCAATTCAAATTTTGTTCCAAATAAACTGTATATCGGTGTATTTTTGTTCATGAGTAGATGATATCATTTATCACCCGTTCGAAAATATAAAAGGTGTTCAAAAATTTATTTCTAAGTGTTGTTGTAATATATTCCAATGAAACGCAGGTACCACCTCTTTCATAATACATTAAAAAAAATTGCTATTACAAAGTTTTCGTACAGAGTCGGCGATATAATAATAATAATAATTTTAAAAAACTATAAAGTCATATTTCTGTTACATTAGTAACAGCCTGTGTCATATTAATAAAACTATTTATTGTTATTTAAAACAGTAGCAATATTTATAAATTGTAAATTAATTAGTGAATGCAGAAAAGCAATGGTTTTCAAATATCATACATGTTTACAAATACATACTTACAAGTTTCAAATTCATTTACAATAACCTATTATTTAGTTTAGTATGAAATTGAAAAGTTGTTTTAAATACTAAAATGTAAAAATGAAAATAACAGCATGGTGAGTTAAAGTCAGAGCAAATACTTCATCAAACTGAACGTAAATTGCAAACAATAATATTTGACAAAATTTTGAACTAGTATTTACTTATCCTTGGAGTTATTTATTTTATATTTTTTTGTCAGTAATTTAATTCAACTGTTAGCCATTACTTATAAGCAATATTTGGTTAGCGATAATGCAATAAGTCTAAAGTTTATTAAACTATTTTATTTCAAATTGTATTTGAGTGTATACTTTATAATAATAATGTTTCTAAGTATTAAAACGTATATATCTATAAACTTTACCAACAATTAATTTACTTTACTAAGCATATGTTGGTGTTTGTGAGCGTGGCTATATGTTTTTTAACTCTTTAATAGATCGCCGTATAAAGTAAACAAGAACAAATACAGTGGAGCGAGGAAAAATTAATTAAAGCTTTAAGTTAAAAACAAAACGAACAAGAAATGACAAATAAATCAATATGATTTAGAAATAGAACTTATACAATACTATATATATGTGATGCATAAATATAAACATTTACTAATCAGTTCTAGAAAGTTTCAAAAATTTTTAATTTATTTACGCATTTCTTTATCACTAGTGCTCACGCAATGTTAATTTTCTGACTTTCTAATGACGTACTACCAGATGATTTTGTACCAACTCCTGAGGGAGAGAAAATAATTGGATGGGAGGTAAAATCTGCAAGAGTAGGTACCATCATTACGCAACTGTCTTATTAAACCAAAATGACTACAATTAACTATTTTTCCTTCATCGATATCCCAACCACATTGACACTAGATATTTGAGAAAATATAATCGTTATTTTTATATTTCATTTAAAAATATTTTTTATCTTATTTTAATATTTTCCTTTTTTATATTACTTAATTTAATAGTATGTCTTTTTGGTTTGTATGAATATTGATTTTAAAGTTTAGTAAAGAAAAGTACCAATTGAATAAGTTTTCTGCCAAAATTCTATTACAATGCTCGTATATCCAATTTCAATTTTTAATATTATTTGTTTGTTTTATTTTCCTTTTTATTATTCATACAAAGTTCAACAAATTATAAAAGGAATAAATCAAGTTAACGTCATAAAAATTGGACAAAGAATGTTATATGTTGGTCTATATTATTATTATCTATATAAAGATGGCCTAATTACTAAACGGACCAATCTACACCATCGATAAATAAAAATAGATAGGACTCCGTATAAACTATCAGTTGGTGTCTTACACAATGGGGAGTTTATTCAATAGTACAGCTCCATAATCGTAATGCCATCTATAACAACCACAAACAACTTTTCAATTTACGATTCAAACATATGCTTTATTTACCATTCTAGACTTAAACAATATAATAGGCGTTTTAACTGATCAGATATTATAAATAATTTAGTTTATTTTAAGGTTATATTTACTCCATTGCTATAAAAATAATAAAAACTTCTGTAAAGCGCCAGCTTAACAAATATAAAATAAATAATATAAATATAGTTGTATTTTGTATATTTAAACACGAACAGAAATATGTAAAGACAAAGGTTATTGTGTAAAACGTAAGAACTAAACAAATTTAACGGAACGAACGTTATTTGATTGTGCGTGTATCCTTTGTCGCCACCATTTACCGGAAGCCATCTTGTAAAAGCAGGTTAATTCTATGATACAACTAATTCATACAAAACTTTGCACGATGTATAACCATAATGAAGTGCAAACAGATCAGGAAGAAGCAGAGTTAGAATTACCAATACTAGTTCAGTCCTCGTATTTACGAGAATTTTTAATCATTTTAATGGTGTTTGCCTCCTGACTAAAACTAAACCCGTTCTCAGTATAAATATCGTGCATAATATCTTCCACAGAAATTTTAAAAAACCTTAATTTTATCTTTTTTTTTTTTTTTTTTTTTTAATATATAATTTTCACCCAGAAAAACAGTTTAAGGAAACCATTCCTTAACAGAACTACTAAGATAAACGAAGTCTCAATGAACTACTACTTTACATTCACAAGAAACAGAATACCTGAAGAAGTACAAAATTGCAACCGGGGCATCCGCCAACTCAGTCCAAACCGACACCTCTGCTAGTGTTAATTAGTCACTCCAAGGTAAACCTACACACTCAAGTATATTATACGTACATGTTGTTAGTATCTATTAAAGTACAGTGACGTCATCAATTTCATTGTACGTTCCAAATCTCTGTAATGATTGGATGATTTTTCAAATTTTAATTCAGAACTTATGGAAATTTCGTTGAGGCTAAACTGGTGAATAGTCTGTCTACCTTCAAGTTGTATTGTCTTTTTAATTTGCCAATTAAAAGAGAGACGATAAGCTTTAACCGATTCAACGACAATCCTCCACGATCTTCATTTCCTTCTTCATTCTCCTTATGACAAGACTAGAACAAATTATCTTGAAAGGCTGCTGTTAAATTTTGTATTTTCTCCTTAGTTAAAAATACGTTAAATAATTTAAGACAAGTGTTGTACAATTGTTTGTAATTCAGTGCCTATTTATAAATAAACCTACAGCGTTTTTTGGCAATCGACTTTAAATTTCCAATATCGCTTAATACATCTACCTTTAGTGATTGCATTTGAATGAACTGAAACAAATTGAGCAGTTTTCTGCGTGTCTTCAATCCACGAGAAAAAACAATTGAGTTTGTTCACAATCAGGCACGTAATCAACCATGTGAGCTGTAATGCTAATAGCGCTACGCTTATTGGAGTAGGTTATCGTTTTGTATGATGATGTTACAAATAATGAGAAATGGAAAGTTTAAGCACCAAAGGGCTAATAGTTTTGGGATATACATTAGAAGCTTTGTTAACTGTCTGTATATTTAATATTGATGAGGATTAAATTAAGAAGACTTGTATTTTATGATTTTTCCCCCATACAATCGTTTAACCTATATTTAGGGCTACACAATGTTTTGTTAGCTTTTGTTTTGAATATTAATTTTATTTTTGTTTAAAAAATAACAATATTAAACGTTTAATTATAATTGTTATATTTTAACGAGAAGTAGGAATGTAAATCGTGTTTTGGATTGATAGTAATGAAGTTCCATCGCAAGTAATAATAACCGTTGGAATTTGATTTACATGTTGTCTACTATTCTGGGAAACTTCCAGAATTGTTGCTGAAATATGTCCAGATTGTTATTTTAGGTTGGTAATTGTGCTGACAAATGTTAAAGCTGATTTGTTTATAAAGTTTCGAAATTCCCTATGGTTACCGGTATTTTACATGTCATTGATGATACCCCTAACTTGACAAACTTGAGCTAGACTTCTGCATGCAATATGTTCATTCGATTTTTTCTTCTATAATAAAGTAGGATTTAGAATCTAATTATTCTTTTTGTTTTGGTTCTGTTCTTAATTTTACCACTAGTATTGCAATCTGTTTCCGAGTACTTATTATGTGCTATATTTATTTTAATAATTACTCCATTATTTTTACTGGTGGCTACATTTACATTTCGATACTGATGTAGTTAATAAGTTTTCCATTGTCTTAGATTACTAGTTTATTAGTTCACAGGGATAAATGTTGATATAATTAAAATATCCATCTCGAATAAATTTAATTACATCATGGAAAATACAAGGAAAAGGATTTTGGATTTTTACATTTAGTTTACTTGTTTGTATAAAAAAAAGTATAAAATAGTTATGAAACACACTATATTTCGATTTATTGCACAAAAATAGATACTTTATTAAGAAATAAAAGTCTAATTAGTTTATGCAAACTCATTAACTTGTTTGATATGAAATTTACTTAAAGTTACACCGTGGTTGTTCCACTCCATTGCTATTACCTATTCTGTTTGTAGGTACTAAATTAGGCATGAACCTAGCAGACTCTCTAGTTCATCACTTCACTTTAGATACGATTAGCTTTGGGATAACCTAAATCTGTCTTGCAAGTTGACAAGGTAACTGAGATCAATCAGTAAACCCTTGCTTTTCCTATTAAACCCTCTTCTTGTAGCTAACTTGCTCCCATTCTTATAAACATGTTCGACATCAGATTCAATGAAACCAGTTCGCTGGGGATACATCAGAATTAATTGAATTGTTTGGAAATTCCTTAATTAATATGTGATTTATATATGTTATAAGCCTTTTTTATACTTTTAGATTCCAGTTATATAGATGACATTGGTACGTAGATTATCTACAGTTTTCTACAGTTCACCTTTGGTAGAAACAGTCTCCCAATGACATTTTTCAAGAGTAAGGCCTACTCAAAATTAAAAACATATTGAACGAACAAATTTACATTTAATGCGCAAAAAACCTTCTATTGTTCATGCAAAAACATTTCTGTTTGGTCTGGGCGTTTACTAATATACTATTAAGAATTGCTATCATTTAAAGACTACTTTTGTCCGTTTGTGTGACTTTTATAATTTTAGTAAGTTACTTGTTTATGACAAGTTTCTAATTTACTTGATATCTCCAGACATTTTTATCAAAAAATAATAATTCAACCCTTGAGCAAGAACAATTTGCAATCGAGTATATAAGTACTTTAATTGTCTCAACGTTTTAAATTTTAATGCAGGGTATTTGTTCTGGAAAATGATTGGGAGTGTATTGGCGAGGCAAAAACATCGCCAATATAAAACAGTTAACTGACATAAATATGTATAAACTTTCCCTATTAAAATAGTAATATATATATATATATATATATATATATATATATATATATATATATATATATGTGTGTGTGTGTGTGTGTGTGTGTGTGTGTGTGTGTGTGTGTGTGTGTGTTCTCTATAATGGCTTATTCTCTAATGGAGATTTTTCTTTGTGGATTTGTGTTTACAAGAGAAAAATCGGGTCCATGGAAGAGGGTGAAATAAAGGAATACCCTGAAACATTATTCTTGCCCTTTAGATGAAATTTAGCAGTTTCATTAAAAACGTTCCAAACGAAAAATTTGTTTTGTTATTAACTATTAAAATTCTAAAGGCTGAACATGTTTACAAATACTCGTATTATTATGTTTTTAGATGAAACTTTTTAAATTGTACTAATCGTTTCTGTTAATATTTAAAAAGTGTGGTTGTATTTGTTTGTTCCTAAACATTATGATAGTATACTGGGTGTCCCACCTAAAATGTTACAATAGCTAACGATTGAATTATAAATTTGATAGAGTACTTTAAATGGAGAACCTTCCTTTCTTTTCAATGAAGTTTAAAAATCCATTTTGTAAAATGTTAAAAATTGCCGCCATTTTCCAATATGGTGGCCAACTTTGAAATTTGTTATGGCCCTGTATTTTTTGTAGTTTTTCAGTTGTAAAACAATATTTTAAGAATGTTTTATTCTTGGGTATTTTTTAAATCTTTAGGTGTTTAGTAAATTCATGGACTTAATGTTCAGATAATTAAACGTTTGATAGACCTACAAATAATTGATTCCCGTCTAAAATGTTACAGCTAACTTCTAAACCGTTAGCGATTTGATTTTTTTAAATTGGTAACCCTCAATTTTTATAATGGAAAGTTATTCTTTGGTCAAATTTGAGACTTTTTTTAATTGGCACGTTCTCAAAAGTCCTAATTATAACAGAGCTGGAGAACATTTGCTGTATTTGTTTATTAGTTTTATGTCCTGTTTTATTGGAAATTAAGTTGATTACAAAGTAAAATAAGAAGTATTATCTTTATAAAAAAAAATCAAATCCCTATTTTTAATGAAATTTATCATTTTTTTAAAAATTGATTTCCATGTAATTTTAGAGCTTACGAAAATAAGGTGAGTTCCCCATTAAAACATATTTGTACTCACGACGGTTCAAAATGCATCTACCATTTTGTATAATTGTAACATTTTCAGTGGGAATCAATTATTTGTAGCCTATCAACGTTAAAATTTTTGAACTTTAAGTAAACTTTCCAGTAATTCCTAAACGGCTATAGATAAAAAAAACCAAAGAATAAAACTTTCTTTAAATATTGTTTTACACCTGAAAAAAACAAAAACAAAATAAAATAAAGAAAGGATGGTGTCCTATTTAAAGTACTGTATCATATTTATAATTCATAAGTTAGCTATAATAACTTTTAGGTGGGACACCCAGTAATATTTATTTATGAAATACTCGTATCTTGTTTTTATAACTGTTACAACATTTACTTTTTCTCTAAAGGCGAAAAACATATCAGTCATCATCACTTTTTATAAAAGAGAGAAAAGAATCTAAAATATAGACCCTTACCTCCAGAATAATCTATTAGCGTCATAATTCATAATAGAACAAGAGTTGGTCAAGAGAGACACGATTGGAAAGTTAAAGAGAGGGATCTAACCCCAAGACTACATGAAAAAAGGTTAAGATCCAGCTAGGTTCAGGATTACTATGCCCGAACTCACTATATTTGAACACCTGAAGGGAAATCTACTTTTGGCATCCAAAAACTAATTGTAAAATATCTTCACAACTACAAGAAAATGGCTTTCAATTTAAGTTATTTTTATATTAAGAAAATAAACATAGTAATGAAAACAACTACATATTTTCGTATTTTAAAATCCTATATCAAAATGTATCGAACATTGTTAACAAGTGAAGCAGTTTTTTTTTACGTGGATGAAAAGTATTTTGTTAAAACCTTTTTTAAATATTGTTTTGTACTTTAGACTAAAAATAACTCAAATATAAAGTATTGTTTATTTTTGTTTTATTTTTTGCACAAATAAGGTACGAACCTATTAAGGAAATGATTCTACTTTGAAGGTTATTTTTAAGGACGTTTTAAAATTACATACAAAAATAATATAAACTGAAATTTAAAATATTTTATATTTTTAATTTCTTTTTCTTTTTTTTTTACATAAATAAGTTAAGAACAAAATTTATTTATACATAAAATGATTCTACTTTGAAGGTAGGTATCTAAGGACAATTTTAAAATTTCATACAAAGGTAAAGGTAAAGACGAATACTGTTAATTTTTAAATGTAAATACTCAGAGGGTTGTACTCGGCAGAAAGACGTTAATTTGCACTCTCAACGCTGTCACCCTCAAAAAGACTTCATTAAAATGTATTCAGGTTTACTGGAATGGAATTTGAATTATTTTCTTCATCTTTGATAGCTTGGTTTTTGTGGTATGTGTTTCCTCTTGTACTCAAGTTTTTTCATTCGTTCCCATTTAGCGTTCTGCTTTTGAATTCCCTATTTAAAAACAACCCCTTTTTACTAATTTATGCCACATGCTAATTTCTTGCAAGGTTCCTATTTTACATATATACAATCGTAGTGTGTACAAGTCCGTTAAGTGCTGATTAAGTTTCATTATGTTTCTTTTTACATTCATTATGTAACTCAGCTTCATACTTGTTATCTTACAACTCAAACAAAATTGAGACATTGCAATCTTTTAAAAATATTGTAGTTATATAGTCAATTTTCTTACCTTTTGTGGTGGGTTGGTTAAATAATTAAAAATTAATGTGAAACTAATTCTAATACGCCAATCTCATAGGTTTTAATTTAATATTATCCGGTGCAACATTATATTTTGTATTATTATTTTCATTTATTGACATCATTTTTATTATTATTATTTGAAATTAGTTGACATAATGGTATATATGGGTTTTTTATGATTCGAGCGAAGTGAGTTATTTTCTCTAACATTTCGAACATTTGGAATGTACTCTATATGGTTATTAAGCAGTTACGGAATAACGCTTATACTATGTTATGACATTTGGGAATGCGTTCTTTACAACTAGGTCAATCTATATACATGTTTTTTTTTTAAATGTGTAATGTTTATTCTAAATGGCGGCCACTCAAATTGCACTTCAAGGTTTCAAGTTAAAGCATACTTTCTGAAAAGCCGTTCTGAAGCATTGAGTATACTGGAGTGAACTAAACTTAACTAATATTTCTTGAAAATAATTTTAAAACCAATTTTTGTCTACTCCTCACTTACTTTGCGTCGCTTCTTTGATTAGAAACTCATAGTTTACTTTTCCAACCAGCACCGAGGAACCACAAGCAACATTCATTGATTGTAAGGTTTTCAAACAATGAATACTGATCGATCCTGCTTACTTTGTACGTCAACACTGGCGTTGGCTCCTGATAATGTTCCTTGATTGTGCCTAGTTGTGCTGAAGCAATTCAAAGCTAATCGTTCGTAGTAACGCTTCGCTTGTGCCAAAACTTGTCCTAAGCGTAAATCATATGTGATCGTATTCGAGTTTTTAATGATGCTGTCAAAATTCATTTATATATTTTTTACAATTATTCCATACTTAATTTTCTTTTACTTGATATTTGATACACTAAGATATGAATCTTTAAGTTAACCAAATTTGCACTAAATCGGTAAGGGAAGTATTGTCTTTAAACAGCTCCATGGACGTTGTTTCAGATTTTTATCGATAAGTTAAAATTTTGGGGAGATGTCAACCAAAGTTTTGAGTGATTTCTTAGAGTTATGTAATAACAAAATTTCATTGAAATTGTTTAGTATGATTTTGAGTTTTGGCTGTTACTGTCAAGTTTTGAGTTATAGAAAATGTGAACGAGATATAGGCAAAATATATCCTATTATAATCAAAATCTGTCCAGTCGTTTATGCAAATAACTGCACAAACGACAGGCATAGGCTACATAGACTATTCCATAAAACTACTTAATTGGACTCAAGGGACTACATGAATTTATTTTACCAAAAACTTGATTTTTGACCTATCGTGTCGTTTTAATACACACAGGTTAGTGAGAGAGTAATGGTTGTGAATGAAGGAAAAATCTTTCGTTACTTCGATTTTATAGTGAGCAGATTTTATATTGGAACATTTTATTTTTATATAAACATTTGACAGTTCATACTTTATGGTATTATTGTATAAAACTATTTTCTTCAAGATGATATTAATTTGCATTTGATCATTATCCTAAATGAATTTTATGTTGTGAATTGAATGATTTTAATATACAGGGTATCTTTTATAACTGTGCCACCATTGCTACTTTGGAAACGGTCAGATTTACAGGAAACTTAAAATGATCAATTTACTGTATTTATTTATGGCCATTAAAAATATGAATTTAAAATTTCTAAATTCGGTCGCCATTTTCCTATATGGTGGCCAACTTTGAAATTTGTTAAGGAACACTCTGTGTAATTTGGTTGACTGTGAATGTATGCAGCGGTGTATAATCAAACTTGCCATTTATTAAGCTTTGGATTGGGCCAACGTTGCGAACTAACTTTACCTAATGCATACTAATGGCCAGATTGCAATTTAACCCCCACTTTCACTACATAATAGCAAAACATTTCTGTGTAAAGAGTGACCCTTAGGTTAGTTGGAGCATAAATAATTTGATAACAGATTAAGAATGACAATAATTTTCGCAATATGCAAACCTGAAGGTTATCGTCTTTAAATATTAATTTTAAGACAATGTACGACTTTCATGAATATGTGCAGTGTTTAATGATTTTACTTTATACAACGACTTTGACGGCATAAAGTAAGAAGGTTGTTTCTTAGTTTAATCTTCACCCATGTATGACCTGTGTGTTGACCTCTGGTTTTCCTGATCACATTTGTTGAGTTCTTGTTGTTTTAATCATTCAGGCCTAACTTAGCTTTAGGGTACTACATAGTTTTAGTTTTAGAGTTCCTGGGCTAATAGGTTAGGTTAGTTCTTTGCTAGTTTCTTTTGTTCGTGCTTTGTTGGTTGAAAAAGATAGTTGATCCACACTTTCGAAACGTTTTGTATTCATTTTTAATTATAAAATGTTGTAATAAACAATACTAATAATATAAATAATATAATTAATTAGTTTAAATCTGAAAGTCTACGTTTTATAGTTTTCAGTCCTGTGGCCATCTGCCTATTGATAGTAAAAGCACAGACAATAATTATTGTCTGTGGTAAAAGATATAGGTACACAACTAATCTATAAACTTAACATTTTATATCGAAGTGTAGTTCTACTATCTGCATATAGAAATTTTGCTAAATTAACTGCGATATGTGTTAAAACTCTTTGCCGTTATTAACACAGTAGTTTTTCATTTTTATTTTTATATCGTCAGTGCCAAAAATGGGTACTTGTCCTTCCCTCCCCCAGCCTTGCCAACCTCACTAATATTACATAGTAACTTACGTAAGATTACAGTTTTATAATTTTGTGAATAAACTTTTTTTACATCAACATATTCACTGGAAGAATCTCGATTTAAAGATCATCTTAGTTTAAAAAAAACTAATGTGTCTAGTATCGGCCGAGAACAGATGGTGAATCAGATCGAGGATTGTAGTTTGATTTGGTGGTGAGTCTCCTCTCCGTTCTAAAAAAAATAGCTGGAAATATAACATAATATTGGTAAAATAACAATTTGTATTTCCTGAAATATGTTATCATTAAAAAAATAGTCACTTAAATATATATGTCCCTGAAATCTAAATAAAATTAATTTCTAATATCTAAATGGGGTAAAATGTAGTTTTACTAGTTGCTGTTTAAAAAAATAATAAAAAAATTTAAAAAATAAATAAACTACTAATCAAATGTTGTAAACGCTTTCGGTTTTTGACATGAGTGAAGTTGTAGAATTGAAATATACATTATAATTGGATTTACTGTAAATTACAATAGAGAATAAAAGCAAATATTCCGTTTATAAAGAGCAAGCACTGAATAAACATGATTATATGAAAAACAAGGCAAGAATATTTATTACTATGGTCTTATTTTAAAATAGAAATGGACATGGTATGGATTTTATCGAAAGAAACAAAACTACCTTTTTTTTCAATGTTTGTTTAAGTTTCAGTTGATTTCTTTTTAATAAGTTTGAATTAAAAAGTTATAAATATCGTCGAAAAATATTGAAAAAATAGACTGCTCGTATTCTAACATGTAAATTCCTCATCTAAAAACCGGGACAGATTATTGATGGAAATCTGTAAAACGGATTGATCTAGTGGGGAAAGTGTTACATATTGCATCAAATGAATTAAATTTTAGCAGGTAGTCTATACAACGAGGGTACAAAGTACGAAACCATGAATTGCGTAATCCTTCACACATCCAGTTTTTCTATATATTCTATTAAATCCAAATCAATTTAAAAAAGTTTATATTTAAATTATTCTGTTTTGTTCGTTTGAAAAAAAAAAAATTTTAAACAATTGTTAAAATAATCTTAAATAAACTAGCAACACTAAAGTAAACACTATAGTTATTTCGTTATTGATAAAGTTAAATAAACTATATTGATTAAAATATAAATTGAATACTAGATCACAACTCGAACAATAATTCATGTGACAGTTTGCAGTGTGAAAAATAAACAACCTTTATTTACAGAGTGATGATGGCTGTTTACTGATTTCTATTTGTGTGTCGAATTCTATATTGACTCTTGAAAATTAAACATTATGTCTAATTTGAATGCGCATGGAATTTCATTTTAGTTTTCATGAAGCATTAATTGTCTAAAAACTAGTGTTTTAATGGAAGATTTTTGATTAATGTTGATTTGAATTATAGTACTCAGAAACATTTTTGAATGAATTTCGAACTCCATAAAACGGTTGCCTATTTAGTAAAAAATGGAAGCTCGTGTAAAATCCGTGAATTTTACCAGCCCTGTAGAAGATTACTATAAGTAAATTTCTCACAATCTCGTATACTAAACTAATAAAATTTGCCGTTACCTCTCAAATATGCCATTGACTGTTGGACGGAGGTCATCCCAAAAATCATTATTATTAAAGAGAGTTCAACAGTTGTATCAATTAAAATCTGAAAAAAATATTTGTAAACCTCTCCCTTAAATTTCTCTACACAATATTATTTTGAAAAAAAAAGAGCCCTTCGTCTGTCATATTATGGTTTTCTCGTCAAATTTTCACCGTGCAGATTGTCAATATTTCATCACCTAATTATTTATTTCTAGAATATAAACGTTTCTATTCTCTACGTTGCATATAGTGGTTTGACATTAATTATGAAATAATTTCGTGAAACAAAATACATTAAACTAATGTAAAGGGTGGACCAAAAGTCATTCACCATTCCTTCTTAAATTGTCGGGTAATTTGTAAAGCAATTTCCTCAGAACAAAAAGGTTACAGGTAAATAGATGTGGAGTAGATTGTCAAGTAATCGATCTCAGTGACGAGTGGTTTCTGTTCACTGGCAGTTAGTGCTAAATGTAATAGCAATACTATCTCATACAACATCTTCTTTATACCTATGAACGTTTTACAACAAGAAAAGATTTATCTCGTAACTATTAGAGAGATACATTTAGTGTATTAATTTATTTTACAGTTTCTATTCCCACATTCCATGAATGAAACTACTTTTATACAATCACACATTTTTATTACTAAAAAAAATATATTTTCCTAATAATGCCGCAAAAAATATAAAACAACTAACTAGCTTATAGTATAATTTTAAGCTAACTTATTCATTTATACATGGAGAATAGAAATTGACGTATTTTAAAACAAATATGAACTTATTTTCCTAAAAGGTGAGTTTAATTTGATTACATTTAAATGTTCAAATTTACCATAGAGAGTTTTTAGAACTGTTTAATATACTGCAATTTGGAAATATCTTTTCCTGGCGACCTTTCTCCTGTCCAAAATTAAAATAATTAAGTTGTTGATAATCTCAATGTACGGTAAGGTATTTTAAGATACTTTGAAATGAATTTCTTATATTATTTATTTTTAAAAATAACAAGCATTAGATATCTCTGTAAAAACACCTAAATGAGGCTCATTCATTCGTAAAACTGCATTCATTACAATTAATTTTATAAACCTGCATATTGTGAGTTGATTTGGGATTTTTGATTAATTCTAATATATTTATTTATTTTTGTTAGCGCTGTAAACTCTATATACATTTTCAAGTCAATCAATATTTCATAATATTAAACCTATAATATAAGTAACGTTGTATACTAGTTTATTAATATTATATTTTCAGGGAAATCAATACAATAGAATTCAATATTATAACAGCGGATATTATTTTATATGCACATGTTTCATCATGATCTACATTTAAAAAAATGTATTAATTTTAATAAAATGAATCAAATACAGACCAACACTAATAATATAATATTTCAATTTGTAGAGGAAGTAATTGCTGGTCAAATAATATTGACGATGCATCGATCATAGTCTGGAAAAATATGTCTCGGGTATGCCAACAAGGCGATCAGTCCACAGCTCTGAGTAAATACAAAAGTGATTAGTTTCAAATTACAATCTCTGATTACAGTTTGCTTATATAACTTAATGAGTTGCAGAACTTGTGTATTAATTATAAATAAGGATGTTAAGTGGTCTTGAATGAATAGACATTGCATATTATTTGTGTGAAAAAAACCATCATTAGTGATGAATAATTACACAACCATATTACTGGTCTATAAAGTTGAACGAGCGCGGATCAAATCAAATGTAGTACACTTCAATTATTTTATATCAAATAATTAGTTTTATTTTTCAAGTTTACTAGTTTTTCTTTATAACGTTCAATTATTTTCGTCTTATGTTAAAATCTCATTTACTTCGTTGAATCAGAATTATGGCAAACTACTGCAGTCGATTATAACGGAGATATAAATACCATCTACAAAATGGACATATGCTCCCTAGACTTTACAATGCATTGTACTAGACTTTGGACGTTGTTTTTACTCGCTTAACTAAAGCGGGACGTTTTAGAGAAAAACTAATATGCAAATTCAAAGTTAAACTAATTTGAAACGCGGGGGATTCACATTTCTTTGAAATATTCTTAATTAAAAATAATAAAGTTGATTTACAGCGTCATCTTTAAATGAAACTGATTTTAAGGCGTTGTAGCAAATGAAATCAATATTTGTGTGCCCCATAAATGTCTAATCAGTAATCCAATTCCATCCACATTCGCTGACTCTTCTATGGTGATCGCTATAACAGTTGTATAATTTGTCTCCTCATATTTTTGTCATTGATTTTTCGCATATTTTAAGCACAGCTAATAGTATTAATATAGTAATTATTTCATAATTATCTTCAGGTACCCTTTTATGTAGTTTGTGATCGAAATTAAATTTTTGAACGAAACTTCTTTTCGTGTTGGAACACTCAATAAAAACATAGTTCCTTGTCAAATATAGAGTTGTCTCTATGCCCTAACCTAACCTAACCTAAACGCCATTACTGATTTAAATGGTGTTATCACTTTAGTCCTCTTCCAGTAGCCTACGAAGTCTGAATGTTTAACTTGAGACTTTTTTAACACGCTGTCATCACCACAATTTGTCTTGTTTCCTAAGCGATATTAATGCGATTTTAATTATCCTCTTTTGTAAGAAGTCAAATGTTTGCACTATGTAGCCCTTTTTGAATTTTAACCTTGTTTTGTTAAGTACATCCAGTTGAATATTGGTTTAATTGAGAGTTATATTAAAAGGAATTTAGTAAATTGGTGATCAAAATAGTCACACTACAATTGTACGAGTTTTAATTTGCTTTCATAGATATCCAAAATATCGGCATAAATTCAAACTTTTTTATTATGCAACGATTTCGATGTAACTTAACTACTTTGGTTTATAAATCTGATTAAAATTTGTCACTAGTTTTGTTCAACTTCAGCCACTAAAGATATTAAAATGATCTCACAAATAATTTTTTATCTACACCTCGTGAAAATTCTGAAATGTTCCTAGATTATCTAACTTTTTGTGTAACATAAGACATAGTTTAAATTTGTATTACTTTAAACTTTTACTTCTAATTGCCATCGCTTGAATCTAAACAACACTTGTGAGAATTGTTCTCAAATTTAAGCTAAAAGTTTTACAATATTAAGATATTTTAAATTAACTACTTAGTTTTTTCACATATATTGTCTTTGTATTTTTCACATTGATTGTCTTTGTACTTTTCACATTAATGTCTTTGTACTTTTTACTCTACATAATGCGTACTAAGAACACTTCTCGGCGTCGGTGCTGAGCATGGCAACTGGATCGCTTCTCAACAAACCGCTTCAGTAGCGTCGCGGCGACCGGGATGCGACACTCGATGCATGGAGCTCGAGCTTTAGGTTTCGGTAAAATGTGATTTTCAATGAGTGTTCAATTATAGATTGTTTACTAGTTCATTACATTATAAAAGTAATGATAACTTTAAACTCAACTTGGTGCTGTGTTTGTATATTTTTACGGGATTTGTTTAATATTTCCTTGACTTAAAAAAGTTTTATATAATATTTTTTGGAAATAATCTAAATGTAATATCGGAAAATGTAAGCAATTGTTTCAAGTAAATTTTATCGAGGGTAGGTTGTGAAAGTGGAATTTTTTTTACAATATGTGAAGGACGAATAAAAAAATCTATCCATGGTGGACCCTCTAAAGGTCTTATGGGTGTTGACGAACAGCACGTATTTAGGTACGATTATTTTGTTATCCATTTAAAATGTAATAAACAATAATATGTTTATCTAAATAAACGTTAATTAATATATTTTATAATGTTAAGAGAATGAGAAACAAGGGTAGGAAACAAATATTTTTAATAATTAAATTGTGTATCACATTTTTTTAATACTAGTTTAATAATTAATAAGGCTGTCACTCTACTTTTCACATAGAATCAGCGCCAAATATAATGTAAATGTTAAGAGAATCATTCAAATCGACAAAAATAATAATTTTTAATTAAAAAAAATTTAAAACCAAATTTATCTGTTATTATAATAAAATATTTACCACACACACACACACATATATATATATATATATATATATATATATATATATATCCAGACATAAAGGATAATAATTCTCCCTTATCAATCTGGCAATAAGTTATTCTGATTTTAATTTAGTACGTGGCAATTTCTGTGTTATCATTTTGTATGTGAGATATTACACAACCTAATCTGTATGAATTAGAATCTCAATGTAAACTTAAAGACAAATCTGGATTATAGTGTGCCAAAACTTCTGAAGACCACTAATCATTTTACAAAATTTTCAACCGTAAGTCAGATTCGGTAGGAGCGCACTAAAATACAAAAGTATTATTAGTTTCAGACAATTTTGTAATAATCACTTTTCAATGACCCTTGGGTTATTTTGTCAAAATCGAAGTATATCGTGAAACACCCCACCTTGTGTTAATTTTAATCACAATCGAACCATCCGTTCTTGAGGAAGTGGGGAGACAAAATGTCACTGAGGACGCCATTGGAACCTTTGCCTAAATTTATTTCGAGGGACTCAAAACGTCGAAACCCTAAAAAAAAACTCTTAATATCTTTGCAAAGTAATAAATTTATTATTTTTCATTAAATTTATTATTTTTAATTTATTTTGTAATGTATGTACACGTTAAAATGAGTTATTATTAATAATAAATTTTCGGATTTTATAATAATTCATTTTTATTTTTATTCACTGCTTAAATTGCATTTATTATTTAATCTGTTGTAATCTATATAAATATGTGGAATTGTGTATCGCATATGGTGTTGATATTTTGTATTAAAATAAGTATTTGGCTCGTTTCAACATGTTATTTCAATCGTACTTATTGACTCTGTGAGCTTTACAGAAGAGTTGTGTATTGTATTCATAGTCACCAATAACGATTTGTTTTACAATTGATAACTTTGAGTTCATTTCTAATCATTTTGAATTCATTTTTTTTTAAAGATAGAAGTAGATGTCCTAACATATGAATAAAAATAAACAAATTTGACAAGAACAAAAAATTCTATTAAAGTGTTTTATTTTTATTTTCGGGCTCTAGTTTTTTAGGTGAGCTAATTTTTTAAGGTTTTGTAAATTTTAAATTGTGTATATCCATAGGGTGAGGCACTTCAAAGTACATGTATTTTAAATTTTCGACAAGTTATTACGTTATGGCTTATTTTTTAACCCTTAAAAATAGATTTTGTTATTCGATTTTTTATTTACAATACGCCTAGTTAGAGTTGAGTTATTGACATAAATGTATTCAGTTAAATTCTTTTTTTAAATTAAAAATTCCTTTTCTAATTTGAACTATTGTATTGTGTCATCCCTAGTATATTTTGTAATTATAGTGTTTGCTACTTATAAAAAAGAAGAAACGAGATTTATTGTAGCGGAGGGAGATCCCTTGGGCAGAAAGTTAAAATCGAAATGTAACTAACACGCTATCTCGAAAACCTGATTGTCCAAAAGTTCCAAGTACACTAAGCACATGGGAATTTAAAAATCAGTTATCTCTTCCTTCGTAGTTTGAACAAGTTTTGTAAACAAGCGCAGAAATTATGAGTACTTCATGTAATACTGAAATATTTGTCAACATTCCAAAGATTTCATGATATTTATAATGCCTATCAAACTCTCCTTAATTGTGTTTAAAAGTAACAAACTAATTAACTCTTTCATACGACTTGTTGGCATTCAGCTGTGCTCTAAAGTCCAGATTTATAGCAACAGTTTCATTAGGGAGGATGTTTTTAAAAGAGGGGCCGTGGGTTGGGAAACTCATCCGACATCAAATGAACTGGATGAATTGGTTCATTAACAATTTATTATATTTCAGCTTAAATTTATTTTGTTTTTTGTTTTACTTTCTCATGCGTACATAGTTACATCAAGGGTATTGAGGTCTTTGGAGCCCAAAAGAGTGGTTTTCGGATGATGTTTGTCTGGTGACTTAAAATATATTTTATTCAACTTTTTAAAGATCATTTTAACTCGATTCGTTTCAAAGCATTTTTTTTTAATGAAAAATATAAGACAAGCGTCAAATAAAATAAAATTCCCGGACATGCGGGATTATATTCCCTCTATAAAAGGATAAAGATCGTTTTCATATATATTTTGGTTTATTTGTAAAGAAATTTCTAATTTACAATAACTATTTTACGTTGATGTTTAATAACTTGTTGTTTTCTCAAAGTTGGTTAGTACTATTAAAATTATTACTTTTATATGACACAATTTTAATGATATCATCAGTTTTTGTTGTACTTGGCTTATATAATAATAAATGAATAGTTCCTACGATATATAATATATCATACTTCTACAAATGTCTTTGAGTGGTTATTCACATCATACGTAATTTTTCAATTATTCTTTAAGTAGCTATATCCGATGTAGAACAGGAATTTTGTTTTACAGATCTATTTCAAAGCAAAATTTACTATTTTGTGCAATTCGGTAAAATAATGTAACTAGTGCTGGATATAGATTTATTTATTGAACGTACGTACGTTTGATTTGAACGATTAATACACTGACTCAAACTTTGTTGTCCTAAACATAAAACCGAGTAAACTAAATTTTGAGCTCTAAAATTAATATGTAAAATTGTGATGTGTTCATGAATTTTACAATTCTTAGGGTTTTTTTTAAAGAGAATTTAACATAAATTTCACCACTCTCTTTTAACGAAAGAAAGAATTTAATATTTATAAACCTCAAATTTGATGCTACATTATATTACTTTTATAAAATAAAAGACATCATCGTCCTGTTTTTTCCCAAGGAAAAATGATAATAAATTATTTTTAATAATTTCAGGTTTAAATGTAAGTTGGAATGATGATAAAAAGTTTTGTTTTAAAAATAAGTTCCTAATATTTGTTACATATTTACTCTGTTCTTTTTTTCTCTTGGCAAAATATCTATCTCTAAGAGTTATAAGACTAAAAGTATTCCAGGTATAACGTACTGAATGTTGTTCACTACTCTGTGAACAATACATTAGTTTGTTCAAGTTATAAAGGTTGCCTACTTATATAAAGTCCACACTATAACTAGCAACTACTCTGTATGTTTCACGTTTCTGCTAACCTCGGTTACAAACTTATTGGCCTTTAAATTTATCCACAAACTTGTTTTACAAGTTGAAGTTACGGTTCAAGTTTGTGGTCTTGAGCAAGTCGTTTAATGACGGCCGTTTATGTTGGAAAGTTGGTTAAATTCAAAGTTGTTTGAGCCATAACTTCATTTATTGTAGGTTTGTGAGTAACAACATGATTGCGCAGATGGATTTATCGGAAAGCAATTAGTTTAAAGAGACTTCTCTGGATGACGTGAACTTTCATTTGTGTTATTTTGCTGATTACACTGAACCTCTAACAAAACACTATGATTATCATCATAAAAATGGAAATTTATTGGATTTTTTTGAAAAGTAAGATAAATGATTGTGTATATACATTTTCTTTAATTGTTAAGAAATTTTTAATACGAATTACACCCAGTTAATATTTAATTTTAAAGATTATATTTTTCCAAGTTTGTATATAGTTGTAAAAACAAGTAAAATTTAACTGTTTAACAAATAAAAATATAACTGTTTAATTAGCTGACGATTCTTTTCCTGAGGATGGAATTTATACATTTTAAAATTTACATTGCAGGAAGCAAACAAAACTTTCTGTGCATGGACGTTAATTTACAAGGTTTTTAGTTTGGAATAAATTAATTCATTATATTTCTAAAAGAACAAAAGTTGATTTAAGATTTGTTTTATTGAAGAAATAATTAGAACCTAACCATGTTCGTTCGTCATAAAATTATAATTATTACCATTCCAACATAATAAACAAATGAAATACTCGTATATGAGAAGAATCATTATTGTATAAATCATGAAACAGTGGATATTCTTAGGGTTTTATATCACACTACTTGTTAAAAAAAAAAAAAAAATCGAAAAAACACTACATGTTCGATCTAATTAATTCGCTCCCAAATATACCATAAATGATTTTAATTAAAAAAAAAAAGATATACAGTATCTTGTTTTACATGCAAGCAACTAGAGGAATTGAATAGGAAACCCGAATTAAATTTGATTTAGAGATTGTACAGTACTTTGAAAATCTGAAACAAGCTTTTGGACTTTCCTGTCTTTTTTTTACCGATTTGTTTTACAAATGTTTGTAAACAATCAATTTTTTTGGAAAATTATAAGTGTGCACCAAAAACGACCAAATTGGAGACGTCACTTGTACATGCAATAGCACAATTAAGGCCTTAGTTTTGTTTGTGTAGTTGTTTTACATGATTTTATGCGCGCGTGTTTTTGTTCAGATTTGAACATGAAATATTTTTTTGAAATCTCACTAAGTTTTTGAATCTGATGGGGGTTAAAATTCTAATTCTAATAGTTATGATATGAAACATAATCTCGGTTACCTGTTTATAACCTTTATTACAATCAGATATTTGTGGTATTAGCTTTATCCGATCATTTATACTTAACCATTATTAAATTGAATTATTTCTATCAAGTTAGGAGAAACTAATTAAATTCGTGAGTTCCATTTAGTTCTTCCTACTCTTCATATAGTAAGCTGTTTTATTTGGAGTTATTGTCGTGTGTGTGTGTGTGTGTGTGTGTGTGTGTGTGTGTGTGTGTGTGTGTGTGTGTGTGTGTGTGTGTGTGTGTGTGTGTGTGTGTGTGCGCGTGCGTGTGTGTAGTGGATTTGATTTTCAGACAGGAACAATTTATATGGTATGGTTAACCAAAACAGTATATGTTAATATAACTCAGGTTAAAATCATTGATTTTTATTTCGGTGACACGCTTCGCTTCTTAAGCTTTGTCTTGAACTTCATTAATTCCTTTGTAAGGTTTGGTCTTGGATTCTATTATATCCTTTCTACAGGAACGGTTTTAGCCTACATTAAATTTTTTTTTCTATGGGTTGGTTCTCATTAAAACATTTTTAAAGTTTTGTGTTAGTCTACCTTAAATCCTTTCTATTTTTTTTATTTAGGTACATTAAATCCTTTCTTAGGTTTTGTGTTAGGTTCCGTTAAATCCTTTCTATTATTTGGTTTTAGGCTATGTTAAATCCTTTCTATGGTTTTGTGTTAGTCCGCATGAAATCCATTCTATGGTTTTCTGTTAGTCCACGTGAAATCTTTTCTAAGGTTTTATGTTAGGATACATTAAATGGGGTGGTCTTCTCTGATCGAATCTTCTGTGACTGAAATCTTTTCTGACCGAATTTTTCTCTGACTGAATCTTCTCTGAACTAATTTAATGGTTATATTTTTTCTATGACCGAAATTTATATGGCCGAATTCTTCTTCTACCAAAGATCTGTTAAAAAAAATAGTCTTCTACAAACGAATTCTTGTCTAACCGAAAGACATGTGCACTTTCGTCTAACCGAAACAGCTGTTTGATTTTTTAAATCGTCTTTTTCAACCGAATCTTCTGTGACCGAATTCTTCTCAGACCGAAAATTTTTCACAGCTTGCTTCTCTGATCGAAAATTCGTTACGGCTTTCTTCTCCGACCGAAAGAACTGCTTTGTGTAAAGCCGGCATATGGGAATGTAGGCGCATGCTGTTTAATTGATATTTTTAATTCCCATTGTTCTCTGTTCTCTGTCCAATTTTCTCTGGTAAATTAATGGAAACACAATTGATTTAACGTTTGGTAGATATTTAGGATAGGTTAGGTTAAGTTAGGTTTTATCAAAACGTTTTATCAATTGTGTATCCGTGTCAACTCGTTTTCCTCTCCTACCGAATCCTGTATGACCGAATTCTTTTTTGACCGACACATTCTTTTTTCGGTCAGAAAAGACTTTGACTCTGATAGTGTTTTCTCACCGAAAATCAATAAAATTTTCTTCTCTGACCGAATTTTCTGAGACTGAATTCTTCTCTGGCCGAAAAATTTCTATGACGTATTTTTCCATCAGAGAGAAATTCAGTCACAGAAAGCTGCACCCAATAATTTTCAAAAAATTTTGTTATCTCTAACAAATCCTTTTTATTGTTTGATTTTAGGCTACATTGAATCCTCTTAAGGTTTTGTTTTGCTCTCCTGTAAAACACTCCTAGGTTTCATTTCAGGATCCATTAGATATTTCTAAATTTTGTCTAAGTTTCTACTCCATTAAATGTAACCTAAGATCTAGTTTTGTATTTTTTCACAAAGATGTAGTAGAGTTGTCCCATAAGTTCATATTGCACGGATAATAATTGGACTTACATCGATATTCAACGAACATATTACGAAATTTAGAGTAACTGACTTTAAAAGGGAAAAAATAAACTTTTTAAAGTTTTGGGTAGTTTTTCTTATGTTTCGTGTAGTGTTTTACCAGGAAATTTATGAGCTAAGAAGTCACAAAGCTTGATCTAATAAACTATTTCCTTTCTATTAATGTTCCTTTTGTTTGTTTGTTCCTTTCTTCATTTGTATAATGTGCAAAAATATTATATATGTACTAAAATATAATATACAAAAATTGTAGTACAGTATTTAAAAAAAATTATTAAATTGATTCGTGCAGTCATTCAAAAGTAGGGGATCTAATTTGACTTAAGAATGCATTACCTCGACTAAGGAAGACATTTTATCCAAGAAATAGAAAAAGTCCACTTGAAATGTCTATTACAGAAGCACTTGATGATTAGCACACTACTTCACTCCCGCATCTCATCTGTTACTTCTTGTCAGACAAGTACCGTCTTGTAGGTCGTACTAGTCAAGTTTTTATCTCGCTAGATTCGTATACTTCTATAAGTGCGCCTTTGTTATTGAAACATAATATAACTGTAGCGAAAAATAAATAAGTTTTAACAGTTGTTTTCTGTATAATGTTGTTTTATTTGTTAGCTTAAAAGAGTTAAATTTAAAATAAAATTATATCAATCAATCAATCAATACGGGTTCTCTATTTGACTGATAGAAAACATTTAGTTTTTGTATTATCTAAATAAGCTAAAATAATCAATATAGTTTTAATTTAATAATCGTGGTTAATTAATGTTGTTTATTTTTACAGTTAGTTATGACAAGAAATATTTATAATATATTAAATAGAATCATAGTTTATGGTAGGTATAGAGAAAAAATACTATAGGAGACCGTATAAAAACAGCAAATAAGAGAAATTATTTTGCTATACTTTGATGAAGTAATTTAATATTGATTTAAGGATATTTTGACATAAATTATAACATTTTTTACTGTTAAAAAAATAATAAATTACGCAGTCTTCCGATGGTCTTAAAGTTATTGTCTCTCGTTTGGGGTAGTTTTGGACGTATAAAGCACAGGCAAGTTTCAGAATTTTGTATATGCATCTGTCCTTTTCACTGTGGCACGTTTTATCCTGTATTAACTCAAAAACGTTTAATATGAGGTTCGTGTTCCACGGAATAATTAATTTTGATCAAAGAAAAAGGGTGGGATTGAAAATAGGGGATGATAAAATGTATAGTCATTTATAATTATGTTAAGAATTTAATTAAACACCATGTGCCCCCTAATATATACATAATTTGAAGCTCTGATTACAAATTATACTAAACTAGTCCCCGTAAATATTACTAATCTAAATTAAACAGTTTTAAATAATTTAAATTTTAATGTTTACTATTTTTAAGGCTTTTAATGAGTTCAACATATGAACTAAAGACATAAAATCAGAGAAATATTGAACTTGACATCAACTCATTCTCAAATAAACGCAACCACAACATCTAAATTTTAGATAGAAATATGTTTACATCATCAAAATTACAAATGTGGTTTTAAAACAGTTGTCGAAAGTTATTATTTAAGACCAGCATTTTTAACTTAAAATATATTTGTTGCACTCCCGTGTTAGTGTATAGAGTTAAATAATGGATTTTTTTTGTGACAAAGGCAGGGCCTGAAACATACAAAGTTTATTATTATTATCAGTCTTTATATATTCAACTATAATTACATATTTGTTTATATTTATATAATTGGAAATTCAATTGCTGACCAACAACAATTATTATAAAGTATGAATGCAGTGGATAAATATGTTTCTATTTGCAAACTACGTGTAACTTTTTCCTCTAAATATTTCAAAACAAGTTTGGCTAAATATAAAAATGTTAGTACAGTATGACATTTCTCTTCATATCCACTCTTGAAGTCCATCTTTCCACTTTCCTCCCTCTATATAAACGTATACATTTTATTATTGTTACATTTAACTACGTCCAAAATACATATGACACATGTTTTATGTAGACAGTTTCTTTTTCCCCGACATATAACCAGGATGTTATAAATAATATGAAATGTGTGTACACAGATAGTTAGGTGTGGAATGAGAGGCGTGTTCTGTCACCAGGCTCGAGTTGTAAATTCAGCCGAACACGGCCCCACATCCTTGTCCAAGCTGTCTGTCATCTGTGGCTTGTTTTTAGTTTTTAACAAAGCTTTAATGTTTCCTTTTATGATCCTCTGATAACGGCGCATCAATTTATTTTAACAGTGTTGGACATTTATGTTACCATTAAAACGTACGATTTAAATGTAATGTTCAGTTGTGTTTACAACTTAATTAAATTTACATCCAAAACTCTAAAATTAATTGCATATATATATATATATATATATATATATATATATATATATATATATATATATATATATACACACACACACACACGATAGTAAGTAAGTATTTTAAACATTATGATTATTCAAACCATGTTACAAAGTACTGTATAATATAGATTTAATTTTTAAATTAATAAACTTTTAAATAAATTTTCTTTGTCAAACAATATTGCAAAACAAAGTTTTGTTAAATAAACACGAAAAGAATAACGTAAATGTTTATTCAATTTTTACTTACAAAGGAGATGAAGACGGCTAGTAACTTTTGAATGATTACCAGAACAGAATTATAAAGAGGATACACCTTTAGTGAAATAGTCAAGTAACCTATCGGCATACCCTAAATTGCCCATCCAAAAAGTAGGTCCTCCAATAGACGTAGGTAAAGATTTTGAAACGTAATTTTATACAAAGATTTTTATTTATTACTAAGCTTTATAAAAAAAACTAATTTGAAGATGATTAGGCTACCTTCTTAACACCAAATAAAAAATATTCAACCGTTAATGAGGTAGTAGCTTAAAATGTTTTTAAAATATAGTATTTTTCATCCTAGAACCAACACTTAGCTGGCAAATAACAAATTTGAAAGAATAAAATAGTTAATTTTTAGTTCATTATAAAAAGTAATCTAGCTATGAAATTTTGTAAAATGCCCCCCCCCCTTTTGAGGATCAGATTCTTCTTGGTTTGTAACTGAATTGATTGGATTATCCTAATTTAAAGTAGCTTCATTTTATTTTTTAGTTTTTTTTTAACTAGAAACTTATTTTTAGTTCTAGTTCTGAATATTATATAATTTCAACAAATTTTGACTGCTACTATCTCTTTTACGGTTGCATATTTGGAGGGAAGGGGAGGGAATGCGAAGAAACAAATCACATGAAAATGATTCATATGGAGTCAGGTAAATACAAAACGTTTCCATAAAAAACTTTTGACTTACGCCTCCTAAGAGGTTCCGTTTTGAATGAGGGAAATTAGTTCCTCAGTTTTTAATTGTTCAAAAGTAATCAAGCCGTTTCCATACATTTCTGACAGCCTGTATATTCGCCAAGTTCTTCTAAAACAATCGCAGAATATTCTTTATCTTCTATAAATATTTCTCCAGATACAATATAGTTTCAGCACTTACAACATTGAATGTTTTAAACTACTTTACCTTATTGTGTAAATGGATAATTATTATGAAATTATCTCGCATAAATGTACAATTTTATTACAGTAGATACAAGTTTTATATTACAAGCTGTGTAATTTAAAACGAATGAAATTTCACATGTTAATACGTTTATAAGAATATTCGCGCAAGAGTTACAACTGCACTTGCATACAATAAAAGGAGTTATGAATCTAAATTTATGGTGTTCACACTTTGTAATCACCTTGGTCTTGGTCTAGCAATACTGACTTTACGATCTGTTTTATGTGTCTTTAAAACCAAGATACTGTCTTTCTCATAGTCAACTATCTTTATCTGCTCAAGTAATCCGACATAATCTCTTTCTCTTCCCTTTTATATCTTCCTTTCGCTATTACAAGCTTTTATTTGTTGTAACCCTTACTATTCTATTTCTACAATATATTTTAATTATTTCATATTGTTACAAGAATCTTAGTTGTGTCTTCATATATTATGTTATTGCTTATGATATTTATATACAATTACAAAGTAATGTAATTACAAGATAAACTCTCTTCAAGAACTTTAATTGTATTTTAAACGTATTACTATTTTTTCATAAAGTTTTATACGTATTTATAGAAATAAAGTTGTCTATTGATAATGTTCTCCTTCAACGTGGTGAGAGTCAATTTACCTTGGTTTCTTTGGAAAAGGAATCTTGTATTTTAATCCCACAAGAATAAACTTAAATAACTTTCTTAGAAATTATCAGAAAATTATAATTCTCTCGGCATTTTAAACAACGTACCATCTTCTCTAGGTATTCGGTTATTTACTTTTTCTGAATTCATTTAACATTGCTAATAGTAAATAAATATTGATCTTGACTTGTGAGATAATATTATGTAGAACAATAACTCAAACACAAGATCTCCCAAAAACTACGTTTATTCAATTAAACTCGTTTCAACGACAAAGTCGCCATCCTCAGTGATACATGAGCTACAACAACAAAACTATAACTATTTTATATATTTTGAATATTTTGAAAACTATAGTTATTGTTTGATTGAATTAAAAAAAAGTTTTTCAGTAATGTTTCATTCTACTAGCCATAAATAAGTATGTGTTAAGGAATAAATTGATCGCTGTTAAAGCAATATATATATATATATATATCTGATGTATAATAATCCAATGATGTTAATGTTAATTATGGTATATTTCATTATAACCTCGAGATTTAGGCGTCTAATAAGTTAACTTTTCAATGTGTTCTCCTTTAAATAAATTAGTATATGATAAATGTAAAAAAATGACAACATTAGAAATTAAATTAACATGTAACAATCGATGAATAAATAAGATAAATTCCAGTAAGGTCGGTTAAAGCATGAACAAATTTAATTTTGATTGGGAACATGTCCTCACAGATAAAACGTATAGTTCATCTTGGAGAGTTTCTGTAGACCCTTAACTATTTGCTACATCATTGCAATTATTTTATAATTGTATCTTGAAAGTAATTTCAGTACAGAAATGTAATGGTTCTGTAAGTATACGCTAAAGGAAATATGTCGGCAACTCATTTGAAGTTTCTAAATTGGAAACAAAAATAAATATATTATTTCTTCTCTCGTCGTATTTGATGTGTGTTGACACACTTTTAAATAACTTCGTTTGCTTTACTCTCAATCTATTTTCAACTTAATTATTTTTAAAACGTAGGAATGTAGGATGAGACTTAAAACGAAAGTCATAGATGAGTATATAAATTACCTAAACTAAAAACAATTTTTTGAGCATATATACAATTTTACGTCAAAATAACAGTACCTAACATATACTGTATATTAGAATAATTATTTCATATCAAAAACAAATCTACTAAATAAATAAATAAACTAAATTTTGTAGAAGTATTACTTTGAAAAATCTTAACTAAAACAAATGCGCACTTCATTTTTATTAATACTTAAAACTCTCAATGTATGGAAGTATCCTACTTATTGCTACTTCACGAGTTATTAATCCGTGAAACTTTCATTTGCATGACAAAAAAAAAGAATTTATTTAAGTACGTATCCTTTAAGTGTTAAAATATTTAACAAATATGCAAATTATTTTGATTACTGTCGGTCAGTAATAAGTTATATATTCAATGTACCTTGAACAAAAAACTCCCTCATACACTAAAATGTGCAGTTTTGTATTCTTCTTCTGATACTTGTTCTTTTTGACGGGTACACCCTCTAAATCGTATAAATATTTAAATTCCAACAGTTATTTTTTATTATTGATAAATGAAGATTGTATAATTCTGAAAATATTTGTTACTTGTATTTAGATTTCATAGTTGTTTTGTACGTAATTCAGACGTGATAAACTATACAAAATGATAATCAGCCATTTTAAACCAATTTTGAATTCTCTTGAAAAGAAAATAGTTATACAGTTTTTGTAAACAATATTTTTTAAATATAAAAATTACAGAGTACTCTTTGTGCATAAAGAAAGTTCATGACTATTGTTACTGCTGCCGGAAAGCTTCCGTGAATTTTTAAATCAACAAAAACATCTCTTCCTCTAAAAATTAACGTTTTGTTTTCCCCAAAGTTAGAAATTGGACTTCTTAGTTCCAACTAACCAGACCTCAACGCCAAATAAATGATTAAAAAAAAAGCTTCCAAAACAATCGAAGTATTTAAAACAAATTTTCAAAAGAATTGATTTCCTGAAAGTGCATTAATATTACCGTTTTATCGGAGGAGACAATTATACGTTCTTAAGTTTTACGAATTTGTTTATAAAATGTTCTAAATGAAAAAGTACAATAATTTAATCGCACATTTGTTAATGTGCTCCTACATCCACAGAAAGTGGGAACATAAGCCTAATGTAACCTACATTTTATTAGCCTCAACTGTCAAATAAAAAGGAACATTCAATTTTACAGAGCCCTCCATCAATACAAAAACATTTTGTTGCTATAGAACACAGAATCGTTTAGTTGACGAACATCATGAACATATTTAACTACACAGATTGAAAATATGTTGTTACCACACAGCTTGAAAACATTGTTTTACCACACAGTATGTAAAACATTTGCTACCACACAGCATAAAAATATTTTGTTATTATACAGCGTGAAAACATTTTGTTACCATACAGCTTGAAATAATTTTGTTACCACGAAGCATGAAAACATTTTGTTATCATACAGCGTGAAAACAATATCCATTTATTATGAACGCCAGCTTCAGAGATTAAATTTTTTTTTTTATCACCAGATATTTCCAAAATGTTAGCTACACAGACTGAACATATTTTGTTACTACACAGCGTGAAAGTATTTTGTTATTAAACAGCATTACAATTTTTGTGGCTAAATATCATCAAAAGTGTTTTATGTATAACAGAAAAATACAGGATCAGAGTTAAATTCACTGATATATTGCATTTTAATATAATCACTTCCAAGTTATGTTTGTCATGTTCTATAATAACCGGAAGGGGTGTATTTTCAAATTAATATAACCGTTGTTTGAATTATACGCTTTAAATACGCTGAAAATAAAAACACGGAAATGAGTTTAATAAATTTTAATAATTTTATTTATCTTAATGTAATAACAACGTTGTTTTTTTAATCTAATTGTTTATACAGGGTGTTCATAAAATGTTTTTACACACTTCAGGAAATGATAAGAGGCATCAAAAGAAACAAAAAGTTTATACAAACATATGTCCTAAAACGGTGTTTTTCTCTCTGTCTGCCATTTGTGGTTTTTTTTTTCAATAACTCGATATAATTTCAATACTAATATCGATACTAAAATTTCCAGAACGTTTCATAACAATAATTTATAGTGTTTCATAATTTTTTACCAAACGGTTTTTAAATGGCGGGTATTTAATATGTTTTTTTACTCTGTAAGTTAGAAATTATTTATGGCCGCCATTTTGAAACGGTTAAAATATAAAAAATTGACTGGTCTGATACGCTCTGGAAATTTAAGATGGAATAACACAAAATTATGGAGAAGTCAACGTTTCAGGACATATATTTAGCCTACTTCAACTTTTTTGTGTATTTTTTTTGTTTGTTTTTTGTATGTTCCCCGAAGTTTTTCAAAACACTTATGAACACTTTGTACATCATATAAACGTAGGTTTTTCACTCTATTCAAATAATTCTTCAAAATAAAAACATGTTCCTTAACAATTATATAATCAATTTTAATATTAAAGTTTTATATACTAAAATGATAACTATGATTTACCAAAGTTGTACATTATAATTAATATTCGATATTGTTTATCGTAACATAATTATATGCATCTCTTGTCGCAAATTCCCTCTTAAGTTTCTGTTATAATTAATGGTAAAATCTTTCTCTTCCAATCAGATCGCAGTCATAATTGCCACTTTCCTTCCTTCACGTCTTCATCAACGGTCTCAATCTTCTTAGTATGTGCATTGCAATGTCTACTTTGTCTTCTGTACGTTTAATGACATTTAATTCACTTACTGTTTTTGTTAATTGTTTTCATGTTGTACAAGGTATTTATAATATGACAGAATCAAATAGTTAGAGCCTCAAATATCAAAATTATTGTTTATAATATCTCTATACTTTTCCTCATTTGTATTTTCAGCCTGTTACAACATAGGCACCATTTTATAGACATTGTTTGTAGAACCTTTTACCGCATAAGCACTATGCAATAAACATGTTTATATTAGTTGACTTGTTAACTTTTGATAATGTTTAAATTTATTTTCACAATAATATCTTATTGTAAATTGAATGTGGTATTTACACAGAAAAATATTTGTATTTAATTTTTCAAAGTTAGTTGACGACTTTTTGATTCTGGGCTAATCGAAAACTAAAATCATAAATCAAATCAGAGGATGTCTGGACGTCTTAATGTATAGGTAGTCTATACGACCCATAAGACCGAACCAATTTGTATACAATTTTCACTGATCTTTCTTAGATGGTTATGTTGATCATTACGAAGCAAGAACCTAGAAATAGTTTATTTTTAAATTTTAAATAGAAGTGTTTATTTTTTTCATAAGACGTAGGCCTACTTTGGAAAAATCTCAGAAGTGAAAAAGTAAACTGTTTTATGTAGTCTATTGATAAAACTATCTATTTCTCGTTGATATTGGACATATTTAGAATTAGGGTAACTTGTTTTTTTTTCTATTTCTTTTTAATTACGCTTTTGTCTTTTTGTTAATGGTGTCGTTTACTGAATGAAATTGTTAATAGAAGCGTCTAATCTTATATAAATTATAAAAATATAATTTATAAACACACATTACAGTTTTGAAGTGTGCTACGGCTGAGTCGTCTACACTGGTCTTCAGGCTGACTATTAACATTTTGAAGTTTTCTACGGCTAAGTCGTCTACACAGATCATTAATCTCTGAACAATAACATTTTAATTTTAAAGCCAGTAGCTTTCTAATAAAAAATAATCTTATAAGAATGTTTTGAAAAGTCTTTTTGTTTGTTTTTTGTTCACTCTTTCGTTTGAATAATATTTCAAGTTTCGTATTAAAATATAGAACACTGATACAAAATATAATTTATGATACTAAACATTTTATAATGTGATTACATTAACAACTTGACTGATAGATATTTCTTACATGTTTTTGAGATAAAAATTAAGAAAAGAAATTATTATAATAACTTTAAATTTAAACATCAATATCTCCTATACTTCTAGTAATAAATTAAATTGTCATCATTTTTGGTGGAATCGTTGCTAGTATATACAAATGTTAAACCGTTTTCACCATTGAATATTAAAGGGTACTTTTACCAACACGGTAAGCTGCAAAGTGTGGAACATAATGAAAGGCGCAGATGTAAACGTTGATTAAAAGTGCTAACTTAAAGCAAGGGTGATTAACTTCAAACTTCAAACTTACTTGCCTTTAATATTCTTCTGATTTCCTACTTTTAGACACACATAATTACTATCATTGACATTTTATAAACACAGTTGTTATAATATACTAACAAACGTTTAATGAAGATTCGATTTCGGTTGTATTTTTCCCAAAAATTCGTGTTTTTATTTTTCAAATTTATGTTATGTATACGTTTTTACATTGAGGATTATGTTTTCCATATTTATTATTTCCCAGTCTCCCCCTGTTGTGTCGCTAATATATCTTCTTCAACAAACTTAGTTGGGTTACAAGACGAAGAAGAGCAAAAATATTTTGCCCTGTTTTCTTACATGTAAGTCAAAACGGATATGTAAAAAAATAATTTTTGTTTTTCCAGAGTAGCTATGGAAACCAGATAATTTGAAAAAAATAAAATAAATTCAAACTCCCAGTTACCTGACTTGAAATACAATTAATTTCCACCAGAAAAATCAGTTTTCTAAATTTCTGTCCACCATATTTAGATTTTTCTAAGCAACCATACGAGCTAAGAAAATTCAAGTTTTCATTTGTACATACAATTTTACCTAACGTTTTATTAATAAACAATTACATTTTACTCTTTCATATTTTAATGCTTGCATTTCATTATGGGTACAGTTAGTTAAATAAATGAAAAATGTCTCTAAAAATACAGACGTCGTAATTTGTCTTCTTAACTGATTTGTATAATTTTATCTCGATCTACTTCACAATAATGTCAGAGTTTGATTTAATGTTTTGTATAATTGTTGTTTTTACAATAATGTTATTCAGGTGATTTTAATCTAGGAGTTGGACGTTAGTCAGATTTTTAACCATATTTTGTACAAATTACAGATCCGGTCGATATTTCTCCATATAATTATAATAGTTGTTTTTTTCTCTCTCTTTTAATATTGAAGAATACGAATACGAGCTCTTAGTAATTTATTTTATTTTCCACAAACATCTCACAATAAATTCATATATCAGTTTTAGTTATATATATATAATTATAATTGTGATAATATAAAATACATTTTAAAATGAAACTATACATTCTTATGGAAAATATTACCAACTTTGGTAATTTGTCTGTTTATGATTTGACATAGTTAACAGCTTTAGGAAAATAAATACAGATGTGCATTACACTAGCTATTTAGAAATATCTCAATTACTCTAAAAAGAAGACATTCCAACCAAACCTCTTACAGAAATTTACGATCACTTGCTCATACTTTACAATTTTAATCATTACCAATATTATATTTAATATTACATTACACATACATAAGAACAATCATGTTACTTCATTCCTAATACAACTTTACATTTTTTCCTAGTTCCTGAGCTTATAAGGACAAAGTGGTTTTTATGAAAATTCGATCAGAAAACCATATAAATTAACGTCACTTCAAAGGGAGCACTGAGTTTTCCAGAATTATTTTTTATTAAGCAAAATTTTTAATAATATTTTTATGTGCAAGACTATCTTGACTAGATAATTCTGTTATTAAGATTTAAAAATTTGTTTTATAAAATCGTAAAGTTTTTGGAATTTTTGTTATCGTTTAAAGATAGTTTTTATGTTTTTTTTTTATATTTAAACTTTTATTGTGTGATGCTGTAGAATATCTCTAGTTTCATGATATATTTTTTACTGTCACATTCAGAATAAAACGTGTCATCCGACATCCTCACAAACATTAAAACTGTTTCAACCGTATAAATCAGAAAGTCTTACATTATTCAACTGCTTTCTTGCATAGAACAGGCGATGATGATAGGGGTCTTGGAGGTGATGCATTAAATATGGAGCTTTAAATTTGGAATGATGCACTTCTGTTTCAAGCCTTTAACTTTATTTTTAGTTATTTAATGCTACTGTTTTTAGGTAATTTTAAACGGACAAAGAAATGGGGAACTGTATGGAGAGAGAGAGAGAGAGAGAGAGAGAGAGAGAGAGAGAGAGAGAGAGAGAGAGAGAGAGAGAGAGAGAGAGAGAGAGAGAGAGAGAGAGAGAGAGAGAGAGAGAGAGAGAGAGAGAGAGAGAGAGAGAGAGAGAGAGAGAGAGAGAGAGAGAGAGAGAGAGAGAGAGAGAGAGAGAGAGAGAGAGAGAGAGACAGAGAGACAGAGAGACAGAGAGAGAGAGAGAGAGAGAGAGAGAGAGAGAGAGAGAGAGAGAGAGAGAGAGAGAGAGAGAGAGAGAGAGAGAGAGAGAGAGAGAGAGAGAGAGAATTGTATTACAGGGATGTGTTAATAGAACGCAGTTATAATTATCGGGTCATATGTTCCACCTTCTCAAATAAGTACTCATATTCATGAAATTTATTAAAATACATACAAGAAAATAACTTATTTCAGAACCTGAATTCGTTGTTTTCGGACTAAAATTGGGGTGAAAGGTACATAAATAAATGTATTTATTTTTTGGGGCGAATTTAAGATCAACTATCTTTTCCACTTAAGTACAAATATATTGTACAGAAATCAAGAACAATACAAACTAAATTAAGACAGTCAAATAAATTATTATAATTAAAATCAAAATGGTTAAAAAAAGGTAATATGCTCAAAACTTAAAAAAAAAAATAGCAGAATATACTTTCAAATGAAAATTATAATCAATAAAAATGTACGAGTAATATTAACTTAATTATAATATAAAAGATAAAAGGATCAAATGACAACATGTATTAACAAATCAACAACTTGTAATCACATTCGAACGATCATTCATTCATTGTCTTGTTTTTACAATCATATTTTGTCCACTCGTGGTTAATCCCTTATAAGTCCTAAGTTTTCTTGCAAATTGGGCATGGCTTTGAATGGATTTTGGCAGCGAGTTCTGCAGGGGACACGCATTTAGGCTAAAAGATTTATTAACCGTTCTATGCTTTGGAATAATACGCATTATTAACCCCATTCTTGTGCTTTTCCTACTTATATTTCAGGTAAAAACGTTTTGCCAAGTGGCCATTCCAGTTTGTAGTAGCACTACATGTGACCTTGTTAGTATATTATGCAATCCTAAATCACAAAGTTTTTAAAGAAATATTTGTAATATTGACTAACATAATCATGTGATAATTTTAATTTCTTTTCAATTTGTTAGTCATGATAATAAAGATTTGACTACACATTATGTGAAGTAATAAAAGTTTGACAAAGATAGATAGATAGATCGATAGGGAGAGAGGGAGGGAGGAAGGTTGGGGAGAGAGAGAGAGAGAGAGAGAGAGAGAGAGAGAGAGAGAGAGAGAGAGAGAGAGAGAGAGAGAGAGAGAGAGAGAGAGAGAGAGAGAGAGAGAGAGAAGGGGGGTGGGGGTAGGGGGGAGAGAGAGAGATATGAGTGTTTACTGAAGAAGAGGAAAGAAGTAAGGAAGAAAGATTAACCCCGTATTTTGAAAATCCTATGTTTTTTCAAACCCCCAAAATTATTTTTTCAAATTATTCATAATCTTTATTTTCTCTTGCGTAAGGTTGTCATGTTGACTTGTGATGTACTTAGTTAGATTGCACAAAAATATGATAGATACAGTCAGAACCTGTGTATTAATATTTTATCTTTTAGGGCAGTAAATATTATCTATTTTATTTTTTTAAACTTTATTTTTTTAGTTAGAATTTACAGGGGGGAGGGTATAGTGACGAATACTTTATGTTTGCTTAAACTTTTGTTTTGAGTTTTGGACTGAGACAATTAGTGCCTCGTTTTTATACATAATAATACAATTTAAGGGGTTGGGTAACTCCTCTATTGTGTCGAAATTTTTATAGACTGTCTCTTCTAGATTTGGATCACAATTAGAACGGTTGGCCATTTTCTAAAGCAAGCAATATTCGTCTTTACAATTCTATTCATTCCAGTTTCCAATTTCCATAATTTTCCTCTTGAATAAACTCCAGCCTTTTCAACTCGGAATAATTAAATAATTGATTGGACTCTATGCATAAACGGTCGGCCTGCCGATATTATTAAACTACACTATATATTGGTTCAAATGAGTTACGGGTTCCGTTTACATTGATGATAGATTTGACTTTGCGTGTCGATACTATAGGCATTAGGTGACACATTATTCAAAATACATATACGTTGCTTGCAGATAATACGCTTACATGATAAGACCCGAATTTATTGTAATACTCGCTCGAATGTAGTTGCCGATCTTCGTAACCAAGCTGTACTAAACTAAATATCTGTTCTCATATTAGTCTCTTGTAAGAGGATTTCTACACACGATATTTATTAACGACTAGGAGCTTGAGGTTATTATGTTTAAACAGTTTTGTTTCCTAATTATAACTCCCTTATTTTTATCGTAAAAAACACGATGAAACACTTCATCATTGGTTGCATATTTTATAACTGCTCAAAATGAGTTATTGAATTACAGGTAACAAAGTTATATAGCAATATATAACTTTTTATTTAATAGACAGTGAGTCGAAAAATTGTACCAAAATAATTCCTGTACAAATTCGCTACGAATAATTTGGTGTTCGTAAGACGGGAATAAACTTTATATAACTTAAGTAGTAAGCATGGATATGACTATCTTAACATAAGGAAAAAATATAAAATTCGAATTTTCTTCGCAATGATTATGAAAATAAAAACAATTGGAAAATAAAATGGAAGTCCGACAGCTTTATGGTTCATGTTCGTATTTTTGAAAATTTCAATCTTTTAAAACAGTGTTCACTAGATCAAACACTTTATGAGAAAAATAAAGAGTTTTGAAAATTAATTTCATAAGAATCTTTACGTAGAATTAAATGGTTTGAGAAATTTTATATTGCAAAACTACTGAACTATTTAAATTAAAATACACTAACAACTCTTTTTTATTATTGTAGCTAAACGTACAGACAACTATTCAGGGTTCTTCCAACTCTAGTATACAATCTTCATATTCTCTACAATTTTTCGTTTTTCATCTGAGGACTATTTGAACAACTTGATTTTAAAACACAATAACTGTCGATTTTTTTAACTCACGATCTTTTCTTAACTGTATAAAAACACCACTGTGTTTCAATATTTAGTGACAACCGAAAAAAAAAACGTACAACAGTCAGGGAACTACACATATTTTAAGGTCATGGCTTTAGATGTAGTCCTTAAGACGGCTGCTCCAGTTATAAAAAATGTGAATGTAACGTTGGAACTTTTGCTACGATTTTACTGTCGTCTGTACAACGTAACTAGCTGAACCGATTTTAATAAAGTTTTACCTATCGATCTTCTCGCAGTACAACTTAGTCAGATTTTTTAATATTTTTGTCTTTCTTGTCTGAAGTTAATGTTTTCAAATTGAATCGATTTCAATGCAGTTTTAGCTATTCTATTTTTTCGTTATTCCAATTTTTCGATATTTATCTTGTTTGTCTTGAAAATAAATATTTTCAACGTAACTAGCTGAATCGATTAGTGCAGTTTTAGCTATTCGATCTTCTCGTAAAATTTAGTCAGGATTTTCGATATATGTCTTGCTTGTCTTGAAAATGAATATTTTCAACGTAATCGATTGCAATGCAGTTTGAGCTATTTGATCTTCTGGTTATACAATTTAGTCCGATTTTTCGGTATTTCTCTTCCTTGTCTTGAAAATGAATATTTTCTACGTAACTAGTTGAATCGATTTAAATACAGTTTTTAATATTCCAACTTCTCGTTGGTCAATTTAATCAGAATTTTCGATATTTGTCATGCTTTTCTTGAAAATGAATATTTTAAATTGGCAGCTTTTGTAAAATATGGTTTAATTTGATTCAGTAACTTAAGCTTCCCGTAGGTAAAAGATACCATAAAAACTCTAATTTTCATTGTATAACGTAAATACAAAAAAAGTAAAAATAAAAGAGAAAAACAATAATTAACTATTCAACAAGTGACCGAAAATTTTGTTGAATTTCACTGACAATTAGCACTTAACCTTGTTTAACAATTTGTTAATAGTTATTGATGTATTAAAAGCGTAAAGTAAATCTTTATTGCACGAAAGAAAAAGCTAATTTCTCGAGAGAAATTAAGACACATTACACCTGAATTACATTCAAAAAATTTCATACAACTGTAGTAAGCATTTTATTTCCTATTTTATTATTTTCAACTTAGTGATAGCTGATTGTGTTGTTACCGAAGAATAGTATTTTAATAATATTGTAGACAGAACATTTGACCACTCAAAATGTCTTCATCCATTTCATAATCGTGTTACGACATTGTATTGAACAACTATGCCTATAAACGCATTTGGGGTTAGCTGAGTCTGTTTATGTTCAGTGAGACCGGGTAACGTGACAATAAGAAGCATAAATCAGCTGGTTTATTCAAAATGTGATAAATATTCTTATTTAATCAGTCTTAATTTGCGTTCAATAAATTGTTGAAATAAAGTAATAGGCAGTTTTAGAACCTGTTCTTACTTAGTAAATAAATATTTTGACACCGTGTAGGGAAAAATATATTAAAAGTTTTTTAATTAAAAATGATTGTTTAAGTTGTTCAAAGGTTTCTTCTTTCACCTACAAAATCTATAATACATTTTGTCAGCTAGGAGATTCAAAAAACCAAAATCTAGATTTCAATGATTTTTAGATCTCATTAAAGTTTGTTCTACGCTTCAAAGTAATCCATCACAGGAGTCTATGATGGATTGAATAAAACACTTTCATAATTTTTACTTTGTCTAAGGTAAAATTTAATCTGTTAAAGTGTAAAAGTTGAACACTAGAACTAAACAACTTGAAATGTAAAAGGATATCCTAAGTAGTTCGCAACACTTTGTTAAGGAAATGAAATTCAGGATAACGTGTTTTAACTTGTGCTATATCTCATCCAGTGTAACTTCTATTTATATTATAATGACTTTGAATGTTGTGTCTCATAAAAATACGACATTTATTCCATGGTTGTCTTCCGACTTCCTATAATTAATTATACTGTTTTCACCTTTTATATTGTAGTAATTCAAAGTTTATCTTACATTTGACACCCACAAGGTAAAAATAGTATAATACGATATATGTTTACAATTTATGATTTTTTTTTTAATGGGGAAATAAAAAGGGAATCAGGTTGCTTTATATATTTAAACCTCCAGGACATAGGTGGAAAGACCGAAAGCTTCTCAGAGCAAAGCAGAAAACTAAGTAGGCTAACATCCGAAAGTACAGTAAACTCTATACATCAGCTGTCGGAAAGTCTGTTGTGACACACTTCATACTTAACTCTCCAGGACCCTCCATCACAGATACTTTTCAAGACTCAATAAAAGAAACATCAGCACTGTCAATCTATCGACCTGTTACATATTATCTGAGCATTTTATAGACAGTCCGCTCTATAACTATATATACAATTGCACAGTGCGATAAAGGATTACAGAGCTGTGGTGGGCGTGGAAAGGCAGAACCGAATTCCTCCCTCAAATAAAACGTAGAAACTAGAAAGGGCTGTGTGGAGCAATGAACCCAATTCTTCTCTGTCTCTGTCTGGATGGTGGAAACCATCTCCTACACCCGATCAACACACAGACAAACAAAGAACATAGATACAGGGTTGAGGAACATTGTTTTCCCCACGATTAAAAATATTGAAAAAGACGGTGGGACCCGTGACATTGTTATCGAAGATGATGCAGTAGCACATTGTGTACTCACGTGGGAATTACATTTTCACTAAATGTTTCATTCCCGAGTTTTTGACGTGGTAGTGGTCGCCCTATTTTTTTCGGCTCCTAGAGTCCCAGACATTACTGTAATGGACTTTTGTTTCTGAGGATGCATTAAACACGTTGTGTTTTGTGAGAAGGTTCGTAATTTCATGAACCTATTGGAAAGAATCCCCACTGCTATTACTATAGAACGGCAGACATGATACCGAACATTTTAATGCTAAATTAATTCCAATATGGTGAAATGTTATGGAGTATAATATTTAAAATCCTGGCATTATTTATGGATGACTCTGTTTAGTATACAACTACCTACCTACTTTACTGTTAATTATCATAATAGATAATATTTGTAACTGCAAAGCTTTCTTCTTGGTGTCTACTCAATTCTGATTTTCATACTGATACTATTTCTCACCAACTTGCAACATATTTCAATTAATTATGTCTAGAATGAGGTGTTAACGAAACCACATTTTCGAAATTCCCTCTCTGTGCCGAGATATTCAAGGTCAAAGGAATGTCAGTGCATTACTTTTAACGGAAATAAATGGAAATCTAATACAAATTTAATCAGATGTTTGACATTACTCTGTACTAAATTAGTTGCTTAGGAAATACAGTTTGTTTAGCTGTAGTTTTAATGTTAGGTTTCCTAGATAGCGGTCATTTTCAAACCACTGAGTAAATTTCTAAAATCAAAGTGAAAAAACTATAGTGCTTTTACTGATTTGTGTACACTAGGAACTGCGTTTCAGTTTTGGAAATGTTGTTTCTTCTAGTACATAATCAGCACGAAAACCAGCTGTCAATTTGTTATGGGTCGTATTTCTATAATTATTTCTGAATGGAATTGTACAGAATTATATTTGATACATTTCAATTGATTTTTTTTTGAAATTGTCTAGTTCATTTCATCAATCTATTTTACATTTATATAATAAAGACAATTTAAGTGTTGGTTCAAAATATCGATATCCAGTTTTTCGTGGATATCTTTCCTCTGAGCCCTAAAAAAGTGACTTTGAAATTGAGTCCGTCTTTCATCTGCAACCTAAACTAATTAACCAGTTTTCATCAAATTTAATTTCTAGGTATATTTTGAGATGTTTAATTTTTTGAGAATTTTGAGAAATATAAATTAGAGGTACCTTTAACCATAAACCAAAACCCATGATCATAAGCTTAAAACGCAAAATTCCAAAATCACAATAACTTAAATTTTACGACTACTATCAAATTTTATGATAAGGACCTATAAATAAAACGTATTTTTCGCCATTCGGAAATTATCGGGAGGGAAAAAAAATTGTTCGTGGAGTTGTTATAAATGACCTAATTTATTCTAATCGGATGTACCGATTTCATTTTGGTAAAAGTCGTTAATAATGAGTTTTGAAAATTGCAAGTAAAAGAAAATTACGGTTCAGAAGAAGTTCTTAAAACGATAAAAAAACCTTCACTACATCAATTAAAAGTAGCTTTAAAACGAATAAGATTTACACTTTAAGGTCTAATGACAAAAGCGAAAAAATCGCATGAAGGTAATAAGGAGGGATGAACTTAACTCCCATAAAAATAACACTTCGGAAAATATTTAGTAATACATTAGCCTAAGTTACCTTTTTTCACGTATTCATAAATAGCAAGTTGGGGGGGGGGCTAATATTTTTGTCAGTTAGTTTAATGTTTTTTACACTGTTATATATCCTTGTACATTTACAAAAATAAAAAATGTCTATATTTATACTGAAACAAATATATGCGTAGTTATATATTCTTGTCAGGATATGATTGGATTCGCCTTCTCTCCCATGTATAGGTTATTTATGAGATTGATCATATAGCCGTTGGGTAACATTAAACGTACAAAAGAGGCGTGGCCTAACTCTCTTCTCTGGAAAGAGGATAATAACAACTTAACGTGTTTCACTGCGTAATATCCACACAGACTGATCCCTCTAACATCTGTGATTGTTAAGGTAAATGGAATACACTTCAAAGGGAAGTGAAATAAATATTAATGCTCTTGGATTTACCTACAACGCTACGTTTTTTTTCTACAAAAAGGGGAATTAAAGCGTTAAAGTGTGATTATGATATTTGAAATCCTTTGATTTTGTTTTATTGTGTTAACAATTTTATTAATATATATATATATATATATATTTATTATATAAAATTTATTTACACACACATATATATATATATATATATATATATATATATATATATATATATATATATATATCGAAACAATCCTTGAAATATTTTCGGCGTTTGTTGTATCATATTTAACAACGGTTTTTGATAACCATCAAGCGTTGTTTCGTAATAATGAAAAGAAATAACACTTGATTTCACATAGACTACACATGTTATTTTTTAGCTGCTATTTTGAAAAGCAATATAAATTTATGTAATGCGATTTATCTGAAATATGCTAATGTACATGCAGCTTAAATTGCTATATGGTGGACAAACAATAAAAATAAAATACTGCCGGACGTAAAGTAATTTTTGTTACAAAATAGATAAATATAAATGTCTGGATTCTGCTAGTTTAATATTTAATTTAAAGTTGTTTTAGGTAATCCTCATAACTCAGTTTTTAGCAACTATAATCAATTGCGAAATGAGTATTTGTCCGAGGGTTTATGGAAACATTCCAAAGTGAAAATTAGAGCAATGTGTTTCAAGGTCATTAGGGTCATGTTTTGTAGGAAAGGCAACGATTTACAGCAAATTCTATCGGTAATGGCAAATTTTAGGATATTATTTATTCGTTTCCAATAGAATAGTGACATATATTGCTTCTAAATCATTTAACATTGTTTTTGTACTATAACAATCGATTAATATAGAATGAAAAATATAGTATTACATAACAACAAATAATAACTTAATTTTATTGAAATATCAAGGTGTTTACAAACAAACAGATATTACTAGCATTGTTGTTTAATTGATACACTTATAATTTAAGTTTTTAATATTTCATAGGAAAAATATATATATTAACTCACTCTCTTACTACATAGGCTATTATTTCTACATATGTGTGTGTGTGTGTGTGTGTGTGTGTGTGTGTGCGCGTGCGTGTGCGTGCGCGCGTGTGTGTGTAATTATGAATTGTATAATTTCAAGCCTCGTCGAGGTGTAATGTAAAGCGAAACAAACCTGTAGTGTAGGAAATACAATAATAAAATCAAACTTGAGTTAAATTTAAGAATAATTTTATTGAAGTCATCCATCGTATTGTCCTGTTGTCTTACATATTAAATCCTTCAGTAACTCTAAAACATCCCACGTACTTCAAAAAGTAAAAGGGTTCAAGGAGAAACTATGCTAATAATAAAGACAACATTTTCCTTTCTCCTTCCTTTATATATGAATTGTTGAATGTTGGTATAACCTTTCCTTACTTAAAGGCTTTATAATCTTTAAGCCTTTAATAGGAAAAGCATGCTTTAAACTTTAAACACTGATGCTCTGACTTTTCTGGTGAAAGTTCAACCCTACCCCCTCTTGAGTGCTTGTTTCACTAACAACAAAAATAAAACTTCTTTCTACGTCTTGTGGTTTTTCAATAACATCTAGACCGATTTCACTATATTTAATATTTAATTTCTATATAACCAAATTCGTTTTTCTTCAATAACTGTCTTAATTTTTTAAAATTAAAGCTATAGTAATTCCAATTTCATTTGGGATATTATACGGAAAAACTGTATCAGATGTTACAAAAACTGTTTTCAAATTTACCTTGGATTGCCACTTGTAACACCTTCCGTAGCGAAATCCTAACATTGTACTAGTTACCAAACCGTATACACAGTGTGTAAATTATTTATAGTGCCGCCAAAAACACAATATTGCTTTTTTTACCATATCAAATATTACGATTTACTTTGCCTCTGAATCTAGACAAATTGACAAACAATTAGTGATGTTAAAACTATTCCATTTTCTAGTCTAATCCTATGTATTTGAATATATATAATCCTATATATGTATCGTATTAGTTATGGAAAAATTGGTTAAATATGCTCTAGACTCTAGACTAAGAAAAGTAATAATACTGAAAGTTATTTAGAAAACCTTGGAAGATATTTTTGAAAAACCAGTTGTATAATATCTATCAATATATCAATATAATAGTGGTGTCTGTTCAGTCTTGGTACCACCTTCGTACCACCTGCCACTCAGAAATGGCCACAGGTACTGACATGATCCGTTTATTTTGATGTTTGTTTGCCGCATTTCAACATTGTTTGAATCATATATTTATATATATATATATATATATATATATATATATATATGTCACCCGTAGAAAGTTAGGCTTTCAAACGGTGGAAGAATGTTTTTAATTGGTTCGATAGTTTCGGAAATTAGCTCGGAAAACCATAATTTGTTTTTTGTTCTTCATATATGAGTGATTAAGAAAGATTTTAAATGAAGAATTTCGTTATTTCCACTGTAATAATTGTCTTTCGTGTGTTATGTATAATTTGCATAACGAGAGCATCGATTCTTAGTGAGTCAACTAATAGAGAACAATTTATTACAAATTAAAGTACAATATAAAACCATTTTTAAAATGAAGAAGTTCTTGTTAGTTTTCAAACACAATATTAGATATTTATGCTGTATATGATCAGATTTTATTATTACGCATAAATGACTAGGATGTAGTAATGAAAAACAAAATGATAATAATAAATATAGTTTATTTCAGAAGGGATTATTAACGGAATTCCATTGTTATGTTTAATAAAATGGTCAAGCGCGTGCTAAAACCACGGGTTGGTAGGCATATATGGACAGTTATTTTTGTAAAATCGAAATCTTTTAAGCGACCTAGCGCCATCATATTAATTTCTTCGTCCAATAAAACACACATATTCGTAATATGAATAACTTCCAGTACTATTTAATACCTACACATTATATTTCCAAAAAATAGCTTTTTTTTGTCACCGCTATCTTATTCCTATATATGGGACAATAGAAAGAATATAATGCAAAGTTTGAAATATAAAGGATTTATCATCTTGTTTGTGTAGACTGTTTGCGGCTTGCAGATAGATAGACACCCGCGTGAAATTATAAGAATCCTTGGTTTTACGTACGAACCCTAAAAATCTGTCCCGTTAGTTTGGGTTAGACAGTTATCCATCTTCTGTTACAAACAGAAGTATTTATTTGAATACTTAAAACACAGTTATTTTAGTATATACTGAAGTAAACATTAGAGTTTTGTAAAAATGTTATTGTGAAACTGTCTTAACCTTTACACGCAATAAAGTAATTATGTCCGGCAAGTTCTTCTGGTTTGTTGTCATCTTCTTTGTCCTCCGTTGCGGGTTTCCACATCGCGTGAACACAGTTTCAAAGGCTTTGTTCCACTTTATGTGTCTACGTAGGAATTCATTTTAATTTTTATATTTCTACTTAATTATTTATGAGCATGTCTTCTAAAAAATGTAAAAATATATGCTACTTAGAAAATTACAATAAAAAAGTAATTAAAAAAAGAATTAATGTTTTTGTGGTAATTCAAATGCAACGTAGTTTTTAGTTCGCTTGTCAACGAACTGAATTAGTTGAATTATTTAACAATAATAATTATACGGTAGTTTTTAGATTTTACTTTCTTATTGTTGTCGTGAATTGAAAATCCTCTGACGGCATTCAAATGATTTTCTACCCTGATATTTCTAACTTTGAGTTTATGTATTCAGTAAAATTGTGAGAAGTAAACAAGTCTATAAACCAAAACAACTTGATATTTAATTTCCCCTCTAGACCTACCAGTAAATTCATTTTACTTTTATGGGGTATAAATTTAAATTGCCGATAAATATGTTGTATTTGATGGACAATAATATTGCTTGTTCCAGGGATTATTACTCCAAAAGCTGCATTCTTCACATAAAATTAACTTAGCGACATCACCCCTTCTCCATCACATTATAATTACTAACCATATATACATTAATATGAAAGTTAACATTTTAATATTTCGAGTTACGCTAGTGAATATGGTTGTAACAAGATGTTTTACAAATCTGAAGGGTTGACAAAATTAAACAGAAATTGACACATAAGATAATTAATATTTTTTGAAAGAACTTACCAGTCTGCTCTTAGCAGGGATCCAAATTCGCCAATCAGAATATATATAATTTAATAGTACTGTATATATTCCGAGTCATGAAAAGTTACTACATTCTAATTAACATGTGACCAAGGTTAACATCAAGAAATGTAGTTTTATCAAGTTGTTATTTTATTTTTACAGAAGAAGGTAAAGAATTTACAAGATAAATCTAAACAAATTGGTTATCAGTTCTCATAATATGTTTTTGTGAAGTTTGTTGGCCAACAGAAAAATTATAATTTCAAAACTTGTTAAAAGTTAATACCATATGGCCCATTTCTAAATAAAGGCCGAAACAAATGCTAGCAATCCCATTAAAAAAATATATATGTATAAAGATTACAGATTTCAGTTACATTTAATCATAACTACAAGTGTTTCAAAATTAAGCAAAGTTCGATCTGTCCCTCTTTTGAAGCAAATTGAATGCTTGATCACTTGAAGTTAGACTGCTTTGGTACTTGAATTATTGAAGATTACTTGAACCAGCCTTTAGCTGTGAAATTACAAAATAATTTGTACCTTTAGTCATAAAAAAAACGAAATACAAAATGTGCATTTTATCTGCCTTTGTGTTTTTGAAAAAAACAATTTTCAATAATCTCATCGACCTTCTAAAATTTTGAGATGTTACAACTTTAGAGTTTAATTAAAGCTTTTACTTGGCCAATAGGAAATAACTGTAGTTTTAACATGAGTTATTGTTATCAATGGATGACAAGGCAAACTAGCAAGATTTAGACATGGCTAAACAACTTGGAAATTACGTAATGTGTTATACTAATGTTCAAATTTCACCCAAAATGCCACAAATCGAGTTTAATTCAAAGTAACTTCCTTTTTTACAAAAACATTAAACAGCTGAACAGAATTATTAAAGCAACTATTTAACTTGGTGTTTCTATGGATCAAGGCTTACCTAACTAGGTGGAAATTAGCAAATGGTTTCATTTACGCATGTTTTAAATTGGTTATTAATTTTTGATACCTTTTAAGGTAAAATATTAATAGGTTAGGTAAAGCCTTTTGCGCAAAAACCAATGACTTTGCAGAGATGTAGAAACGTTAAAACATTTCAAAAAAAGACTTGAACGAACAACATTTGTACACTCCTTTAATGCTGTATGTGCAATGAAAGACAACGTATATTTAATGATCGTGGGAACTTTAACTGTTTGGTAAATAGCAATGACTGATAAGATATTTAGATTAAAGAGCGCTTGTTCGGTGTCGGATTCTGTGGATACTTTTGATAACTACCATCTGAATTAGATTATTTAGTAGTATGTAATTCTAGGATCATTTCTTTAAGGGATATGAATATTATTTTAGTACATAATTTTAAGAGAGCATTTTATTAAATAGATTGAATTAAAAGGAAGTACATTTATATGAACGTTGAATGATGTCGAAATATTCGTAAGTTGAAGCCTTCAACAGTAAGTCTAAAGCTAGTTGTAGAAAACTTACAACTTTATTAAGTTAACCATGAATGTAATTACATGCAGGAACTAAACTGAAAAAAATAAAGAATGCAATTATTGTCACAGAGTAAATATATATATATATATATTTATCATATATGTTTATAATGTATTATAATTTTCTAGTTGCGGTTTAAATAAGAATTCTTACTAACATTAGTTTCTTGGTGAAAGCATTTTGCGTGGCTTTGAAGCGGCAGACAATTATAAGCATAACATTTATACAGGGAACGAACGAAATTATCTATTAGATTTTTAGCAATAAAATTGACAGAAAAAATGCCCCTGACAAAATTGTCTAGATTATTAACAGTGTTTTATTGATTGGATGAAAGTAGAGCTTTATATTAGAAACGGTAGATGATTGAAGACATTATTAGGTGTTGATGAAACTTTTCTTTATAAAATATAATCATATTTCTCTGTAAGAAAACAATATTGTCACACCTGTAGTAGAAAACATTGTTATTGTGGATATTTCTAAGATTGGTTTCATAAGTGCAAACGTTGTTGGTGTTTTAATGTTTCCCTTTAGACTGCTAAGTTTCCCACTGAGGCTCGTTGTTGTTGAATGTACATTAATTTGAGAATTTCTTGGGATTTCCTTCATTATACAACCAGAGTTGTATCTGTTCTTCTTCTTTGCTAAATGTGTTATTCAAATGTTTTCTTATAATTTTATACAAAAACAGAGTACGTATTCCAGAATTACAGTATTATTATGATTAATATTTACCAAATATAGAATATATTTGATTAACATGTCTTATCAATATAGTTTGTATCACGCTTACATTCATAAAATGATACTAGACATATGTAATATTTATTATCACAAATTCTTTTCATTTTAACTTCAATAGCGGCGATTTCAATGGAAAGATGGTTTAAACCTTTAAACTGAAAATTATTTCTCTTACGTCTCAAACATAATGAGAAGTACGTATTAATTTTCTGTAAATTATTGTTTTAAATAAAAAAAACGACTTTCAAATGTTCATAATTAAAAAAATTATAATCAGTTGGTGTGTTCATCATGTTAAATTTATTACAATGTGATAAAATATATTATTTAACGAATTAAAATATAATATTAATTCTGTTTAAACAACAACGAGTTATATTTCAGCAGTAAAACCAAACACTTTAGCAAACTGTAAATCTGGATATTTAAGGAAATATACTAAACAATATCTATTATAACTATTGTGTTTTTACTTTTTGTTTCAGTATTTGAGGTTAGAATTATTAATATAATATTAATAGTTTAATTAAGATCTTCAAAATATACTTTTCCGACATATTATAATGTGCAAGACACGTCCGATTTGTAAATCCATTATATGAACCCAAATTAGAAACTTGTGTTTTTATTATGAACGCATTAATTTTCCCAAAATTATATATAAGTTAAATGTTTTCTGCCATCATTAAAAACGTTGATTCTGGGAAAAATTAATACTAATATAAATTTTTATTGTTTCTTTTTTTCACTTTAAATTATCCCAAACTAACATCTAATATCATCTTATATAAATAGGATCTATGTCCAAGAGAACTGAAATGCGTGAAGTTTCATAGCTTTTTAAAAATTAGAGGAACGCTTTGTAGCTTCACTTTCAATCATATTATGGTGCTATGTAATTTTATAAATAACCTCTTGTAATGTGTATGTGTGTTTTCTATCAAAATTGTTTATTGTCTACCTTGGAAATGTAGAATAGTGTAAAATCAGTTCAATTACTTTAGATAATAAAATTGTACATTTTAATATCGTATACTATTGTTCCTTTACAGTACGGCAGCCATAACTGTTTAATTAGTTCAATTTTTTATAACATAATTTAAAGTAAAGAAATACTTAAAAGAAATATTACAATATTAATTATTACTAGTGTTTATAAATACTATCATGTTGGGGTGTTACTACACACAGAAGAGCTTTGTAGCATTCTGCTATATTAGGTGGTAAGTCTAATAGTTAATTAGTATTACAATCTAAACTGATAAATCTGTAAGCTGGTATATGTTTGTCCTCTCAGCTCTTAAAACTAACATAAAATTTCCACTCAGAAGAAGGTTTTAACGTCATGTTTTTCGATTTGTCAATTAGAAGTTGAGTTATGGTAAAACAGGTTTTCCTATGTATTTTTCGCATATGGAAACGGCAGCCGTAAAGGTTGATATTTGTTCGTCGTAATCACAGCACCTACTTAACACATCTCAATAAAACTTTGCAAGATTATCTTTTAAGAAGGTTTTTAACTTTGTTTCATATTGATATCTTAGAAAAAATACTAACCGTAGCAGTCGACGTTTGCGTATGTGTACAGTAAATAAATTACGAATCAGTCGGTAACTAATCTGTGATTCTGTGATTCTGTGTTCAGTGCGAGAGTATCCCGAGTTCTAATTTTCTTCGCTTTTCAGACTGAGCAAATTTTTAATTCTATAAGCCTACTAATAAATCTGTAAGCCTGTTTTTTGTTGAAAATACTCAGGTGTTAAGCTGATTAGGTCGATCAACTTATAGTTCTAAAAAGATAGGTTAGACCTAGCCTAGACCAGTGTGAAACATTTTACTTATAATAGCTTCTTAAGTTCATCAACTATAATATTTAACCAAAAATAGGTTAAGATGTCTCAGTCAGCGTGAAGCTTTTAGAAAAGTGTTGTAACTTTATTTTATTTTAACATAGAAATATTGTTACCATAGCAACAAATATAATAATACACATTTAAAATATCTTATTATGTCCATCAGCTTTAATAATTCAACACAAAGCTAGGTTAGGCTTAGCATAGACCAATGTGTAGTAACTTGAAATGTTGAAGTATCATTATATATTTTAAGTAGATGTGAATAAAATTTATATATATAAAAAAAAAAAATCAAAAAATATAATTTGAGATTTTGATTTCCACTATAATACTTATTATGTAGCGAATTTAACAATCAGTGTTAAATCTGAAATATTCGCGTGCGAGGTCGCGGGTAACAGATAGTAAGGTATAAAACTCCAAAATATTTGCATTCTGTTAATATATTCATATAAAATTAATATGTGATAATACTTTCCATAAAGATTACATTCATACAACATATCTAAGCTACAATTACCAATGTTTTCCAAATTGCCTAATGAAATGCGGCCTATGTTTTTATTTTTATCATGACAATATTTAAATGACAATATTTCATTGAAAAACACGTCTAAAAAAATTTGATTGATAAAGTACAAAATGTTGTTATTATATTACTGTAACACAATCTCACCGTGTATTGTTAGCCTAAACTAATTATGTAGATTTGAATCAGCTGATCATATATTTTAATAAAATACATTGTTTAAATAGTTTTTTAATAAAAGTTTTTCATTTACGCAATGTATCATACACACCATCTAGTATTAAAATGCCTAATTTGTACAATTTGTTTTTAGATTTTAATTACGGCAAAACCGAATGTATTACTAAGTTTATATACTACAAATGTTTAATTATGCAAAACAAGTGGACATTTCTTCATTTTTTGTCCCCTCGACCACACGAAGGGGTTGTAAATCAAATGAAAAAGTAATTAGAAAACACGCTGCACCATGGATGTAAATTTTGGTTTCCTTTTTGTAATCACTATAAAATAAAGACAGAGAGTTTAAATTTTAGGTAAGTATTTAGTTTTGTCGTACAATTTTTTTTAGCAGATATTTATGTTTAAAAATTGAGTTATTTTTTTTGAAATGTTGTTCTTGCTCACTTATAAACTTATAAAAAAGACCATAAACAGTTCTTTATATGTTGGTGCAAACATTTTACAGGCAACGAATTTTACTTCAACGACACTTTATCAAAACTTTTTGTGTATAGGATAAAAAAAAGTGAATATATTTTGAGGCCATCTATACTTATTCTACATCCGATAATAACAATTGTAGGTGTTTGGTTTTTAGAACTTTATTCTTGCTAGTAAGACAATCGGGCCGTGTTATAACACTATTTAACTCATCAGCAATTTTAGAAATCCCCTAAATCTTTCTATATAGGCTATATATTGCTTGTTTTATCGGTTTGTATATTTCAGATGTTTAACATTTACAGCAAAAGAGATATTTTGATGTCATGCTGTGTAGATATTCCTTGAATTAGTAACTCAAATATCTTTGAAAATAAAAAATACTTTTCGAGTCCGTTTCTAACAGGCGTTATAAATGTTTCTTGCCTTTAATCTAACTATGATTTAAGTTATTTTTTACTATTTGACATTTTGAAAGAGTTGTACAGAGTTGGCATAGTCAGTGATAATAAAATAAAAGCGTTATCACTTAGAAACTTAATTGTAATAATACATTCTACATTTTATACCTTAAGAAATAGTAAATGTTTTAGTAGACAAAATTGGTGTCTGCTTTCACTGAAATTTATCATACAACCTAATAAATTGTAGGTTAGGTTAGGTTAGGTTAGGTTAGGTTAGGTTAGATGTAATATATATATATATATATATATATATATATATATATATATATATATATATATATATATATATCTTTTATGTGTAACTAAGTATTACTTTAACTAAAACGATTAAATTTTGCCGTCATTGTTCAGAAGATTAAAATACAAAATGGCTGAAAAATAGAGTGTAACAATTAGTGATTGAACCATACAATCTTGTTGAGCACTGTGGTAAAATTCACAATAATGATTCGAATTTCCCCCAACCACAATCACTGGAAACTTTAAAATAAAACACTATTATTTGATTAATTGTTCTTTATTTTATTTTTTTTGTCACTAAATGTCCTGACGTACATTTCGATAACATGGTTATCATCATCGGAGGGTCTTGCTTCTAAACTTCTCTACTTACTCAGTAGATATGCAAGTTTAGATTTAGTTTTATTTAGATAAATAAAATTACTTTCCATAATGTGTGTGTTAATATATAATTTTTTTAATTTTTTATTACGGCTTGTTGGCAATTTTTAACTGAAAAATTGATGAAAGAATATTTATCGTAACTGGTAACAATCTTGCTCATCACCGGAAGTGATTTATGGGTTAGTTTATTTTGCATATCCAGTTTTGTAAATGTTTGAACTAGATTTTACATATGTATCATTTAATTTTAGGCGTTATTATTATTTTTTTGTTACTATTTTATTCTTTTACAACTCTTTCAAAAAAGTTTGCAGTATAAGAAGTCTGTTTATATTTTCTTTCTTAAACGAAATAAATTACCTACAGTTCTGTTTGTGTTTTCAGTCAAGAGCATGAAAAACATTAAATAAAGTAAATATAAATTAATTCTTCCTCTGGAATAACTTGGTTTCACACTAATAGGCATACTGTTTTCTTCATAATTTAATTTTGAGCGCTTTGATCTTTCCTGTTTACATTTTTGATGCGAAATTTATGTGTGTTTCTGTCTCCCATATGCATTTTATATTACTCCTCGTCTCTGCTTTCTTATAATAAACTTATAATAAAATTGCGTCCTTTTTATCGACACGAAAATAAAAACAAAATAAGTTGTTAATATTTCAATACTTCTCCATACTTGTGTACGGTTTATAACAGATCTATTTTTTTATGTGATTGTCACTAGTTGAAAATTAAAAAAAAAAAAAAAAACATTAGTAAACTCCTTCCAAAAAGACGATTGGTTTGTTTGTTTTCTACCTCTAAAATAAAACATTTATTCTTATTCAGTTTGTCAATGCAAAGTAAAAACCCATCTTTTATGCCATTTGTTGAGATTGAGGTGTTTGGTTGATAAATTGTTTTCTCTACATCGATTGGCCAACCAATCTATTCTTTGAATTGTTGTATTAGTTCTGAACTATCTTAGATGATATTTTACCCAAGCTTATTTTCTCATCTTGTCACAAACAATGTATACCGGTTTTTATATCATCTCTTATAACGTTTGACACTTTTAATACGTTTTTGCATTTTTTTTATTATACACGTGACCTCTCTTGTTTAGTTATTGTACATATATTTAAGCAATTCCTATTGCCTTTGTTGTACTTAAAGAACTTTCATTTAAAGCTCCGAGCATAATTCATGTTTTAATGATGTCGGCGTATTTATGAACGATCGTGATTTTTTAAATTTCTATTTTTATTTAAACTATATTCAATTTGAGTAAACTCTTTTATCAATAAATGAATTAAAAATTACTCTTAAATATGCAGTAACTATTCTTTCTTGGTTTGAATCTGCTATCTATAAAAAAAATATCTCGCTAAGACTGTACAAGTTTATAATAGAATATACGTTGTTATGCTACAATGTTAAAATGTGTTTTAATAGCAATAAACTATCTAATTAAAATATGTAACTGACAAAGTAGTGCTATTTAAAATTTAGATGATAACTTAAAGATGTAACTTAACATATAACTCTATTTTTTTTCGGTGAAACCAATTTTAAATTATTCTCATTGCAAAGAAATAACAACTGAATTACGAAGTGATAATGAATCAAAAATAATTTATTACAAAATGAGAAACATCATTTTTCCTCGTCCTGGAACGAACTTTACCGTTCTTGTCTCCATCAATAATCTTTTCATAATTACTATCGTTGTAGGGTGTTTTATCATCCACATTTATCCGATGCGTTAAGGTCTCCTATGTTCAACTTTGGGTTTTATATATTTTGAATTGTAAAAAGTCTCAGAGCGGTAGAATAGCGAAGCTGAGGTTTCTTTATACTTGATATTATGATGACTGCAATGAAATTTAAATCAAATTTAACATAATAAGTAAATAAATTTGTACCCATAAATTCAGTACAACCATTACCAGTTTTTTTCTATGCAGTTCAGATTTGTCCGACTAACACATCATCTTCAGTTGTTACATGTACACACACCTGGTTGGTACATTTAAATATGTTCACTTTGCCATTAAAAAGCCATCTTGCTACAGATGAAATATTTATAGTAGAAAATTGTGTTTTCTTTCATTTTACGTTGAAGTTTCCATAAGTGTTTCTAACTTTGAGTGAAGTATAACCATATAAAATAATAACAAATATAAAATAATGTATCGCCTTTTTGTAATTCTTACTGTACAATATCTTACTTCTCTGAGACTTTTTACAATTCAAAGAACATAAATCGTAAAGTAATTTATATACTTCAGGTGGTAATTATAGTCATTCTCAGCTTTCAGTGATAAAGTGTAATAGGAGTTTGGAATCTGATATTTTCCGTTTGAAGTATTAAACACTATCACAGAGTCACTCACACACAGTCTTCTGCGCCATTATTTAGTGACTGAATAGTATATCATAGATCTAAATCATTATGATTTTATGCCACTAGTTTTAGTATTAACAAAATTCTGTTAAATCACATTTTGAGATCCACTTTATCTAGACAAAGTGTTACAATATGTCTGTCTGTTGAGCCTATTCCAGCGTGTTTCTTTTATACCGATTTGGATGAAATCTGTTGAGGAGTAATAGATACGCACTTAAACTTCGATTATTATAAAATATTCATGGTATTTTTGTGGCTCAATTTTAAAATGTAATACTGTAATTAGATGACGCAAACGAGGTCCAATTGATCACCAAACGTTACTGTAAGCCATATTTATGTTTTGTAACTATATGACGTACAAATTACATTATAACAGTATTAATTTAAATCAGAAATTTTGTTAAAGAAAAAATAGCTTAGGAATAATTTCCAAAAGTACGAAACAAGTTAAAAACTAGATATAAATTATCAACAGAAATCTGATTTTGATATTTATTTTTTTAATATTCTTCATTTTTTAAACGTTAAGCAAGCTTTTGTGAGCTAGTGAATATTGATTATGTTTGTTTTAGTTTATTTGTTTATACAATTTATTTATCCTAATACATATTCGTGAACAATTTTAGAATTTTCAAAAAATATCGCATGGTTTCATTTTTAATGTTATCAGTACAATAAAAAAAGAGACTGTCAACTAGCGTGTAATAATTACAATTGCAATGTATATTATAGAAGGCATTTTCAAAACTCATTTGTTTTGCGGCAATTTAACTTTGATCAGAGCATTGATTACAACAAATATGAAAACCACTGACCGAGAAGGTTTTATTATCGCCAACCGAATAGGTAACTCCCTTGGTACAAAGCTCAATTTACGTGTTGTGTTTTGGCACGACGCAAGAATAAAAAATATTTTCTCTGGTTTGTTCTCAATAAGCTAATAATTACAGTTGTTGTTTTGTTTGTTTGTTTTTTTCCCTTTATTCCATCTTACTTATTATATTTTATATATTGTAGTAGATTTTTAAAAAAGAAATTTAATAAAATTAATATATGCGATGTCTATCAACACTGCACTAAATTTCAATTGTTTACGTTGAACGGAATATATGTTATACACAACCTTCCAAAGCTAAAAAAACAAAATAGATATCTAAGTCAAAGACATAAGAAAAACAAAACAAATTTCTCAAATACGACGTAAAAATAGTAGACATAGATCAGAACTCATTAACTTGGCGACGGTATTACAAGGAATAAAATATCCAAACTAACAAAAACAAACGCAAATATAGTAATAAATATTCAGATGTTATTCGATATCGTACATGAATGACTTTCAGCGACAAAAACAAAATTATGATTGTCATGTAATCAATCAACTGTGGATATTAGTATTGTGTTTTAAAATCAAATGTTATCTGCTGCTCACATGATCGGAATAAGCTTCAGTTCCCGTATTTTAGATAAATACCCAACTTCGTTCTCTGAAGCTTGACAGCTGTTATGGATGATCTGATTAATTTGTTAAAATTTATCTCAAAAGCATTTTTATGGAGTGTCACGAATAAAGGGAAACTTAAAACCAATTTATATTTTATTTTTGTTGTAGTTAAATTTCAAAATGGTATTTCGTTTTTCACATAAAATAATATAGCAACATACACAATATATACGTCACGCAACCTGTATACAAATTAACGAAAATATTAAATAAATATTAAACCTATTCGTATAATACTAAATAAATAACAAATTAATTCTAAACGTTATTTACCCTAGAAATATTTTACCCGAGCAATGACTTGGGTCGCTCTCTGAGGGGATTAAAATACTCTGTAAAAGAGTTTATGTATTCAGTAAAATCGTGAGAAGTGAACAAGTCTATTAAACAAAACGACTTGATATTTAATTTGCCTTGTAAGCCTATCAGTAGGTTCCTTCTACATTTATGAGATAAATTATGTTTTATTTGAAGATCATAAAGTTTGTAATGTCTTGTTCCAACGAGTATTACTTCAAAAATTGTATTCTCCAAATAAGAGAACTTAGCGACACACTCCCTCCCTCAATCACATTGATCTTAAAAAAAGTTTATTTTTCTAACATTTTACCTTACGATGTAAAGATATTTAACGTAACTTGCTTAAAGTTTTCAACTCACGACAACACTATCAAAGTATTAACTCAACTTTATAGAGTAAAGCATGTATGTGAGGAACATATGAATGTAAGTACTCAAAGGGTAATAATAGCGAAATTATTGTCACAGGGTTAATTTATATTCTACTCAGTGAAAGTTTAATAAACAAGTGCATTATCATCTGTAGCATTATGATATCTGTTTATAATGTATTATAATTTCCGAGATAGATTTAAATAGGTTTTCTTAAATATTGATTTGTTAGATTGAATCACTTTATTTATAAGATGTATGAGTGGAAGCAACATATAAATCTAAGCCACGTATTGTGGTGTCGAACGGAATTATTTATTAGTTTCTTAGCAGTAAAGTTAAAACTTATATGATAATTGTTATTATTAAGAAATCGCAGGCAGGATTTATGCCCCTGATTTTGTCTAGACTAACAATTTTTTCTTTGCTGTTAGATAAAATCTTGAGTTTTAGATTAATTTTTACGTGACATTATTTCTCACTTGTGAACTCAAAAAAATTATTGTCTTGTAATAAAAGTTTTATCCCTATGTGATATAACATATCAAATAAAGAATAGGTTTTATATCAAAAATATTTATTGAAGTGTATAAAAGCAACAAGGGAGGCCTATATTGCTTTTTAAAGCTAAGATAGAATTTGTTTTATTCAGAGAATTATATTTCACAATTCATCATTTAGGTATTTGGACTAAAGGTTTTGTTATTGTCCTGAAGTATGATGACGTTTTTGTTAAGAAACTCTTGAAAGAATTAGCGATTTTGTAAATAATAATCCTAGCATCCCACTCTTTTTGTACACATTGGTACGTTTTTATCTTATATAATTTGGTACGTTTCTTTGAACCTTTCAGAAATTACAGTTTTATTTGATATATTTCAATGATAGTGAGTACAAATATGACACTCGACAGTGACATAAATGTGTTAAACAATGAAAACAAATATTCAATCCGTTTTAAAATTCGGAGTTTTTAATACGTGTTTTTAAACTAATAATTTCATGTATCTATATATAATCAAAAACCAGCTACAGTATACCTTCGGCATCCAATGATACTAATATTTCTTTTGCGGGGAATAAAAATAACAATAAACCTTCAAATTATACGAAAATAGATAGTTCAAGTTTTAGTAGCTACTTAATTATATACTCATGTCATTGGAATTCGAAACGTAGGCCTACCAACATAGTCATGCAGGAGGAAGATTATATTTCAAGTGTATTAGATAGAATAAAACACTCAAATTAATTATTACAATTTCCGATTTTTTTCGACAAGATGTTGTTCTTAAAAAAGTTGTCTCATTTATTCACAAAATATAATAACTAATAGGAGTGGAACTTTATATTATATCTTGGAAAGTAGACTTGAATATGACAACTTATTGTTTGAAACGTCTGCAAAATCAGTATTATAGAAATGAATATTAATTTTATCCATTAAAGTGTTGATTAGATCATCTTAAGTGACTAAGCTGTTATGGTTATACTAAAAATTATACATATATAGCTTATGGTATACGATTTCGTCAAAAGTAGAGCAGGCAAATAACAGATAATAAATATAAATATTTTGTATATTTTGGTTCCTGACTACATCAGCATAAGGGATTACTGATAAACTAATATGTTTACTTAATATAAGATCACAATGAGTTGTTAACATACAAATAAATCACTTAATTAATTTATTAAGGCTTGTTGGCAATATTTTACTGTAATATTATTGAAAAACAAATTATTTGTTTCGGAAAAAAAAAATCAGATAGACTTGAATATTTGTTGACGAACTATTAAACTATTTTTACAGATAACAAAATGACATTAATATACCATTTTATCAATAAATAAACATTATATTTAACGTGTTACAAATTGTAATAGTTTATAACTTATACAATAGAATCATTTCATATATTATTCTAATTTTGAAATATCATATAGGACATTCTAATTATGCTTACATGATCTGTAGTCGCATTATGTTATTAATTTTTAAAATATATTTACAATATTTACAAATTACTGTTTTATTCTTTATCTTGTTTTATCCTTCCAAACAAAGTTTTCAGTGTAAGATAGCTGTCTATATTTTATTCCTTAATAACGAAACAAATTACCTACAGTTCTGATTGTGTTTTCAGTCAACGTTATCTTCAGATATTATCTAAATTAAATATAAATTTACTCTCACTCTGGAATAATTTGGTTCACAGGAATAGGCAAACTGTTTGCTTCATAATTTAATTTTACGCCTTTGATCTTTTTGCTTACATTTTTGAATTCGAATTTTAATTGCGTTTCTTCCCCCTAATATTAATTTTAATTGTAAGAAGAATCCTGGACTTATAAAACTTATAATTGCCTCCTCATAGCGAAACGGCATAAATAACAAATATCAGAAGCTGATATTTCATTATTTTGTCACTCTCGTTTGCTGGTTGTTTATAATTTATAACAGATCTTGTGTTTATATTTTGGTAACATGTAGGTGTATATGGTAACAATTTTGAAGAACAACCATTGTACTTCACTCAAAGGACGAAATATTTGTTGTTCTCTACCTTTAAAATAAATCATCTATTCTTATTCCGTTTGTGAATGCAAAATAAAATCCCATTGGTTGAAATTGAAGTGTTTGGTTGATAAATTGTTTTCTCTTAACCGATTGACCAACCAATCTATTCTTTGAATGGTTGAATGGCTTCGGGACAGTAACAGATTATATTTTATTCTCATTTATTAACTTATTTTGTCACAGATAATGTATACATATTTTCAAATAGTCTGTTATATTTCGTGGCATGATTTAGATAAATTGTTGTTGTCATCTTGGATTTTTGACATCTAATATTTTAAAATTCTTGAAGCCTCTCCTATTTCCTTTGGTGTACTTTTCAAATATGAAAGGATTTCAAGGACTCATAAAAAACCACGTACAATATTATGGAATAAAGTGTTTAAATTTTAGAAAATATTAAATTGAATTTAGGAGCTTCTGCTTCCCTGAAGAAACTATTGTTTTAATTGCAATAAATAAGCAAATAGCAGATGTGTAGCTGATATATTATAATTAAAATACAGATAAAATTTAAAGTGAGTAGAAAATCACATATTCTTCAGTGTCCTTTGTGAAAACGAAAACTACATTCTTCTTCACTGATATCCTTTTCCGAAATCATCTCCAATAAGCTTTACTGGTCTTATCTACATCAATATGTTTCTAGGACTATTATCAGTTTAGCAACCTCATTTATCCGTTCATTAACCCCTCCCCCTCCTCCATCTTATCGGACATTGCTTTCTCCCTCTATACGTTCTTTTTTTTTAAATATTTTAATTGTCTACCTAAATATAACATACGTAATTAAGAGAGAACTAACACTTAGTTGAGTAGTGTGTGAGTAAACTTGATTTTGTGTTGTTTAGATATAAATATTCTGTCGGGCTTCATCACCTTAAAAAAGAAGAAAAGAACACCTATAGCTTCCTAGTACCGTCAAGAAAACAACAAGAGTTTTTCAAGTTAGGAAAGAATAAAAAAGTAATCTAATCCAAGATTGCATGAAGAAAGGTGTAGATCCAGCTTGGATTTATCGGGCTTGCATCACCTCCTGAGGGTTAAACCTTCTTGAAAGAGAAGCGTGTTTTAGAATTTGAAATATCTTTTTTTTTGAAAATAGAGGTGCTGTGACGAACTCTGGACAATCATTTTTCTGAAGCCAATGACGTCGATTAAATACTAAAAAATAAAATCATTGTTGGTTCCTTTTCTACTCATTTAAAAATAAGTTAAACAAATGAGTTCAAGGGTCCATCGTTTTTCTTACAATGGAATTAATATTTTTAACTAATGTAATAGTAACAATAACGTATAACTCGAAATAGACAACTAAGGTGTGCAGACGGTTTTTAATTTAAAAGTTGTCTAAGACAGAACTTTAGTTCTTCCATGGTGGATGTACATGGAAGCTGTATAAACGCATAATACTGGAATTTTGGGTTGTGACTAACTGGAATTATTTGAATTTTTTTAGCTGTATATCAATTGAGTTCAAAATGAAACTGAGATACCAATCTAGGACATAATATACGTCAATTGTTTTGGTAGACTGTCAGTTTTGTTGTTGTTGTTTGATGAAAAGTAGAGAACGTTTATATTAAAAAAGGTAAAAGATAAAAACATATATCTCACCGCAGGTGTAGATGAAACTCTTATTTACAAAACGTAATAATATTTCTTATATTTTCCTGTAAGAAAACGCAATATTGTCACACATGCTTGTTGAGGAAATTTCTAAAGATTAATTTCGTAAATGTAAACGCGGTTATTGTTTGAACGTTTCCCTTTAGGATAGTAAGTGCCCCTCAGAGGCTGATCCTTGTTGAATGTACATTAATTTTCTTGGTTTTTCTTCATTATACAACCGGAATTATATATTCTTCTTCATCTTCTCCTTTGTTCTTATTGTAATATTCAAATGTTTTGACCTCATTTTATACAAAACCGTAGTTCGTGTTCCTGAATTATATTATTAGAATGATTAACATTTACAAATTTATAATGTATACAAAAGTAATTTCTCAGTAACATTTTTCAGTCCAAACCACAATTGAACATAAATAGTAACGTAATTTTTAATTTAGTGTAAAAAAATTAGTTTAATTTATAAATCCAGCATATTTCATCTGTGCAACTTTAATTATTCACAAGACGGTTGTAATATGTCCTCCTCATCTGAACAAATTATTCCAACCTCAATTTTCGTAATACTTTAACCATACAAACATTATCTCGATCCTTACTAATTTAATGATTTCTGCTCCAAGATTTATGGAAAATTAATGGCGGAACATTTTAGAATTTAATTTTTAGATTAAAATGGAAATATCAGAAGTGAAACTGAGGTATGTTTTACATATTTCCAATTAATCGCCTACGCCTATTTTTCAAAATCTACCAATATAAAATTTGCGTTGGAAACAGCTTCCTAATACTTTATTAAAATCAGGAAGTACTTCACTTTTACGTAATGGTAATAAACTCCATCGAGGATAAACAAGTCTAATTTTTACAACAAAGATTTTAGAGTTTGAATTATGGCAACCAGATTTACCTAAATGTACGTAGTACATATATTTAATTATGAAAAACGAGTTGAAAATTCTCCATTTTGTTTGTACCCACACGAAGGCGTCGTAAATCAAATGGAAAAGTAATTAGAAAACACGCTGCACCACAGATGTAAATTTTTGGGTCCCCCTTTGTGAGCATTATAGTATAAAGCCTAGGAGATTAAATTTAAATAAATGTTTTGTTTTCTCCGGCCAAATTGTATTTGTAGAGAATTTTACTTGATTTAAAATTCCGTTCCTTTGTAAATACAATTATCACTTATATGTGAATCCTAATAAAGTTGTTACAAAAATAAATAATTTATTGCCACCGTTCTAACCTGTACTTTCGGTTAGATACCAACTAAAGTAAATACATTCCTAGCAATAACAATTTGTCCCAATACATTATATGTAAATAAACAATATTGTAAATGGTCAATATGTTTAAGTAAATTAAATATCAGGTTTTTGGTTATGAAAAAAGTTTATTTATGCCTGACTTTGCAAAGAAGGTTTTGACAAAATCAGCAAATTTATATAACCTATCACTTTGAATTTTCTAGCGATAATAACCATTTTTTAATTTTTTTTTCAAGTGAAAAATATGCATTTCGCTTTTTGCTTTTCTTTTCCCGATATTTGAAGTACTCCAATGACAAGATGAGCTGATATTCTTACCTTAAGTAATTAAAATGATGTCGGAAAAGGAAAAAAAAGTCGTTCAAGCCTGTTTCAAAATAGGGTTTTTAATTAATATTTCGTGTAACCTAACAATGACCTCCTATCGCTTATTTTTTGCATCCAGCTATGCCAAGGTTTCCACCAATTACCATAAATAAATAATTTATTTTTGACAAACATAATTTTAAGAGTAAATGCTCTCGTAGATTCAAATTTAGTCCTATTGCGTTGGAATTTGGCGTTTAAGCTTTGGCCGTAACTGAGGAAACGACATGTTTATTTCATATGGTGATCATATTAAAGTCAATAAATGTAAGACTATAGACATATGTTTCAACGAGTGTCGTTTCAACTTCTAAGTTGTCCTCTTCAGGTATTCACAAGATAACAAAATAAAAGCTGAGTATGAACGTGTAAAATTACAAAAATAGCGTCGTAGTCGCTGAAATGTCTTCCAAATGCTATTGGATATTTCAGTTTATTTTTTTTATTTCTTGACGTTACATTTACTACAAGTGTTACTTGAAGCTTGTTGTGGTCGTGCAGTAACAACAAAAATATTAACTAACGTCTAAGTACTTCAGTAAATTTTGTTCCAAGGAATTGCTTTCCTAATGTTTTGTTAAAATATAAATAAATTACTTAATATTGTTAATACGGCTCGTCATCCATTTTTTAACTGTAATATTGATGAAAAAGCGTATTTTTTATCATCACTGATAACAGCCAGGCCTACTTATCACCTGAAATGACGCATTTTATAGATATAAAAAAACAACTTACGGCGAATGGTTTGAACATTACCATTGTTTAAAATAAACACGGTAATATCGGCTTACGTAGAGTATAGTACGACTAATTGAGTACAATTTTATAAATTTTAATTATGCTCGGCATATTGGATTACAATTTTGAACGACATCTAAGGTGTGTTTTTATGTTAAACAGTTTTTTCTATTATTTCTGTACACCATAATAATGGGTTCTTCATTTTGCAAAATTTTATATTCTCATTTTTGGTGAATCATTGGCGTCATGATTTATAAACTAATCGATTTGGAGTATATTATTTGTAGACAAAATATCTAATCTTTTTTTTAACACTTATAAGCAAAATATTAGTATTTGAAAGCTGGCTATATTTCTTCCTTAACAATTAAACAAATTACACACAGTTATGTTTGTATTTTTACACAACAGTATCATTATATTTTCAATACATGAAAAGCAATTAACTCTCACTTTGGAATAATTTAATTTCACACCAATAGGCATACTGTTTTCATCGTAATTTAATTTTGCGCGTTTTGATATATTCTTCTTTACATTTTTGAATGTGAAATTTAATTGAGTTTCTGTTTCCAATCTTTACTTTATATTGGAAGAGGTATCTTGGTTTGTGCTTACTTATACAAACCTTTATAACAAGACTTTATACAAGACTTTCTTTCTTTTCTTTTTTTTTTTTATAACAAGTTTAGAACTTTAAAAAAAACCAGAAACTTGAATCAAAAAGACAAATGATTTGTTTGAGTTCCACCTCTAAATTATTCTTATTCCGTTTATGAATAAAAAGTAAAATCCCGCCTTTTATCACATTGGAAGAGATTGAAGTGTTTGGTTGATAAATTGTTTCTCTTCATCGATTGTCCAACCCATCTATCCCTTGGAATTGTTGAACAACGGACAATCCTAGATATTTTACTCACTTTTATTGCTTTATCTTGTACGATAAATATATACGAATTTGAAATCAGCTGTTATACTGTATTATAGTGGTAGTTTTTTGTTTTCTTCTTTCTGTTATATAAGTGACTTTTTTATTATGTAATATTTTAATGTTTTTTAAAGTGTTCCTGTGTTATTGTTGTAATATTTGAACGTTAAAGAATTTTCTACAACTATTCAGGTCTCGTTAAAATATATTAATAATAACAGCGTAGTGTAGCCATAACAAAGATTATCAAAATATTTTCAATTCAAAAAGTTTTTTTTTTTTTAAGTTCTATCTGAATCATTCTAGTAGTAATGAAAAAAAAACTTTTGGGGAAAAAATCACCTTCAGTAAAATCCACTATTTTAACTAATTAATGTTTATGAGATGAAATGGTAATGAGTATTTAAACCAATACAAAAGCAAAATCGAATTTGTGCTAATCTGTTACCGTGTGAAAACTATTGTTATACTTATGATAAAACTAATTGCACATAATATGTACCTTTCTGCTGTACTATTAAAAATTAAAAGAGAACCGACAAAAATATAGAAGTATAACATTATATTCTTCACTGAATAAGAATTTTGAATTATTTTTTAGTCATGTAATATAATACATTATGTATAAAAAACGACGTATCCTCAAAAAGAGATGCAACAAGTTTTACCGTTCCGTCTTCCTTATTAATAGTATTCCAGGATCACTATAGTTTTAGCAACCACAATTACCCATTCATTATTGTTTTTCTTGTTTAGAGTTCAAGAATAATTGTTAAACGTACTTTAAAACAATTTATGCTTAATTTAAATTTCTTATTTTTTTAAATTAACCACGTGAAAGTACGAGGGAAAGCAGGATAATTCGTTCTGTTTGTTCACTATTTTCTCCCCTCATTTATTTCTATAAACATTCCTGATTGATATTTTAACTTTTCAATAAATATTTATGGTTTTACATCTGATGTTATCAGTACGACAGTCAGCGTGTAGTAATTACAATTGCAATGTTTAGTGTGTAAAAATAAAGAAGGCAATTTTAAAACTCGTTTGTTTTGCGGCAATTTAACTTTGATCAGAGCATTGATTACAACAAATATGAAAACCACTGACCGAGAAGGTTTTATTATCGCCAACCGAATAGGTAACTCCTTGGCACAAAGCTCAATTTACGTGTTGTGTTTTTGCGTGACGCAAGAATAAAAAATATTTCCTGTGGTTCGTTCTCAACAAGTTAAAGATTTTTCTTTTAGCTTTGTCTATATATTTAATGATCGATTTTTTTCTTTTATATTATTAATATTATTTTTGTGTTTTATATTATAGCTAAACTTAAGGATTTAGAAATTAATTATTGAACTAAATAAATATATATAAACAAATAATGAGATCTATCTACGTTGTACTGCTTTGAGTGTTGTACATTAAACGTAACATGTAGTATATAAAGCTTGTAAGTGGGAAAGTATATGGAAATCGTAGGTTATGAAAAAAAAATCTAAAATCTAAAGTATGACGTAAAAATAGTGGAAACACGTTGCCTAAATTAAGTATATATTTAGGCTTATAAAAAATAGAAAACACGCACGCACGCACTAAAATATATAATGTAAATTTAAGTTTCGAAAAAAGCGTAACAATTCGCTGTTATATAATATGCAGTGGATATCAGTTGTGTGTTTGAACGTTAAACATTACAGTATTTGTAGTTCACATTATTGAAATATTCTCCACCTCTCGTATTGTACATAAATACCCAACTTAATTCATAAAATTGTGTAAGATGTTATGAATAACTTTACGGCTAAAATTTACTTCAACAGCTCCAAGATTTATATGCAGATATGTCACACATGGAAGGACAAATTTGACCAACTTATTGTTACTTTTAACGTATTTTGTGAACATAATATAAAATAATTGATAATAAACAAATAATATAAAATATGTAATACATGCAGCCTGCATACAAAATAACATAATTATAGAATAAATCTTAATATAATAACAGAATAAATATTTAAATAATTTGAATAATTGATAATCTCTATATGAACGAATGGTTTTTCTTTCTCTCACTAGTGTCCCCGGATTAAATTAATATAATTTATTCTGTAACATTTAATAACCAAAACATCTTGATATTTAATTTCCCCAGATCTTCCAGTGGATATATTTTACTTTTATAAGATAGAAGTTTGAATTACAATTAAAGATAGGTTTTGTTTGGAGACTATATAGGTTGATGGTTGTTTTATGGTATATTTATTTTTGCAAGTGCTTTAATCTCCTCATAAGAGTAAGCTATGTTCTTCTTTCCATCACAACTTTATCGTATCGTACCATAATAATATTATTTGTAGCCGATCATTCTAGAAATAGATTACTGCTAATTATTGGTTCCAAGATTTAAAGTAAATCATTCATATACTGTAACCAAATTGACTTCATATTTAATTTCTCAAGTTTTTTTCTTTCGAGGCCTAACGGTGGATACGTTCTGCTTTTATGAGATATAAATTTGAATTACCGATAAAATCATGTTCTTATACGGAGACCATAAAAATTGATCGTCGGTAATATCGTGTTTTAAGGTGTATTTCTTGATGCAAAAGCTATATTCTCCACATAAGAGTAGGTTAACAACGTTTTTTCGCTCCATCACATTATTACTATTAACCATATCTAAAGAAAGTCTATTTCACTTTACACCGTGAAGCTTTGTAACGTCATAAAGCTTTCAACTCAGTACAACAATAACAAAGTCTAAAGGTAATGGTAGAATACTTAAAACTTTATTAAGTAAACTATCTATGTAGGCAACATATGGATGTAATTACATATATGAATCCTAGTATTCAAAGGACAATGTATAAATAATGTAATTATTGTCACAGAGTAAATATCTATTTGTCTCAAGGAAGCTTTAATAACCAAGTTCATTAAAACTGTATCTACATCATATCTGTTTATAATGTATTATAATTTTCCAGTTACATTTAAATTGGCCTTTTACAAGCATTGATTTAATTATTTTAAGCATCATACATTTTAAGATGGTATACATAAATTATTGTCTAGTAAATAAAGCTGACAATGCTTTCTCATACTTAGTTAATTTTTGAAACGAACTACAACATTTACTATTTGTTTTAGTTTTATTTATAGGTTATACGGTAAAATTTCAGTTTCTCAGTACTAATTCCTTACTTACTGTCGTAATATTTGATTCTCATATGCCAACGTGAGCTCCATATAATCGTTACTAAAATACACCAAATGAAAGAAAACCTAATTTTTACAAATAAACGCTTTAGTTGCCCAGTCCAAAGACTTTGTGAGTACTGTAATATTTTCCTTTTTACAAAAATTATATTTTTTTTTTATTACTAATATTCTCTAATACCTTATTAAACATCCTTTCAACTAAATTATATTGACTAAGATACAATAATTAGTCAGCCTCTTAGTACAAATTATTTATTCACTTTCCTTTTTACATAAAATGTTATTTTATTTTAAATGTTTAATTATTGCTTCAACTGTCCTGAATTAAATAAATATAATGTATAACTCTTAATTCCGGGTTTCTGGTAAGTGGTTTTACTTAAAAAATTCCTTGGTTTTCTTAATTAGTCCTAATTTATGCAAATTTCAAGATTCTAAATTTATTATTATACTTATATTATATCTCTAAATGTCTCTATTATTAATTATTTAATTGTTCATTATACTTATAGTTCTTGCTTATTTTACTCTCACAGTGATGGTTTCAAATATTTTTCCTTTTAATTTGGCTTGTTCAATTAGTATGGATTTTTTCTAGGCTTTTCTTTTCTCACACATTCAAAGTTCAACTTTACTTTTTGAAATCCTCTTTACAACTTGTACGCATTGTTTTCATATATCGTGGCTAAAATTAGTTCTTCCCTTTTCTTCCTTATCCAATCAGAATATTCTATTTTCATCAGCTGTCTTTGCGTATTGATACTAGAGAAATTCTAGCCTCGAGCGCTAGCCTCAGTTCCGATATTTCCATACAATTTAATTCACTCAGCGACTACGCTTATCAAAAGTTCTACTATTTTTCTTTCACTTTTTTATTTTTTTATTTGTCTTTTAGCCTTTCATATTTATTTGTTTATGTCACTTTGTTTATTTTTAAATCACTTTAGTTTATTGGTTGGTTCACTTCTTATCCATCTATATTAATTTATTCTAACCTTACTATTTCTATTTTACATTACTATGTTTGTACTATGAATTCACCCAAGTTTATTTTCATCCTTATTATATCGTCACAGTACGTAATGAGATTGAAAAGTCGTGTTGTTCTAGTAAAATGTTTATTGGGGAAAATTGTTTTTTAATTTTATTTCATTGGTGATTGAAGCTTCCGCATTGTTGCTCATTATAGTGAATACTTAAGACGTTATTGGAGAAAATAATTGTCAATAATATAGTCTGGTTTAATATAATGCCTTTAATTAAATGTACAATCTGATTGAATTTTAAACCGTCTAATTATCAACCAAGATTATCGAAAATAATTGTTTCGTTTGGTAATGTTTTTATTTTGTTCACTTTTCTCTCTATATCTCGCTGCAGGTTCTAATTACATTATATTCTATTTGTTATAATTTAAGTAAAACAATTTATGTTGTTGTAAATATGATCCACATGCAATTTCACACGATTTATATTTGTAATAAAAGATTCATCCAAAAACAAAACGTAACAAATTAAGGATTCAATATGGACACTCATTTCTAGAATTCGGTATGGAACTATTTCTTTAGCAGGATATTTGTTTACTTATTACTCTGCGTCAAGGATCTGTTGACATGGGGCGGTAATACCTCACAATTAATTATGCCTGCAGTGTATCAGGGCTTAATGATAAAGAAAAGTTTGAGGAGGAAATCACAAGGGTTAATGTCTTTGCTGCATGTAGACCATAGATCCCTAAAGTGGACCATAAGTCCATGGAAGCGATCATTCCATGAAAGAGGATGGTCCAATGATTTCTTATTTCAACATACAAATCTACCATGATCAAAAACAAACGTACCATCGTCCTATATGTAGTTTTCTAATGTTGAAAATGTAATATTATCATTAATAGGAAGAATCGTCATTTGAAATTCCAGTATTGTAAATGATCGATCATTTAATAAATAATTATATTTAGAGATAATAATTTAGTAGTCTAAATACACATATTTGACACTATATACGTATATGTATTTTTCTGTCACTAAGGATTTATTTAATCTACACGGTTCCGTCTATGCGTTTTTGCAATTTTATATGAAAACATAGAGAATAAAAAATCCACTGAAGAAGCCGATATTTGTACTTAAATGGATATTCTTTTTACTGGTCTATCTATTATGACAACGTTTTTGGCAATTATTTCTGTGCTTTTTTGTACCACTTTAGCACCATTTGTGATAATTATTTTTCAAATTTAATAAGAATTCTATGTTTTACCACTCTGAACATCGTATTTATCAAAATTGGCATTACAATAACAATGCATAACACTTTTCCTAAAAAATAACAGTGTTTTCTCTTTTTACGTCATAAAAAGTTTGATTGTAACTACAGTTGATTGTAGTTCAGTCATATCAAAACTATAGTGCTATCTACAGCTATTTTCACAAACTACAAACATGTTTAGAAATTTTCACAACTGTTGCTTAAATACGTATAAATAAATTGACAAAATAAATCAGTCTAATTTTTTAAAAATAAATTAAAATACACTATTTCGCATCAGCAATAAAACACTTCGGTTATTTATAAGAACTTCAATATAAAACCCATTCAAAATAATAAATATAAAGTAAGGTAGTTTGACGCCAAGCAAAGTAACTAATTGGTTTTTCCCAATATGAAAATTTCATAAACAAAATAATGTTTTCTTTGATCCTCTTTAACATCAATCAAATAAAAAAGAAAAGCACAACATTAAATTAAAAGAGTGTGGTTGGCACATCGATTGTTTTTACTTTGACGACGATTGGCCAATTAATTTGAATAGCTCAATGTAATACAGCGGCGATATTTCTATATTCTCTATTGAACCAAATATATTTGCTATGAATAATTGCCATGTTTTATGATTTTATAATATTTCTTCTTCTTGTGATGTTGTAAAGGTTCCAACGGACCAACTAAGTTTTACTTGGAACACAAACCTTCTGAACAATGTATTATTTACATTAGTTTGCATACTAATTATTGTCCTTTAGAAATTACTATAACTTAATTGTTATCTAGTAATTCCATTGTTGTATTCTATGCTATTATAATTTGTCTGTTTCGAGGACAATCTGATTTATATACTTGTAAGCATATAACCATTGTGTTTCATGTTGTTGTTGAACAATACAGCCAAGGATTTAACACTTTAAATAATAAAGAATAAATTGTACATGTATACCTCATTAATGAATTTTTTTAAACTGTACTTCCTCAATAATTTATAAATTAATGTTTTGCTAAATTTGTCGCATAGATTGAGTTGAAATAATGTTCATCTTGAGATTTTAATAAGATAAAATGGATGTATCAATACAAGAAAACAATTGAACTTTTGCATAAGATAATACTTTATTTTTTTTAGTTATTATATGAAACTATTTTTACTTTATGTATAAAACAATATTTTTTTTAAAAGTATTGAAATTGTGGTCAAAATGTAATATAAAAAAATTAATTACAGTGATTAATGGGTCGTATAAACTGTATACTGAAAATCATACAAGTTCTTATAAGAAAAAGTTTGAAATTGAAAGAGTAGAAATATAGTTTCACCTACAATCACAAACTATTTATACCATGCTTTAAAATATATATTTTCTTTCTACCCAACACACAAGACGCAATTAGATAATTATTCAGCATTATTTGTCAAGGAAGCTTAATTAGGACTATAAAGTTCTCATCCACGGAATTACTGTTTAAGTGAGATCGTAAAATAACATCTTAAACCTCTTAAATAACATAAATGTTCCGAAACGTCGTCTTGAAGTAAATTTCATTAAGGTATTTGTTCTGCAGCTGAAGTCTGTATATTTTGCAAAGCTTATTAGATTTGAATTCGTCACAATCGAGGTCAGGAATAGTTAGCGAACTTTTGTGCCCTCTCACTACATTTTCTGCATACATGGTGTGCACACTTCTAAATCCATTTCCGAGTTTAAATGACTATGTAAAAAAACAAATTATTGACAACAATAATGCATAAAGAAAGAATTCTGTAATGCATATAGAAAAAATTCCGAATCATAAAGTGACTGTTAACAAAAAAAAAAATCTAAATTTTGTTTAGAAAGATGCCTCTAGAATTGAACCAAAACAACTTCTGAAGTTGGTCTTCTGATTTAAACCAACGTTTTCGTGATTCCAAACCACAATTTTTGATGTTTGTTATACTCTCGACGTTAGGTATATTTGAAATATTTAAAATTAGTTTTCATTTAAGTAAATTTATTTGAGGATTTATAGTATCCATGTTTGGACAGAATGTGATTGATTGAACGAGTTATTGTGTCAGTTTGAAACTTTAGGAACAGATGGATTGGTTAATTTCTATATTGAAAATATATTTATTGTTACTGTTTTATTGACATGTCTCTCACTGTTATGCAGTTGCATTATATTTTTACAAAAATAATTTTGTAACATTGTTATTAAACGTCATCAATGAATTTATTACATGTAGTAATTTATGTGTCAAATTTGTTGAAATTAGTTTAGTAATTTTGTAAAAAAAAAAAAAATTATTATTATTATACAGTTTAATATAAGTATGTTTAATCTAGCAATTGTAAATATTAAATTTTGTTCTCAAAATGTTTCGTATATTTAAAATTGTTTCAAATACAGATTGTTTTTGTAAAATACATGAACTTTGATATATAATAATAACATATTTATATTCATATATAATATTTAATAATAATATTAATATATTATTATTCATATACTATATTTATATATAATAATAAAGATTTTCAAGTCTGCCATTATTTCCTTCTTAAACTTAAATAAAATATATTTAAATTATTTACGGTAAATATGGAACCTTTAAGCGCTCTAATCAATTAGGATTGAATTTATAAGGTCTGGCAGGTTTGTATCTACTCAAAATTGGAATATTATTTGTATGAAAATATTTTAAATCGTAACCTTCATACTACGTCCTAAAAATGACCTTGGTTTCGTTTATTTTTTTAGTGATCAAATTGTCGTTTTTGTATGTCGTTGCAAATATTTGGTAAACATTTTTTTTCCGAAATCAGTACATACACAAAATTCTATTACATACATAAATACATACATGAATGTGTATTAGGCTAGATAGAAAAAAAAGTATCTTGTAAAATGGTCTATCAATAAATTTATGCAGACACACTATAATCCAAATACTACACTTCTTTAGAATAAAATTAGAGTGACTATGCGTTTTATTTTATTGAAAGATTTCTCGTATTTTGTCTTAATGCATATTTGTTCGAAGGATGTGAATGAAGTCGTGAAAACTAAATACAGTAAACGTTCTTACTCTGAATAAGGAAGTTTTTAAGCCAGTAATATCAACAATGATGTAAAGTTAATGTAGTTTTAATTAGAGAGGAAACTGTGAACACTAAAAACAGTAATTGATGAGGAAAACGCGCTCATTTTGTTTAAAAAAATTCTTAATGTTATAGTTAGACAAAAAAGAGGAAAAAAACAAAAACAATTTAAAATAATATTTATAACCAATTACTGTAACGTTATTAAGCCCATTTTACTGCATTCTATTGAAAATTTAAATATGAGAACCGATTACCATCTTTAGACTGTGATGTCAAAGTAGGTTGTGAAAAATAAAATAAAAACGAAGATAACCAACTTAATTTCCTCCAGCTTATTGAAAAACTGTGGAGCTAATTTGTAGATTAAGATAATGTTTTTATAATCTGAAATAAGCCCATTCTGTCTATCCATTGTTCCATTTAGATTCTCACATATTATACGTAGTATAGAGAAAGTAAGGTTATGTGTTTTGTTGTTATAACGGTTGTGAAGTCCTCTAAATACAATACAGTTCTGTCTGTTGTCTGCGCAGTATTATACAGTCCATATAGTTGTGCCGATGTTGATCAAACTTGGTATGAACATGTTTTAGGCATATCCCGAGACTCTTTTATTTTTTTAAATTGTTCGTTACCTCAAAATTTGTAGTTATGACAAAACACAAAATTTAGATTTTCTCAAACTCGGTTCTAATGCTTTATATCAAATTTTACAGTGAATCCTCTAAGAACCCAAGTAAAACTATTCGTTTGGTCACTATCTCCCCAAAAATGCTGGGTTATGAGTTACCGTTATAAAAACGTATGCATATCAGTCACTTAAAAACACATGATGTCTTAAGGCTATAATGTGTCTATAAGTCTATAAGGCGATTTCATTTAAATTTTGGTAAATGTGAAGAGTAAACCTCAAACCAACGTGCAAAATTCCCAGCAAAAGAAAATTGGGGTTCAAAAATAGTTTCTAAATATGAAAATGAACCCTTAACTGCCGTCATTAAAATCTCGATTCCAATAATTCAATTTACGATTAGGGCGAGTTGGTTAGGTTAGGTTATTGCGATATATTTTAATATTAAAATATACATTTCATAACAAGTTGATAGCCTAATATAGGAAACCTTTTACATCAACTTCTTTCCCAGAATAAATACTCAGCAATAAAGTTTATTACATTGTTTTCCCCTCTGTCAAGTAGTATAAAGACTTTTAGGCAGATACGACAAATATTAATTTTGGTTAGTACATTTTTAATAGTATATTTCATCACTAGGACCAAAAGTGAAGCTTTAGGAAAATGAAAGATAATCGAAAAGCTTCTTTTGGTCCTAGTGATGAACTATATTTTTAGTTATACTGCAAACAATATAGGAAACAATTTCACAAAAACTAAAATGTTATAACCTATTTAATTTCAAAAGTTTGGACAAGTTACACAAGTTTGCAGCTTATTACAGCTGTTTAGTTTGTGTTAGTGGTACTTATTTATAAAATCGATGGTAACAGCTGTTTTATCTGATATTTACAATCGAGAGTATCGGTTGTTTTTATAGAATCTTTACAATCATTAATTAATACGTATAAGCGAAGTAACAGCTGACGACCTCGACCTCAGCTGATGTTTTTAGGTCCTAGGACTAAAAACAACAACTTTATCATCTCTATGCGTGATTTAAAAACAGCTGTTTATGAAGCAGTATGACGAAAAATATTTAATAGGCGGGGTGAGAGAAAGCTATAGTGTGATGTTTTAATATCATATTTCAATCAAAGTCGGCATATTATAATTACGACCCTATAATGATAATAATAATAATAATAATAATAATAATAATAATAATAATAATATATATTATAAGTCGTTAATATGTATAAATGTGTACATATAGACTTTGTATGTAGGTTGTTTCATTTGTATTTTGCTGTGTGCTTTGTAGACATAATATGTAAATTAATTTATAGAAACACACATGTACCAAAATAAACTATTGAGGTCAAGTACCTGTGTATTTTATCGTGAATTGTTCCCGTAAAATGAGACATTGTGTTTTTATGTAGTAAGAGGTTTGATTAAAAACCATTAAACCTATCGACTATTGGGAAATGAATCGTTTTTTTTATTACCCGGAATCATTTTATTAGCTGAACAATTACAAAAACCTTCGTAATCTTGTAAACATCGTTCAGCTAAACCAATTGCCGCAATTTAAATTACATTCTCCTCTCTAATTTAATCGTACATTTCATAAAATCACTTTTTTAAATTTTACGAGATGTACGCCATAGCGGGAATAGGTAACTCGTATTTTGTGAACTCCAAATATTATAAAATTGTATAACGCGTTTGTTCTTAACGATTTGAGCTCCTAGATAGATTATCAGACCTTCTTCATACATCTGCCTGTTTGTATTCCTGTATGAAGTATGTTTGTCACACATTATCTAAAGATTGTATTTTCCAATTAACTAATATTTTAAAGTTTAATATAGGTTACGTTTCTCTTGGGTGATAGACTTTGGGACCAATGGCAAAAGGGTTGCGGGTGAAAATTGGGGTGAGGGTGGAAATTGATTGAAACTTATTATCTCACGATTGGATTGTTCAAATGATACAATGTTTTGCAAGTTGGTCTAGGATAGGTGTCTTTTTTTAATGATCAATTCAGATAAAATTTATAGTATTTATATTTTTGGGAGTTACCTTAAAATATAACGATGTATTTAAACTTCAGTAATAATAGAGTACAGTATCCCCAAGGTAGGAATGTGTCTGGGGTGGAGAGGAAAAGAGGGGCCCCCACACTTCGTTTGTTGCGTTTGCTTTCAGCGGTACACCCCCAATTAAAAAAAAATATAGACCTCAAATTAATGCTTCTGTGTAAACGCCTTCCTTACTTTCGGGTTTTTTATCAGTGTAAATAAGAATAAAACGTTTACAAAATTAAACTTTTAAGGATTAACTGTAGCTAAGCAGTAACTTGTCTACCTAGTTTTCTTGGAATGGGTTGTACCGTCAAGTCAGAATAGGGAAGCAAGTAGAAGGGAGGAACACCCCCTTACACCAGACACACTCCTAGTCTGAGGCTACTGTAATATGAATTGTTCGAGGTAATAAAAATAATATGCATTGCTCGATCATATATTTACAATAATTTTACACTTGAAAAGAAGAGAAAATGTTATGATATATGCTTTTCATATAATTTTCACAAAAGGTTTATCTAATCATAAGTTTGTGTTTACAATTAATTATCGTTGTCAGATAACGCCGAGCTAGGTTTAATTACGGTAATTTGAATCCAACAGTTGACAAATCGTTTCCGTCGATAACCGTGATGAGGTGATGGATCTCTAATCACATAATGTTTATGGGTCAGACGTCATTCCTCTAATTTTAATTTATTGACAACCACGAGTTTGTTTCCCATGTTTTAAATATTCGTGACGTGATTTGTTGTCCATAATAAACGTTAATACAAAATTAGCAACGTGGAAATACTAGTCATTCGAAATAGAAAATATGGCGTAAGTAGATTTCTTTATTAGTTAGTGGATACTTGTTATTTATGAGCCTCAAAAAATATCACTTTTAATCCAATGTCGTAAAATTATATTTCTCTGTGCAAAATCAAAAGTAATAATTTATTTTAAATCATTATTTATTATCTGCAGGTTAAGCAAAATCAGGAACACTAATTTTAAAAAAATAGAAAGAACAATCTGCTAAAAAGTTTTATATAATATAAAGTTACAAAACGCTGCTTTTAGACTTTTGTCTTGAGAATTAGTTTTTGGAAGTTTAAAGAAAAGTTATTTTCAAGTTTAAGATGTGCGTACATTTAAAAGTATAATTTATGTGTATTCATCAGGGGGTAATAAAGTACTCCCCTAAATTTTTTTTTATATATATTTCAAATTTATACCATACCACTTTGGCACATAAATATTCCTTTTTAAGGTAATCTGAAGTGTCAGCCGCCATCTTGAAAATTAATAACATTTAAAATAGCTAAGGATTTATGTAATACGTAACTTAACATCGTCTCTTCATTCTAAAAGCGTTTCTACATTCCTTTTCTTTACAAGAATGAATATGTTTGTATTTGTTGAATATGGATAACAAATAGTTTTGATAATATTATTATTATCAATGTAGAATTGAAATTAATATTTTTAAATTTTAATTTGTCAAACAGTTGTACCAACTAATACCAGTAGAGTATTTATATTCCCACATACTCTTCTATTAACTCTAAAATAGATTGGATCTGTAACAACATATTACAAAGTATAACTTATAAAACAGTTGGCGTAGTGTTAATAAATCAATACAGGCGTTTAAGTAATTAATACAATAAATAGAATTTACAAAACACTTAACAAATAAAAGATCACGTTAAATTATTTACAGATAATGTTATAATGCAAGCTTTTTTGAAAACTCAAATTATTTCCCACAAAGGCAATATCATGATCTTCCTTTCGTGAGATTACATTTATTTAATCACAGATTTTTAATATATGTTCTGAAGTGGCTTATTATTTTAGTTTTTATTTGTGTCATAATTTCAACAATCACAAGTGTTTTGAAGTTAATGTATTTCTTTTTTATAAATAACTAAAACTTAGACGACAAATGAAGGATCGTTTTGAATAAAATAGTGGTGTAAAAATTTATTACATAAAACTGTGTACTAAAATTTACAATTAATTTTCATAATAGCAGAAGCATGATGGTGGTCGAGATTTAAGATTGCCATTTATGTACCAAAGTGGTATAATATGGCCCTGAAATCTCATATTAAAGATTTAAAAAAAAAAAAAAAAAAAAAAAAAAAAAAAAAAAAAAAAAAAAAAAACATTAATTTGATGGATGAACAATTTATTTACACCCTCATTTACAGTTTTATTTACAAAACTAATAACAATTTTACTGTATAAAAATTTAGAAAGCTTAAGAAAAGTGTGCGGGTTGAAACGGAAATAAAAATGTTTTAATTTATATACTTGAATATCGTTTATATTACAATGAAATTTCGTCAGTAATGGAAAGCAAATACTCCAGAAATATTTTGCTTGGAGTACTTACTCGCTCAACCAAGTATTATATTTCAAGCCACTTGCACAGCCTTGGTGTATACTTATATAATATGACTCATCTCTCGCCTCAAAATATACACATTACTTCTTTGGTTTAATTGCTTTTCAAGATCAAACCCATCCCTCATTCTTAAAGAAACATGTTACTTTAACTAATTACATATATAAATTACTTTCCAAATTATGACACTTAATTCTTATTGTGATTTTATTCGGATTCAATGTTACAAATATATCCTAATTTTTTAGAATATTTATTGAGTTCGTAAAGTATTTTAAATTATTGTCCAATATTAAAAATAATAATTTTTTACGGCGTTTTTTTTCTGATTTTTGGTTATGTACTTTGAATAAAATTTTGATTTCGCTATTAATGATGTCTCAGAAGGAAATTATGTAAAATAATACACTGAATCACGTTTCGACCTAAGATGGTCATTTATCAAGTGTAAAATAAAACTATCGAAATGCAGCCTATTTATAACTTAAAACTAAAACGAAGTGGTGGTTAAAAAATAAACAATACCTAAGCAGAGTTAACAGACACTTAGAATAATTTAAAACTTGCAGTTTAATTTTTAAACAGTGGTCCAAATTCAATACAAAACTAAACAGCAAATATTTGCTTCCGACAGTTTGCATTTTATAAGTCAGCAATTTTAAACAAATTCAATTGAAAAGCGTGTTTATGAATTTAAAAAGATGATGGAAATCAGTTATGAAAAACGATGGGGAACAGATTATTGCATACACCGTATCTTTAACTGCTCTTGATGAAATCGTGTAAATTTTCTTCTTTTTCTATTATATTCTAATTGTTTTAAATATCAAACGTAATTTAAATAAATATTGAGCTTGGCTTGTGAGATAATATTAGATTTAAAAAAAAACTCGAACACAAGATCTCACAAAAATTACGTTTGTTTAATCAAACCCGTTTCAACGACAAAGTCGCCATCCTCAGTGATACATGAGCTACAATAACAATACTGTAACTAAACATTTATAACTAAGTTTTAGTTATAGTTGTTATTGTAGCTCATGTGTCATTAAGAATGGCGACTTTGTCATTGAAACGCGTTTGATTAAATAAACGTAATTTTTGTGAGATCTTGTGTTCGAGTTTTTTTCTATCAAACTTAATGGAGATGTAATATTTGTATTCATCTTATAATAACATAAAAGAATTTTTGGTTAAACAATTACGATATAGCAATTCAATTCACATTTCAAGACAATGCGTAATTATTTAATAAAATGTAAGAAATCAAAAAATCCCATTTATCTTGTATAAAGTCCAAAATAACTTTGTCTGAAGGATTCCTTAAAGATAAAAGATTGACCAAATGTGATAAACATACCGTAACTAAGTTTCTAATAGACATTTCGTTTGTATTGAACGAAGTTAGGTTACTTTATTTTATAAAGTAGAACGTCATTAATAGGCAATAAAGTAAATATATACTACCAATACGAGTTTGGAGCATTTTTATGATCTGTTTGTTATTTAGACAAAAAAAAACAACATTTTTTAGATACTTCCTGAAAATATTATTGTATTCTATTTAATTTCAAAATGTATATTAATTGCTATTTTATTGGTTACAGTGACGAAATTTATTCGAATCGGAATCGCGGACAAGAATGATAATCCTCCGTACTTTGACAAAGCCCTCTATGAAGCGGAAGTGGACGAGAATGAAGATATCCAACACACAGTCCTCACTGTCACCGCCAAAGATCACGATGAGTGTAAGTACAACAATTATTATTATTGGGTATTAATGCATGTTTGGAGCTCTACCATTGTTATCAAGTTTAATTGAACTCAAGTTTGATCTATTTCTAGTCGTATTGATTTCAATTGTTCTTAGTGATTATAGACTACATTTTGATCGATTACTGTAACCTAGACTATCTCATCAAACCTATGACTGACCGACGACGTGATAACAGCAGTTTCACTAAGTTTCTAGTTTGTAAGTTTCTTTTATTCTGTATCATAAAATAATTTAATTAAAACTGTGACTGACATTCTGAGTGGTTCCCAGTAGAGTTCGCATTTTATTTTCCTATCCTGAGTCCAACTCAGGGGAGGCCAAACGTCAACTTGTTTTTTTCCATTATCAATTATAATATATATTAGACAATATCAGTCCTTGTAAATTGTTTCTGCATGAGAGTGATAAACAACATAAATTGTTTTCTTATTCAATTAATTCCACTATAGTTTCATGAACATGTAACAGATTCTACTGGAAATAGTTGCATTAGTTAGACTATGCTTCCCCAAAACGCGAGGTTGCTTAAATCAAACCCATGATAGTGAAGCAACAAATTGATTTATATCCATTTTAATGCAAAAGTATCGATTAAAATTAGGATACGTTCATAAAGATTTACAAATTAAATATATGGTAAAACGTATATTCAATTTTATTAAACAACGACAAAATTTCTCCTAAAGTAAAATAATTAAAACTTGTTAAATAAGACAAACTGGTGTGTTCATATTTTTTTAAATAGAATCTCCTACATCAAAATATGTTGTCATTTTTCACCCACTCGTTTTGACAGGTCACTTATCAACTTATCGTACCTCGCTTTTCAAATCGCCAAGTTATACGATTTATTATGCTAAAACTATCCTCTTAAACGATAAAGTTGTAGACAGAAAGCTGCCATCAAAACAATCTAAACAAAATGAGTTAACGCTAACAAAACAGTCTAGATTTTACATTTCACATTTACAGAGAAAGTTGTGAATGGTCTAATCGATGTTACATTTTTCCAAAGAAATAAAATTACAATTCTGGGTTAAATTAAAAAAGAAAACTAACCATTATAGCTCTAATTATAAACTCTATTTCAATGAAATACGATTTAATTAAGCCGAGTTTATGACACAAACAAGCAAGGTTAGGCTACGAATATGTTTAAAGTAAACAATAAAACAATTTAATAATGTTATGAGGGGAATACTCTTCTATATAAATAAATATACGGAGAGAAAACTCAGTTATAAAGAAATTTACATTTTTCAATCCAGAGATTCTTAGGAAGAAGGAGATGGACATTATTGAAGGTTAATATTTGGTTTTATTAAAGTTAGTGCAGTGTTTTTACACGGTTTATCAATTTAATTTCTTACATTTACATTGTATAGATAAATATGTGTTATTGGTAAAAAAAAAATCAATATCATGTTTCGTGAAATATCAGTTTTGTGGATAATGAATAAAAAAAACGTAGTTTACCCACATATCTCTTTGTACCTACAACGTATTCGTATATGTTTTCTCTACAGCCTAGGCGAGTGAACAGATTTTGATCAAATTTAGAATACGCGCATTATTTGGCCACATCTAGAGTTGGGTTTTCACAGGTTCTATAACTTCAATTTGGGGGTAGAAATAGGAAAAAAAACATAACTTTGGAATTTCTCGGCTTGAAAAGATATCCATTAGAATATGGTCTTTAAGGACCCAAATAATAGATATTGGAGTGTGTATGGGTGTAGTGTTACTATCTCCCCAAACATACCATTGATGTGTGTATGTGTGTGTTTCTAGTGCTACTGACTCCCTAAAAACTGCAATTAGAGTGGTGTGGGTGTAGTACTACTTACTACCCACCCAAAATACCATTGGAGTGTAAAGGTTTAGTTCTACCATCCCCCTAAAAATACCATTGAACTGTGTGTGGGTGTAGTGCTACCATCTCCCAAAACATACTATTGGAGTGTATTTAGATGTAGTGCTACCATCTCTCCAAAATTATCATTGAACTGTGTGTGCGGGTATAGTACTACAATCTCCCCCAAAATGTCATTGGACTGTGTGTGGATGTAGTGTTACTTACTATCTTCCCCAAAATACCATTATTGGACTGTGTGCGGGTGTAATGCTACAATCGCCCCAAAAATGTCATTGGAGTGGTTGTGGGTTAAATGCTATATTAGGACATTATTTCTAATACAAAAAATCTTCCAATATTGTTCAAATTTAGGCGATGTGTGAAAATTAATGTGTTAAATCAATATAACAAATCGCAAGTAAAGAAAACTACAGTTCAGGAATAATTGTCAAAAACCAAAAATAAACTTGATCGCCATATTTAAAAATTCAATTTCAATCCAATCCAATACTCCTGAGAACAGTTTATGGTAATAGCGAAATCATCTTATGCTCTATTTAAATATGTAATTATGTTTTAAAATATTTGTTTTATAAAATTTGCAAAATGTTGACCGTTAACATTATAAAGTGTGAGAAAGTTATCGCATTGTTTATTTATAATCATTTCTCTTCTAGTATTACATTTAGATAATATCTTAATATTCAGACTTGTATCCTGTTGATTGGTTGATGGAAAACAACTCCGCAAGTTTAATCCTCACAAAATCCACACGAAAGTTGTAATCTCTCTATACCCAGTGTGAAACTTATGAGACAATTACAAAAACAAAGAAGCCTCATTATTTGGAGCATTAGGTCTATTTGTTATTGATTTTTATTTTCGCTCCACTAACTTAATAAAAATCATTAACGTTTAATTAAAATAAATACCTGTATATAAGCTTTTAGATTCATTGAATTTTAATTGGAATAAGGAAAGCTCATTTCTTTTAAAGTGTGTAACCAATTGGAATCTTTTGTGTGAATCTTAATTGGTTTAATTCGTATAATAATATCAGCACACCAAAACCAGGAAGAAGCACGTTTTGTAGATGTGGACCCTAATTAAAAGACTTAATTTTAATAAATTTCTTTTACGACGACAAATTGCATTATTACTAGCCGAACAGTTTTATTCTCTTTGTCAGGTATTCTATATTCCTTATTAAATTTGTTCTCTGACTTTGCTTTTACCAAACAATAAACGTTAAAAAATTTTAAGACGGACGATTTTATTTTAATAAAACCAAGAACTTAAACGACAGTGAGGAATAGATTTATCGTTCCATAATGTATTACATATTAAATAAACCTAATATAATTACTTCTGAATATTAAGTTTATTAATCTATTTGTGTATGGATACATTCATGTGGAGTATTATACTGGATATAAATAATAATATGTATATAAAGATGCATACATCACAATATGTTTTGGACAACTATTAACTTAGAATAATTTTAAGTGCAAGTTTTTAATTTTACAAAAAGCCTAAGAGAGAATTAACAGATTATACCAGTTCTAGGATATAAAATAACAAACATAAGGTGGAAAATTAATTCTCCATTGACTGGATGTTCTAAAAATATAAATTTTAATATCTATTATAGTATCAAATGTTTACAAAAATTGTATGAATGTTAAGTTATTGTAAGTATACTAACTTTACATTACTAAGTAAACTGTTAACACCTTGCTAGTGATAACTTAAAATCTAATGTAGTTCTTCTAATAGAGTATACATGCAATTTATTTAAATAAGACAGCCATTGTTGAGATCTAGTAAAGGCGAAAATCCCCAGACACTGGTGCAGTGAAATTTCCAAATTTGTTATCTAGGTTTGGACTTTACCCTAAAATGATACAACATGTTGGTTTTTGTTTGGAACATAATATGAAATAGTATCTATTCATAATTCATGTGGATGAGTAAATATTAATTGTTTATGCTACTGAAACGAAATAAAGCTATTTACAGTTTAATATCCAATGGAGTTGAATGAAACTGATAAGATTCTTTAGTCATAATGAAAGGATATGGTGATCTGTAATGATCGTATCAAGAAATGTGTGATTTGTTTAATGAATATTTCCCTCACCATCCTCCAATAATCAAATCTACCGTTTCACAATAGTCTGCCGTTTACAAGAAACTACTAGAAGTACAAAAGACCGCGGTCCCTCTGGTAGGCGAATATGATGATGTCTTTGAACGTGTTACAGTCATTCGTTGAGAATCATCCCACCTCAATGAGAAGGTAGCGAGTGAATATTCTTGTAAAATAGAATTTCTTTTGCTAAGTTTTTAAATAAAGAAGATATGAAAAAAACAAGGGCCTAAAAAAATCACATGGTATATTAATTAATAATCATACCGTCTTCAAGATATTACATTCCTTATCTTTCCGTTACATACGTATAATGCGATTTGTTATATTTGCATATTACAGGGTTAATTTAAATAAAGAACTTTTTTATCTAACGCTATATGGATTAACTCTTCTTTACGTTCCAGTATTCTGTGTTCCTGGATTTTATTTTATTTCTTTACCCATATTTAACACTGTGCAACCCGCCTAAACTTTGCAGTTGTTCTCTCTTTCTTTCTTTGGATTTATTACTTCCTATTTTTCATTGCTCTCGGAGATTCAACACTAAGATTGTCTTTAGAAGAAGCATTATTTCGTGTACAGTATATTTATAACATGTTCTAAGTCTACCTTAGCAGAAGTCGTTAAAAGTTTCATAACAACTCTCCCTTATCTTTTCACCAAAAAAGATTAAAAAAGTATTTTTATTATACTGTGCGTTATCAAATATTTTTTCCAATAATTATTGAATTCATTTTGTAATTATTATTTTCCTTGTAATCTTAGTGAGGCTGTTTAAGATACAGATACATAACCCTCCAAACTGTTAGTCCTAAAGATAAGTAAACATGTTAATACAAATTTTCAATATGGAATCAGTAAGAAAGGCAGGGTCAACGTTCTGTCCCAACTAGTAACAAACAGATGTTACGTGGTCTAGCTAGATAATTATAATGGTAAAAAATATGATTTTTTTTTATTTACAAGGCACTTTTAAACACCTACAAGCAAACATAAATTGACAGAATTGTGGAGATTTTAAAACAAATTAAAGAAAGCTCAAGAATCGACACTCTTGTTTAGTATTAACTTTAAATTGTTTAACTATATCCCATGTACTTTGGATATGATGAGATATTAATTCAAAGGGTTCGAACGACTTTATTTCTCCTGTGGGTTTTGTTTACGAACGTTGGACTTTTTGTAATTTTATTGTAAATATTATTAAAGATTTAGTGATCAAATATTTTGTTTAAACTTGCGTTGTGCCTGATAACATTTCTTTTAATCTGGTCTGTTGATCATTGGTCTTAACATGTAGCTGGAAACGTAACCCATTTCAATTTTGCAGTTTAATCAAATAAATATATTTATTGAACCTGTGCCGCTCGTCAAGCTGAACAAAATGAGCTCCTATATGTCAATGTAGGATATATAAGTCTAAGTAAAGTCCCGTTTGTAATTATAACGGATTTTGCTCTGGATAACGAGCTGCGCATTCGCCGAATCATCGCGTTCAATACTTGCTAGTTGTTAACTTCAATGTTCCAATATGATAAAAAATATTTAAAAAAACATTACATATTGTTACTTATATTTACAAGCAATTGCGTGAAGCTTATGGATTAGGTGAGGCAGTGATTTCGTTTAATTTTTGAGAAGGCCTAAAATATTCCCCAAATCGAAGAAAGTTAAGAAACGATGATTTGGTGGAAAAGTAAACATAAATTTCGTGACGATCATCTCAACTCAATTTCACAATTGTCTCCATTATTTTACGTTTTGTATATTGTGATATTGGCAGTTTATAACTGGTCTACACAATAATGTAAAATGTTGAACCAAGTAGAAATATCTGGTTACAGCTTAACGTTTTATTAAAAGTAATTAGATCTATTTTATGCCCAAATCGTCATTGTAGATGATACTTGAATCTTACATAAAAATGATTAGTCAAAACATACAAGATTTTTTACATGATTACAGTAAACTATTACGTTCTAAACTGACCTGAAATCCGACTTCAATTTCTGGTAGCCTACTAGATAGTGTATTTTTTGTTTGTATTTTATGATATGAACATTTACATTTGAACATTGAATGTCTTTTTTTTTACAGTACGAAATACACTTAATATCATTGGGTACGGATTTTAAAAAATTGTACTCAATATACTATTGTGGGACGACGCTCCCAAAAACTATTTAAAACTAACAATATATTGAATTTTTATGACATTTTTGTAACAAAGAAACTTGTACAAGATATTTTAAGCAAGTAGATTCGTGCTAAATTTGAAGAAATACAGACAAAAATTGCGACTAATGTAACGATAAGAAATATGGATGAATTTCAATGCACACTTAGAGCGTGTTCTGAATGGGGGTGAGGAGAGGGGGTTGATTATTAGTATTCATCAATGGTCTCAATTTTGCACGAGGGTGACTGTATAACTATATTTCTAAAGGAAACGCTCTAAAAATACTTAGAAGCTGAACTTAAATTTTAAAAATCACTCACATAAGAATTGCATTTTTTTAAAATCAGTTCTGATCTTAATACAGATTTTTTTTCTTTCTAGAAGATATTAATCTTTTTACATTAAAAACCATGATATTTCTGTACACTTTGCTTTATACTTATAATACGTTAAAGAATATAGAATACGTTTGAAGTCTTTAAAAAATAACTTATTCGTTATAATAATCTAGTATTACAAATACCTTACCTAAAGACCAACATCTTAACGCAAGTTTCGTAAAATTAATTTATACAATATTTGTCTTTTATTTTATATTATGTTTTTTACAATTTAAAAATATAAAGTTAAAAAAATATTTTCTTGTTTTAAATTTTGCTATTTATGAGGTTTTTAACTCAATACATTTAATGTTGTCCTATTTATTTAATAGCGCACTAATCATTCACCGTGGTCTATTTATTTTAGACTAATCATTCACTCTGGTCTATTTACTTTCTGTTCACATTAACATCGGTCAATTGAACTTAAAATATAGTTTAAAATAGCGACACTGATAAATTGCATTCAGGGTTTTCCGGACGTTTTAAAACAGTAACTCGTTGATCCGTAACACCGTTTCAGATAATAACTGCATTTTACTAATTTTAATGTATTTAACAGCCATGTCAATCTTTTTATGATAAACAATGTGTTTAAACAGTTGCTTAAGAGCGTTTCTCTTTCTTTCCTAATATTCTCCATGTCCTGTGACGTCATAATGTGAGATTACATTCCTGATTTTATTATTCTCTTTAAACTTAAGTATCAATAAGTATCTAAAGGAAAGAAAATACAAATTTCGTTGAACAAAATGAAGTTTCAATAACAACTAAGTCTTCATCCTCAATTTGGATCAATTTTAAATACACCTTTTATGGATACACATTGTATCACTGCATATTTGAGTTTGTGTAAAATTTAAGTACAAGTAACAACTGAAGATAACTTACTCGTTGAAACGTCTTCCCTTTTTTAAAATAAAATATTAGTTGTGAAAACTTGTGTTTTCTTTCATGAGGAGGTGGACAACATGTGGAAACCCACAATTGTTGCTTTTTTAAGTGAAATGAAATAAGTTAAAATCATGCGTTTAAGACACATTGCTTTTTCTTATACTGGGTAAAAATTATTAAGTATGATAATGGTAGAAAATAACATTTCCCGTAAATAACATTTTTGTTCCAAATTAATCCAAAGTTTTAAATTGCTTGTTCAAGTTTAAACTTACTTTCTTATTAATATTGATTGTTGTGTTTTGTAAATCACTACAACCCACAAGTCTACATATACGACATTACACACACAGAACGTTCATTATTGGTTATTTAATACTAAAACTACTCCTTTAACGACCATTTTGTAGTTTGTTAAATATAATATCCTGCAATTGTGAATGTCGATACAGCAATTTTAATGGAAGTGTTTATCTACAATACAATCAGTATCTTCAAACTTTCGAGTCTTAGCAATCAAACAAACTGCACGGGCGGGGCGGTTAAAAAAAATATGGGCACAGAACTTTGTCAAACTTGTTGCGGCATTCCTGGCACATTCCTAACAGCAATGAACAAGGCCAATGTATTGACACAACTATTTCAACAAACTATTAATTACCACTTAATTAGAATGCCTCAACTAAGTGAGTTTTAATACAGGTTATATTATGTTCAATATAACCTAGCTACTAGAATCGTTTATCAGTATATAGATTATTGAATTACATCTCTTTCTAAAATTATATTAGAAATAACTTAACATTAATGGAATTGTGTTAAATTTACTTTTGATAAACCCTGTATAATGTATGTACCACATTTATTAGTTTGTCTTATTGTAGGATTTATGTTAAACACATTTTAACTCCTTCATTCCATTCTATATGTAATTCAAATTGGTTACATAAATCCAATTTAGCTAAAAAGGAGAAAATATATGTATTTTATTTTTAGTAGATTAATGCCCACGTGTACTGTAAATTGTCATTATTTGCTTAGCAAATAAATTACCAACAAATACAGCCGAACCGTAATTTAACCTTATCGCTTTTTTTATTCTATAGTTAGGCAATTTCAGGTTATTTGACTAGAATCCCTACAAGTACACAAAAACCAGTGCTTTTTAATTTATTCCATTTGTTTTCGTGGTTTACACAAATAAGGTGTGTGTGTTATTTGGATCTTGCTATAAAATGGACGGAAAAGAAACGGCTAGGGTTCGAAAGACTCATTTATTTAACTGTCTGTAGGCAATCATTAAGGTATGCTTAATAACTTTATATTATTTGTAATGTTATTGGCTCAATAAACGAACATTGCTTTGGGAGTTGGTTGGAACTGTAGCTTTGACAGTAAAGCCCGTTCGTCCATTGGTTCTAACTTAAAATAAAAATGATCAAACTGCGACAGAAAAATATATCAATTCCGTTCAGTAAATTGAGGCGTAGGTCTGTTATTTATTTATCAACTTGAAAATAATTTTAAATGTCAATGACAAAAATTAAGTCATTTTTTAAAACAATCTTGTTTGCAGAGGTAGTTTTATTTATATTGATGATGTGTTTCCAAATGTAACGTTAACTGCATTTCTTAATTTTAAAAACTGTACAGTTAATTTCATCCTGAATTATTTTTACTCAAATTTATGCCCACTGCAAGTTTCAATTCTGGAAAAAGGAGTTTAAATTTGTAAAACATAGGTTGTGCGATAATAATCCGCATCATCTTCCCAAACAGCAAGTAAACAATAGCTTACATTTTCTAACCAAACTACCGAGTGAAATCTGATTTTGTTATTTTAAGGATTGTTTTCCGAAAAGGATTATCAAGTTGCAAGTTGAGTTGCTTTAAGACCTATAATCCATCGAAGGATTACGCAACTTTCTTACGCCGTCCTACTTGCACCATAAACAAGATAAAGGCAACCATTTAAGTAGCAGTAACACTTTCAGTAAATCTTTTCATTTATGATTCATTAGTCTTCTGAGATTCTGTATTGAACATTAGTTAGAGTGCTTTTGTAGACGCTTAAGTTTTCTGTTTTATAGTAAACATCAAAGTATGATCCCAACTGATAAGTTCATGCTCAAAAGTTGGTACCTTGTTTCATTTTGATTCTATAATTATTTTAGTTAATTTTTAAACTGGTAGAAGCGATAATGTTTAAGTGTTTACACTACATATATTATTACTATTTATTTTTTAATTTAATTTAATATTATTATTTATTAAGACGAATTATTTCGAACGTTGTGTTTTTTCTAGAAGAAGTAGGCGGGATAATTTATGTTTCTCCTTGTTTGTTATAATATTTATTTATTTTTATACCATCATAGTGATACATGTATTCACATATAAGCAATAAAAATATGTTAAAATAGTTTCTACATGTTAGGTGTTTTCTAGGATAAAGACTTTTTATTAAAACACACATAGCATAACCTATATTAATGTTCTTAGAAAATGTCCTAGATATAAAATAGTGGAACCTTGTTAACGAACCAATAGCCCGCGGATATTATGCACTGTATTTCTTCGTATTACAGTTAAGTTAGTTAATTTAGGACAAAAGCTGTAGTAAACATACACAACTGTGAACTATGTACCAGATAATATACTAGGAACAATATTGTGCGGTACATTTGTGATGAGGAATTGCTTGCGGACAAATCTCTTCCGCTTGAAAACACATTTAGTATTTTACAAACACTGAGTAAAGTGTGTATTCACTTGAAATAGCAAACTTTTGAAAACTTCCATCATCAAATGAAATAAATCTTAAAGTTTTTCACAATAAACTTTTATGGACTATTTTCCAAGAAACAATACCAAAGCTTCAATTTAATCCCAGTATATACAATGAGATTTTTTATATAATTCTTTAATCAGACCAACAACAATAATACATTTCCTAGTTTTATTGAAGACTCATTGAACTGAGAACCTACTTTGTAATATTTTTTTCATAACTATTTAGTGGAATATTAAACAGATTGAACTAGTGATACACCGACAACCCCACCCCATTCAGGGATCAAAATTGGATAAACTATTTTAAATATTGATCTAAAATATTGGACTTGGTGTTGTGACCACAATGTTTCCCTACTTGAACCCTGGAAATATTCTCATAGCTATATCTTGAAGTTTTGTGCCACGAAAGTTTGTCTACGTGTTACAACGGAAGATTCAGATTTATGCATTGAAATGTCGTCGTCTTAATAGAAATAAAGTGTTTGTTGTGGGTAATTATGTTGTTTTTATTTAGTCACTTAGTAAATGATTGCATCAAATGTAATAACATTCAATAAGTCATGTTATTACTTACCCAGTATGCGAAGTATAGGGTAAGTTTGGTAATTGCAAAAATTTCGCCCTCCGTTTTTAGACTGACCTTTAGGTTTCATGGTTTTTGGGAAAAGGAAAAATGATTTTCGACATGCCGTTGTGAGCACCATCGCGGGCATACAAATTAAGATAGTAATATGAAATTTGGTATAGAGGTCTATAGTGTCTTCTTATAGAACTTTATTCCAATTCAGAAAATTTGAGATGAAAATGTTAAATTGGTGGCTGTTTTAAACACACTTTTATTAATATCTAGCGTACGTGCAATATCCAATTAACCTTATGGTTAATAACAATGTGCAAGAAGTAATCCCTGAACCACAATTAACGTTTGAAAGGTTAATAAACTCTTATGTACATTTCGGTAGTATAGGAACCAACCTCAGAGGGACATAAACCAACAGAGGGTGTATTGGTGTGGAGTTTATTTCATAACATTAATATCTCGTATGTTATTCAACTTATAGCAATTTAAATTAGATGCAAATATGCAGATTTCAATTCTGCATGTATTGGTACCAACCTTATCTCTCTACAATGACAAATAGCAACGTCGTTGTCAAAAATATGATGTCGAACACTGACTTCCCAAGATAATGTGACATGTGTATAGGTTACGAAGGCCACATTACCGGCACGAGCGTAGCTATTGGAGGCTCCTTCACATACGAGTATGTACAACTTCGAAGAGTCAAGACACTGACACTATAGTCCACTGCACGAAATCGGGCGAGTGGCTTGTTGAAATCGGGCGATGTTGTCACATGGAACCGGCCTAGCGAGGGATGGTCGAAAGTCGCTTACCCCTACGCATTAATTGACAACCTTGAGCGTCCAGTGTTGCCTAGTTCGAGCGTCAGACCGTTACTCGTCAGACTATTGCCTGTCCGTGCCTGTCGCTGCTCAGTACATTCGTAATTTCCGTAATTGTTTTTAAAGTATTTTAATTTTTGTGTGATATTTAATAGTGTATAAAATTTAAAATCGTACAGTGTATATATATAGCGGTAATATGTAAATTATATTTTTAAGTGTTATGAACTGTTAATTTCTTGACATATTTCATTATTTTTGTGTTACGGCTTTATTTATAAAAAATGTCAAATATGGACTGTCTTCTGCGAACTCCTGTGAAACAACGCCGTCTTAAAAGTTTGTGTAAGAACGACATTCAAAGCCAAACGAAAGGAGTTATTGTCAACGTTTACAAGTTTTTTAAAAAAACTAGCAGATCCGGAGTTTTTAAAAAGTGTAAATTTTAAAGACAGTCAGATGGTAGCGTCAATGATGACTGGTGTTAGCTTGAGATCAGTTCAAAATTTACCTTTGCGATTGGCTTCTACAATCGACATTATTTAAAAGTAACATTCATATTAAGCACTCAATGTATAATTTTCTTGTGAATGAAACTTGTAAGCTAGTACAAAATACGGGCTGTTCTGACCGTTTCACGAGCTATGTGGCAACACTGCATTTTCAGCCACCCGCCCGATTTCGTGCAGTGGACTATAGCGAAGTATTTTAACATATGCACATCTGTGATGCCTGATGTCATTTTTTAAACATGTAGTTGACATGAAGAATATACATAATTACTGTACTTCGAAATTCAGAAAACCTGTTTAACAACTATTTCAAACAAACTTAACCATTACTACGTAAGATACCTATCAATAAAATTTAACATTTCCATACAGTCCAAACAACTAACATTTAGGCATTACATATAGAGGATTTGCTTGTATTACATTGTGTGATAGGACTGGGTACTTTGATGGCAACCATCTTCTTCTTTACTATGTAGTCAAATTTCATAGTTATTATTAATAGTCATAATTAATCGCAGTGTATTATTATTTTTGATTGGGATAATTTAATTAACTGTATCGTTGTATAATATATATATATATATATATATATATATATATATATATATTCTACTTTTCATATAGTATGGTTATACTAACGGTAATTGGTAGACGGTGGAACTACATTGAAAATGAAAACTTTTTTTTCTAATTTCCACAAAATAATTCAACTCACTCAGCCTAGGATTCGCCAGTTAGAAAACCTCTTAGGCAACTTAAAACAGACTATAAAAATAATAAAACAACAATATCAAACAGTAGGTAAAACAAAACCGTTACTAAACCTGTAAATGTTAGGGGGGTAGTTTAAGGACCTAGTAAATGGTTGAAAAGTGACAGACATGTTTTAATACCCATAAGAAGTTTCTAAAACTATCGAAAACAAGACCGATACTCTTCAATAAATGTTTGGAAAATACAAAAAGTGTTTTTTTAAATTTTCATATAGTTTTCGTGATTATTTTAATACAAGTGTAAAACCAATGATTGTTGGTAGACATTCATTAATATTAAATTTTGCGTTTATGATACCTTAAATAGATAAAACCTAGTACGGTTGTTTTGAATTGAATTAAAGTAAAAGTAATGTTGTACATGTAAATGTAATTTAATATTTAGTTAATAATAATTTCGTTGATGATTACATTTTTCCAATTTCCTGTACTATGAAGAATCTTTTTGTTTAATAATGAATGGAATGCGGAATCTATTTTCCAATAAGATGACATAAAAATCAGATTGATTCTTAACAGAGCCTGGGATCAGCGGAACCTGTCAACTGTCACGTTTGTATTGCGCTATGATGCCGGGATCTATTAGTACGTGATTCCACTTGGATTCTCTCATAGCTTTTATACGTGTTTCATTTCAACTCGTACGTTTTTATTGATGTGTCACTCTAGTATATTACATATAGTAGAGCTTACGAGTATTGCAGAGTCGCTGTATAACTAAACCCCCTTGTTTTTGTTTCAATCTCGAGTTGATAAGTCACAACTCATTTATACAACACCATAGAATATATTTGTTTAACAGAGAATATTATATATATATATATATATATATATATATATATATATATCATGTTTTACCCATTTTATTCTTCTACTTCATTTAGCTTAATTTAAAAAACTAAACCCTTAATTTGTTGACTAACACGATTAGTCAAATTATGGGCACGGTTGAGTTTATCTCCTAGATGTGACAATAGGTACATTCTACCAACAAGTAGTAGGGTATATACTCTGATGTAAAAATTATAAACTACAAGTAACGTTTTGTTTACTTCTTGTTCAAAGACGAAAAACCACTCTGTGATCATCGCCTTATAAAAAATGGAATAAAATAATGACCTGCTACTCCTCCAATACTCTAATAGTGTCGTTGTCGTTAGGGATCAAAAGTTGGTCACGAGAGACGTTATAGAAACGATGAAAGATAGGGATATAATTCAAAACTATATTAATCACGTGATTTCCAAGCCCGTATAACTATAATAAACCCCTGAGTGAGTACACACAATAAATATATACATTTTGTTTATTGGGTTAAACATCCTTTGAAAATCTGTAGTAGCCGACAAATGGGAAACGGAAACTGTACGAGGTATCAATACCACAATCAGACTGATACATCTATTGCTAGTAACTCTATGTCATTAATATATTATATTTATATTTTAATACCCGCATTAAACTTAAGAATTATGAAGTATATGTTAAGTCAAAAGTCGGCTCGTATCATCCAGCATAATTACCTAATATTAGTTTTCGGACTATGATCATGCAGTCTATATCCAATACTTTATCCTCTAACAATATCTATGACCCTCCAGATCTAGTAGCGTCACATTTGGTACCGGATTGTTGGAATTTCTGAAATAACTGTCGCACTACATTGCTGCCACATGTTCCTTTAGGAACGTACGCTCCCCGACAGTTAATATTATAATCACAACAAACTTTTTTTTTTCTTGTCTCACTACTTGGTTAATTGTGGCTGCTTGGCAGCCGACCGCCAGGGCCAGGGGGACATTAACACCATATTTTGTGCCTAATTATAACTATAAGTAAATAGATTGAAACTACTACTAGAAAATATTTTCGTGAAATTATAATTTAAAATCAGAGACTTTTACTTCGTAAATGTAATGAGAAACATGATGGTTGCACACAATCCTAGAACGACAATATAAGATAGTTGTGTTAGGTTATGAATAAGACTTTTTATGAGCGAAATTGATTTAAGAACTGTAAATAAAACACCAAAATTTGGAATTTTTAGATTTTTTCTAATAGACACAAAAATTGTAAGTTAAATGAACATTATTTTTAAACATTCGTTTAAACATAGATATTCATTACAGTATCGAGAAAGAAAAAAAGGCCAACACAGTATTTTCTTAAACAATAATCCACGCCTATATTTTTAAAACTATGTAGCCTATTCCCTCGTGATAAAATTCTGTACATTTACTTTTAAATAAATACAACCATTTTTCTTTAAACAATTTTAATGCATTGTACTGGTTTATTTAATGTAATACTGTAACAACTCTTCGAATGCATTCTCAACTAATTGTTTTTCTTGTTTAGAGTCTCTAGTCGCATACATCTCTTGATTCATAACTAGCTATAATTCTTTGCAAGATTTATAACTCTAAAATGCATTATACTTCTTCCCGTGCTTGGAATTTATAGTAGTCGGCGAACAAGTGTTTTTTGTTGTTTTTTTTATATTCATGAGAAAAATATTTTACCACAAATAATTCAGTTTTTCCCTCTTCATTGTATTTGTGTAATATTAAATTGTATTTTAAAAAATTTGTTTTTTAATTAGAAAAGTGATTTCGTTGATTTTAATTTGATAATTTATAAAAGCATGAGACACCTTATTATTCTGAATAGACATCCATTTGAAAATACAATATTCTCTAGTTCGTACGTTTTGAATTTCCACTTACCACAATGTATTAAGATACTTTCTGTTTACGCCTAAAACTCAATTTCTCCAGTCTTTAAACCATCGTATTCCTATTACAAAGCTCATTACATTTGGAATCAAATTATGTCCAAATAACATTGTAAAGTAAATAACATTGTTTATTGTTCTTATATTATAACAGCCAAAATATAGCCGAATTCTTAAGCAAATGAATTCTTAAGCTTAATGAAAATGTGTGAAATAATATCACAGTTGAAAGATTCTACGTTCCACCAACAACTTAATCATAATTCCAAATTTTAATATATATATATTTTTTTGCAAGTCGCGTTTCCGATATTTCAAGAGCGTAGCAATATGCATTGTTTGAGACGTTAGCGGCTTAGGTTGAGCAAATGTTTATTGAAATAAATTTGTAAATTTGAGGAATTGAAACTTTGTATGTTGTTTATATAAAGTCTGTATCATTTTTTTCGTTATTGAAAATATAAATTCCATATATTTTTGTTCATGTTGTACAAAGCAAAAAATTCTCGATCATCATCTCCTTAAATGTATGAAAGGAATGAGATGAATTCTTTAATATCGTTAGATTTAGAAGAAAACAACTTTGGTCAAGAGAGACCGAATAGGAAGAGGAAGATCTAACCTAACCTAACCACACGTTGAAAAAGGTGTAAATCCAGCTCGGGTACCTCGGGATATCCATGTCCGTAACCTTAGACCTCTGAGGGTTAACAATATTATAAATGTTGCTATGTTTGGAGATCTAAAGAATATAGTGATAACTACCATCTCATAAATTGCCAGATTATACGTTCAACGATTACAGATCACACGTTCAAGAAGATTAGAAGATCAAAATCGGGATGCTTCAAGCAAGGCGACTTAACTTAACCTGAGAGGGATGTCGAATTGTAGTTGTATAGATTTGTAGTTTCGAGGGATCCAGGGACAAATTTAACCTTCCAAAGTTACGTTTTAAGTGTAATACATTCATGAACTAATAGAAACTAGTCTTTTGTAAACATACAAATAAAGTAAACAACAAATTTTATTTTTAATGTATTAATAATGTAAACAACGAAATAAAATAAAGTATGCTGTAAATATGATTTTGATAATGAAAATGAAAATAATCTTAATTTTTGTTATCCTTTTTTGACGTCGGGGCTAAAATTCACAATACGGATAATATCTATAAGGTTTTTTTTTAACTACTGGCAACTTTCTTACCCCTCTTTAAAAATATTTGAAATTTTAATAATCATTTTTTAATTTATCTTACAGCATTATTGTTTTTAATACAAGTTTCGTGTTTAAACTTTGTTTCCCAATGCGAAGTAAGAAATAAATCCAACTTCTTACTAAGATTACTACAAATAAATCCTATCATAAATTAGATTTAGTGAGTACAATGAAGAATGAAGTGTCTTCCAAACCGGATGTCAAACACAGCTTCATTTCAAGGATGTGTCAAGACAGATGTTTCGGAAGTTCCGCCAATTTGGCGCACAGCCGTCACCGCACCGGCCAACTCTAGTCAATATATAAGAGATTGATGACTCCTTTAAAGCCAACAAATGATAGTATTTGTTCCGTCAATTTCTTGGCTCTTTCGGTCTTAAACGATTAATTTTGTTGATATGATCTTTGAACCGAAGAAAACAATCCGAATTTCATGATAAAGGTAGAACAGTTTCCATGTTTAGTTTTGATATTTACAATAACGTAATAATTAGCTAAGACATTTTATTTGTGTGAAATAATATGGATCTGAAACCAGGTGTATAATTCTTATTTATGAATTAATGAACTCTTTTTTGTCGCAAAGGCTTCCAAAATGAAACTAACAAACCTTATACTGTTGACAATATTATTATTTATTTCATTTTTATTACTAGTTTAGTTTTACGAAAAATCCTACATTTGCAACAACTTGTAAGAGCCTATATATATATATATATAAACATATATATTAAAATAGTAAATACTTTAATGTGAAGATGGTATTAAAGTTCTGCAATAAAAAAGTATAGGTTTACATTTGAAAAAAATTAACCCCTTTTTTTAATCCTGCAAAATGTTTCAGTATATAAAACGATAGTTCAATTTAACAAATTCTTTCTTAAGTTATCAATTCGTTTTCATACATTTCAAACACCCAATATATAATATTATAGTTTTTTGCTTACCACCACTTAGTTTTGATCTTAAGTATAATTTCTACCACAAATTGTCATAAATATTCAAGATCTATAGTTGCGTTTTATTTATGAGAAGTAGAATGTTTTATAAGGAAAGATGTATTTTCACAGCAAATGTCACTAGCACTCAAGTGGCGTCTTATTCAATTTTCTGTTGTTCTATTGTTTCTTAAGGTGTGCACATCCCTCATCCACCTATCTAGGGACAATAGTAACGTTCCGAAGTTTACTTTCTTCCTTTTGTCTTTTATTTCTACAATTATTCTCTATTTAGACCGAAACATTGACTTCAGTTCAATTTTAAACAGTGATTTCACTTTCTATCACGGTTTGTATTGTGAAATACGTGTAATTCTAGTTCTAGTAGCCTATTGGGTTATTAAAAATGGGTTTAAGAATAATTTTATTTTCCGAAATATTAATTCAGGGTATATTTTTTAAAAACTTATATTTAAAAGTAAACAGTAATATATTCCCCGAATATTGTATCGTTTCACTATAAATGTATCAGGGTAAGTCAAAAAATCTTTATATTTATTGTACTTACATAAATTTTTGTATGTAGCTTTACTTTTCAACATAACCCCCTCCAATTTCTATGCACTTAGTCCATCTTTTAACGAACGATTTAATTTCTTCCTGGAAGAAGGTTTTTGGTCTCATTTTTAGAAAAGTTTGCACTGCTTCAAATGGCCTCTTCATCAGATCGATAATGATTCCCTCGGAACTGTTCAAAAAGATGAAAATCGTTTGGCGCCAGGTCCGGAGTATATGAAGGTTGGTACAACAGCTGAAAACCAAAATTTTGAATGCACAGGACTGTGTTTTTGGCCGTATTAGGTCGTGCGTTATATATACTTTCAACATGAGTATTTTATAATTTGTGTTCCCTATTCATATATAAGCGATCCATAATGTTCTTGACCAACTGGATCATTTGTTTTCAGGTACGTAATGAAACACTCGTCTTAACACTCAATAAATAATTGTAAGCCAATTGTAAAATCATAAATTAAAAACATATTGTTAATAAATTAAAAATCAGCAATCGTATATGAATTTTCATTTTTCATTTCTGTTTAAAATGACTCCTCCCTTCATATATAGAGTTCATTTTTTGTATCCATTTTTAGACAGATAATTATAACAATATTCTCATTAGTTTCAAATCATCGTAGGAGGACGTTGACAAGTCAGATAAAGTTCAAGTGGAAATTATAAAATCTGAGACCCACCTATAGGTGTGAGGGAGACATATTAATCAAGGGCGATGTTTTTAACAGTAGTGTAAGCAATTTTTATGATATTAGTATGCCTTATATATCATTACGAAAACTAATTAGACGTTATACTTATTTCAGTGAATTTTAGTTTCCAGTTATGAGTTTACTGTTTATAATTGTTGACCAGGGAAGCAAGTCCCTAATTTAATTCATCAGTTTGACCTCTGTTATGTAGTTACAACCAAACGTGTCCACCAATCGTAGTAACATTTACGATTGTGGACTTTGTAAGGCCCTTTCTTGCAACTAGGCCTTACAAAGTATGCATGAGGTTTTTCATTACATTTTTCGTTTAATTAATGGAAGCATAGTGATTTTGTCTATTTAGGATGTTAAGTTGAAAGTGTTATTTATTTGTATATTTTATGTAACTGTAAATTCTTTTTTTCTTATTTGTTAATTAATTTATAAAACTTGTTACTCTGGCATAAGGTCTCGGCCATGTCATTATGCTTTGTTTATAATTGCACAAAATAATATATACTTAGTTTAATAAATGCATTTTAAATTTTTAATATTAAATGGCAGCAAAAAAAAAAAAGTTCAAATAGTTAGTATAGTATAGCGAACACTCAAAAGTATAACATAGGCATATAAGTGGCGTGATTCGTGTGTAATGAGCAGTGTACAAACTTCAAAGTAAAAATTAGATTTTTACAGTGTTCTAATATAATACTACTGTATTTGAAACTTTCCTCGCTAATTACGTTTTTAGTGTTTTCTTTTACATGTTGTAAAACCTTTTCTATTCATAGGTTTACAAATATTATATTACATTATTATTTAAATAATAGTTAACTTTTAACGTGAAGCGAAGTTTCCTCTTCACTGAACACTATATTAATTCCAAAATTTTCTTATAACATTGTACGTGATTTCAGAAACAACAAATTAATTGGAGCAATTTTATTTTCAATTCATTAACATGGATGTAAATAGCAATTTAAACAATATTTTAATATACTCCCTAATATATCAAAAATTTGGAGTGTTACAATTAACGTAATAAGGATGCTAAATTAATTAAAAAGAGTCCTTTATGTTATGTGTCATTTTAAGGAACGTAGTTAGTTTAAGTAATTGCGTCAACCTCAGAATACGGAAATGTGAAAGTAAAGTACTTTTTTAAAAAATGTTAAATTGTCACATGAAAATATTTCTTCTGCTATTAAACTCTTACAAATTTGAAAATGTTTATTTTTAAAAGAGTCTAAAATAATTTGAAATAGGAAACTTGTACGAAAGTAGTCCCTAAACTCATAAACCTTCGCAATTGTGCTTCAGACAATGTGAAATGGGATTCCTAAAACTAACTCAAGTATCCAATTTCAATTTTACAACTGTGTCCCAAACCAAATGTTTGTAAATAAAATATTAAATTATTCAAAATGCTAAGTGAGATTGTGAACAAGTTATGGCTTCATCTTCCCCCTTCAAACTTTACATTGAATGTTTGAAACTTTCTGTTAGAATTAGTTTTCCGATTTAACTGTTCAATGTTACATAATTTATTATTTTGTTGCACTTTATCAGGGTTGTTTTCATAGTTATCTTTGACATATTTAAACATTCACTTTAAACTGAAACAAAATACACACGATTCTATCAAAGAATCAATAACTTTTAATACGTCTAGTCACATAATTTTAGATATTTATTCCACAATTCAATTCATCCTTGTGTGACAAGTTTCACCTTATAAAAACTGATCCCTTTTTTGTTCAATTTAATTTGTCACATGTACATATAGACAAAATTTTACGGTGGAGTAAAAAAAAAATCAACTTTAATAAATATTAATGTAAATATCAGTTGTGTTTGTGGTTGGTTGGTAGTTGTGGTTTGGTTGTTGTAGCTGGTGTATCACTGAAGAGGACGACCTTGTCGTTGAAACGCGTCTTATATTTAGGCGTATTTTTTATGAGAATTGTGTTCTGTGTGTTTGTTATACTATATAATTTTTCTCATAAGTCAAGCTCAACATTTAGTATGAATATCAGTTGTGAGACCCCTGAGTCAAAAGAGTGTTAAAAAATATCTGTCTATATTCTGTTAACAACACAATTAATTCCTTTTATTTTTATTATTAAACTAAGTTACAAAACTTATCAAATAATGTAAATTTTATAAAATAAGTTATGTTTGATGTAAATTGCCTCTAGAACTTAATATAACTTGCATGTTACATATGAATTAGAGGATAATAGAAATAGTAGTCGAATCGTGTACTCTTTCATCGAATTGAACCACCCGCCACTGAGGCCAACCACTAGTGAAGGTAAATTTTGTTTTAAATTAGGTAATTACCATTCCAGGATCTCCAGCATATATATCAACGAGTACATTAATATTTACTACTACTTGGCAACTCACCTTCACAAAGTAAGGACAAATATTTCCATAAAGTATTTAATTTTTATTATTTTTCGCTGTGAGTGGTGTACTTTATTTTCAGAGTACGTTCTAACTATTTCTCCTTAGTCTATGAATTTTGTTGCGTGTCACCTTGTGTTTATAGAAAGAATTATTGAATCTCTTGTGAAAATCACTTGTATATAGTTGTAATATAAACAAAGAATTGGTGGATCTAGAAGCCAAAAATTTTATTGTAGTTTTTGGAAAATGTAGGAAGAAAACCATTTTGTATGAAAAGTACACGTAAACTTGTGCAAACTTTATTAGGCCTACCGTTGTATTTAGGTAACAAACGGGGCAGTTTACAGATGGCTACGAAATTTAAATTACCTATCTGGTACGTTGTTTGAGTTTCATTACGCTAATAATTAATTCATAAACTGTGTATCTTTCATTGTTAACAAGACGCTTAATAAGAAACACTGGAACTAATGAAATATAAACAAAAATATCAAGTCTATAGTCTCTTTCCAAGTATCTTTCTTGTGCTAGTTTCTTCTAATGAACTATTTCTGACTACTACCTTTATAAAATATGCAAGACAGGAAGCAACGGTACAGTCTGTCTCTAAATAAACAAAAGGTCATTTCCTACAACTTTATCTATAATAAAATGTCGGGCAAGACCGATTTCAGTTTATCATGTGTCCATGTTGGCTTATCTATTGTTTAGGGTATTATGTTAATTTGTCAGCTAACATGGTCTAGGGCTTCGACAGAGATAGCGCTTTACTGCTGTATATTATTTGGGTTATGCATTGAGGAAAAAATAATAAGTATGTAACTTTATTTTATACCAGGTTGCTAAAACTTACCTCCCACCTTCTCCGCTATCATGGTTGTATCAATATGGTAAAAAATTACGTGAATTTTATTCCTACTTTAACGTTTTATGATATTACAAATTTGTAGTCGCCATCTTGTATTTGATTTTTTAAACCTAGTTTTTTACACGCGATTAAAAAAGTATTTAAAACTCTAACTTCAGTGACATAATATATATATTATGTCATATATATATCATATAATATATATTATGTCATATATATATATATATATATATATATATATATATATGCGTGTGTGTGTGTGTGTGTGTGTGTGTGTATCTGCAGATATTTTTTGAAATCGGATAAGATGTCTTATAGAATTACATACCTACTATGCAAGTCATTATTTATTTTTACAAAATTATTTGTTATTATTATTTTTAAAGAAACATAATTTAGAAATAATTGAATTTTAGTAATATAATTTTAGAAATGTATATAGGCTATGATTTTGTTAAATTTTAACAACGTAAGTGGTGTAAATAAATAACAGAACATAGAGAAAAACCGCCCAATCAATGAACATCGAAATTTTATTTCATAGCATTTCACGAACATAGCATTTGTCATAAATAATTTAAAACATTAAATGTAGTTTTGGCAGTTTCGTAAATAGCCTAAAATTGGAAACGGAAATCAAAACACTGATTGTGCAGTTGAACTCCGCCTTGAAAAACAATGTTTAATAATGTATTGCACGACTAATGTTACTATTTATAAAAACATTGGTTTAAATCTGAAATATCGGATCCAAGTAGTTGCAGAAAATGTTTAAACCTCTAAAAAAGTAATACAAGAAGTAAACACTATTTAATCTTGTATAATTGTGGACAAAGTTAGAGCGGGGGAGGAGGTCATTTTTTAACCAACCGGTTTAATAGTTAGTGGAGAGATACACAATATTATTTCTGCGATAATATTTCAATTTCGTAATAAGTCTACGTTTATGGTTATAAAATTATTTTGTTAACGTTTATAGTTTATAATGTTTCTTCTGAATCAAATAAAAATAGAAACATGTCCTGCATTTATTTCTTTGAACTAAATTATATTCCAATAACCTTTATTTTAAAGTTAAACTATGGTTTGAAGACAACATTAACTTTAAGGTTTCATTTGGTTTTGTTGGAATTAACAAATCGAAAGATTTATTTGCTGTACTGCTCGTACATTCCGACCTCTCCCCCATGCGTCACTGAATGAATAATTCATCATAATCCATAGCGCAAACTATTACTCGTTGCAAGAGATTGCTTCATAAGTACTACCCTAAAATCATCCAATGGGCAGCAAAACAAATGTTTAAAATTTTGTAAAAATAAACTGAGCTCCAGAAATTCCTTTCGATTTTCTTTAACGCATCTTTAATTGAGCGAAGAGAATATGTATGTATTTTATAAAACCTAAATTTACGCAAAATAAAGGCAAAAATGTATTAGTTTACATTACGCTCACTGCCGTACGTATAAAAAGTTTACCTCTAAGAACTGAGAAAATTTGTAATTAAAATAGTTTTTGTTATTTAACATATGTTTACCTTTAATTGAATTATTCCTCAAAGTTGATAAAAACTCAAAATATAAACAAGAAAAATGAATCTTTAAATCGGACTATAAAAACCATTTATAACTCAAAAAGTTTTCTTCTTACACAAATTTAACAGAATTGTCAATACGGTATTTAAAATTCTTTACAGTAACCTTGGAACACAAACATTATTTGACAAATTGTTAATTTGGTTCCAAATTAACATCGGGTGGACAAATTCAGAACCAATAATTACATAAAAGTTGCCAACTTTGTGAATTTAAAAGATTGACATGTATAATAATGTAATTTTTTATCATTTTGAAACTACTACCATAAACAAAATCTTACCATACCAAAATTACTTGTGAAACAAATAACCTAATTTATCAAGTGAAATACAACTTTTGTGAGAAGGAATTTATTTTTAATCAATGGATTTAGGAAGACAGGTCACTGTTTTGTTGCTTTTGAATATAAAAACCGTCTTTAGCCCTTTTGCTTTCACAAAATTAAATTGGAAACTATTTCATTTTAATAACATAAGTTTATTTCATTATATTTTTTTCTAATCTTTTGTAATCTAAAATTCCATTCTTTAAAAAAATTAGAAATATTGTTAAAGAAATGTTTTGTTTATTTATGTATGTACGAGATGCGTAAAAAATACTTTGTTGTTAAATTAAACTATTTATTTCTTATAGAAGATATCCCCAATAGTACAAACTCCGAAACCTTAGGAGACCCACAATACTTCGAATCGACACTCTTGAGGTTATTTACAACATTAAATAACTCTAAATATTTATACTTTTTTTTTTTTTTTTCAAAATAATAGACTGATTTTTGGTGTCATAATAATATGTAAGACACATTTTATTTTTGCTAATGATTTAACATGTGCAGAGAGATAGTGGTTTTTCAAATATTAGGCTAAACCTAAAAGTAAAAGAACCTGAATCGTCTAATCGAAAGGGGCAGAATAAAATGACCCTAAAAATACCTTTCTTTTAATATATCAAGTTGAAATACAAGGTTCTGAAAATTACTACTTTTTTTATAAAATGAGCAACTAAAATTTATTTTTTATAGTAACCTCTATTTTTATTATTGTTGCTGATAAAAAATTTAATTTCAAAGCGAATTTATTTGATCCTATTTTTAGAGGATTATTTTTGGATTCAATACTTTGATAGTTTATAGAGGTTTATATATTGTAAATGTAACATGTAAAGTAAAATTTAATACGTACTGTAAAATAATAATATGTTTAATTTAGATGAAAGATAAGATGTGAAATCAGAAGCGAAATTATATAAAACTCAGTAGTTATAAAGTTCTTGTGGCTGATTGAAACGTCGACAAACCACAGGCTGGCAACTTCGTTGCTAAAAAAACTTTTATAATAATCTGTCAAAGCCAATTTTTCAACTTTCAGCGTTTCGGAGTTTAAGGGCAATTGGTTATTTAAATAACTACCGTACATATATTTAATGTATAGCGTATAGCTTACTTGTTGTTTAATTGGAATGTACTTTTTTCGTTTTGGTTCAGCGTCGAATAGAGAGGTTAATTTTTATCTGTGTACATGTGGGATCCAATTCGATGTTTGGTTTATGAATCAAATTAAAATTTTCACCAAAATGAATCATCTTTTACTATTCTCTTCTTCTTTTTTTTTTTTAGTTATGACACAACTCAACTAACCCTTCATGGATTTAGACCAAATTTGTAGGATCTTTATGGGATCGTAAATATCCACGCTATAAATTAGACCGTTAGAAGTTATGAAATATTCAATCCAGAGATTGTCTTTATAACTTATAACATAAATAATGTATTTAATATGTCGGACAAGAATTTGCAACAAAATTTGATTTTAAGGTCAATTTTTGGACACCGTATTTGGCATACAGAACTAATTTTTAAATAGCAATTAATTTTGCCCCTTCTAAGAATCTTTTTGACATTTCATAACAGCTTATTAATCTTTACGACTTATACCTGTATAAAGGATCAAATTTGTGACAGCTCCATTAAACTTTTTTCTACATTTATTTAGAAGTTCAATAAAAGTTCAATTGGGGGATAAATATCCATTAAATTTGTAAGAGATATATATATTTTAGACATATCAAAGTTATGTATTTTAACTTTAAAAGACTTTTAAGAAATTCGTAAACTGAGTACTTGTTTAAATCTAATATTTTTTCTCAGTTATTTATAGTAAATTATGTTTAATAGGAAAAAATAAGTTGTAAGACCGTGTTAATTTCCTCGGTATAATGTATTTAAATATCCTACCCTGCTTAAGGACTTAGCTGCACCTGGTTGATAGGCTTATTGCTATAAAAACTGACCCACCAAGTACTTACTTTATCGTTTCAGGACCATAACTTGAAGCGTGTAAATATCGAGGCTAGATATTGTTATTAAAGTTGGAAGACCCATCGTGTTTATGTCTTACCGGATAATAAGTTCCTAGTGTAGTTACGATTTGTATCAATTCCGTTCAATGTACAGGAAGATTTTATTGTCTTCTTTTTACTTTTCAATTACGAAGATATATTGTGATGATGCTACAATTTCGATGTCTCATTTTCGATTATTATCTCCGTTTCGAGTTAACAAGAATGCAATTTGGCAATTTTAAGACTGCTGTATATTCTGTATGTTCTCTCTATAGCACTTGCGCGGAGTAACTGCTTGTGGTGGCATTTCCACAGGGTGTGTCCAGAATAGGTGCCCTGACTGATTTAAAAAAGTTAAGGTTTTCTGTGTTCATGGAATCATTATATTCTGGACCAAATCGCGTAAATGTTTGGAGTGAGGTTGGAAAGATTATCTCACTAAAGTGTAATCTGATCGAATCAAAATTTTAAGGTTTGTTGTGAGATATGATAAATGTTTATCAAAATTACTTAAAGAGTGGGAATAAAAATAATATTTATACTAAACTTGTGAATATTTGTAGTTATCGTCTGAATTTGATGAAACTGCATGATATATTTCAAACGCGAATTTTATTTCTGTTTGTACATACTGTACTTGAAAATCTCTTAAATAAATAATCGCGTCACGGATTTTGATGAAACCTACAATATCCATGTTATAAAATACAGAGTTCTAATCCAACAACAGTTTATTCGCGTGTACTTAAAAATCCATAATAAATTGCATTTACTGTTTTTAATGAAATTTATAATATTTATCTTGCTGAATTAAAATTTAATGTAGAAGTAATGTGAAATTCTTGTCCTGACCTCAACGAATATTTCATGAGAGAATTTTTTTAAATTATATAAAAGCAAAGATTTATTTTAAATGTTAAACTACTTAAAAACACTACATTTGGACTTTATTTTTGTTCATCAATTAAAAACCGCTTAGATGTTCAACAATTAAACAGATGAAAACTGTAAAAAAATATTAGCCTCTTTTTAGACTCCCTACATTTTCTTAAGACCTTGAAAATGATATACATTTACATTTCATTAATCTAGTATGTAAAGTAGTAACTTTTTTTTTTATCTTCTTTTACTTTTTCAGCCAAAATAGGGACAAATTTAGACTCATTCCGAAATCATAACTGTCCGATTGTCTATCCACACAACTATGATATTTCAACACAATAAATATAATACTTAATTGGGGGGGGGATAAATTCATTGATAAATCGTTTCAAGAACGTTGTACAACAGTTTTATAAAATCTCTTTTCACGTGCATTTCATTGTAGATGTTCTCACTTCAAAAACGTTGGTTGCTACGGTAACACAGTAATTAAAAGCGTTGTCGGATATAGTTAGTTGATGTAATCCCGAATGCCTTTGAAGTATTATTAAGCTTTTAAACTCAATCAGCTATTGTATATATTTTCATAAACTAGTTAACAATGTATAATAGAGTGTAAGAGAAAGAGAGAGAACATTTCTAGCTTATTTTCCATTTGATATAATGTACATCTTCAGTATCTTTATTTTAAACTAATTGCCTCTTTCGAGACCTTGCTTTGTATTTTTATCTTCCAAAATAAATTCCTACTGTGCTCTACATTCATTAAAGTTATTTAACTTTCCATTTTGTATCTAATAAAACTATTTTAATTGTTCTTCTATATGTAATAAAATAATTCTTTGCTTTTCTACTTCTTATAAAGTAATTGCTTATACTGTTCTATTTATGTAAAATATTAAAATCTACAGTTCTACTCGTTTAGTCAGCTTAATGACTATAGGTCTACAACAAACAAAATATTGGAAAATGGAGAATGGAAGAAACTTAGCCCCCCACACGCATGGCAAACAGCTCTTTGAGAGAAGTAGGACTTGGTAACAGTAATTAATAAAGTGATGTAGCATATTCTGTTTGTTGTAAAAGTATGGGGATTCATCATATTTAGATACGATCTTCAGTCACTTTGTTCGAAACGATGATTTGTCTCGTAAACTGTATTGTTCTTACATAAAAATAACGTCGCCACTAAGTTCATTTCGTCGACATATCCAATTTTGTATTCATTGGCTGTATAAAATGTGAAATAAATTGTCATAAAAATGAAAGCATATCGTCGGTTTACTCCAAAAAGTGACCTACTAGCTAATTGTTAATTCTGAGAAAACGAAGTTGTTTATTCATATGAGTGTTAAAATTCTAATCATCAATATAAAATCAAGTAATCTATTATAATGGTTATAATATTATTTACTTAGGCAGTTTTAGCAGACAATTCCTAACACCACAATGAGCAATATTGCAATATTACATTTCAAGCTTATTTTTTAGCTTATTTCTTGGTCACTTTTTGCAGTAAACCGACGATATATTGTATTGGTTATGTTTCCAAATTATAGTTGAAACAAAAACTAACTCTAGGTCTTAAATTTTTGTAACAAAATACATTTACAAATTTATTCGATGATTCATAGAAGCAATAGTAATCTATATGTATAACTAAATATCACCTATCAGCCTATGATGATAATAAACAGCTGTGGTTTGTAGTTTGTCGTAAACTGAAGGATCGCGTTGAATATCATAATATCATATGAAGAGGAATTTTTAATTTCAAATATATCCATGTTTATCAAAATATAAACAATTGTTCTATATATGTCTTTCATATTTTGGCAATTTTGCTTTGAAATAACACCAATCTCCTTCATTTTTTCCTTATTGTGAGCTCAAATATTTTCGAATAAATAAATATTATCGCAGAAATAAGTATTTGGAATGATATCAGTAATATTATCAAAAGGTATATATTGTATTATAAAATTATATTTTATTTATTAAATTAAATGCTTAAGACACGTTAACAAAATTTAATATACAGTGAGAGGATTATTCCTTATCTTTTAGATTGTTTGCATTGTATTTCCTAAGACAGCCGTTCCCAGCTCTAGACTAGGCGCCTCTACGACTTGCAACTCTTTCCCCTTCCCGCCTACTTTTCTTCTGAAAAACATGTTGCCTCCTATGTTTCGCCACTTTTAAAATGTCAGGATTATAACCACATTCACGAAAATAGAATGCTAATTTATAAGACAAGTAGGTGAACATAGGGTTGTTTTACATTCCATTATAAAGTAGACGTCCAAAGTGAATTGAACTCGTAACTTCTCCTTTCATTAAAGAATATGGAGGTAATTTAATTGAGAAAATGCCGTATAAAGTACACAGCATGCAATTTACAAAATGAAATTATACAAATAGCACGTAGCAACGTTGTCTTGCCTTGAATACAGACACGACAAGAATTAACACTTTCAATATTACCGTTTAACTGTCAAGATATATCATAGATTAGTTTATAGACTACAAAATTAAATTACGAGTATAATTTCGCATTTCTTACATGGAATGATGATATTTCAATTGTTACACCTCGTTGATAGTGATGTAACAATCTATTTGGAATTAGATGTATATATATATATATATATATATATATATATATATATATTTCCTGTATTTCACTAAATGTACCTTTATATAGTTAGACCCTTTTTTAACACAAGAAATATAAGTTTAACAATGAAATATATTTTACGTTATGAAATTTGAGTTACAAGAAAGTAATAAATGAAAAATTAAATTATTAAATTTGTTTGTTGGCCAACCTATTCCATTATTTTACAAAAATAAATATAAGTAAAATGAGTAAATGTCATAGGAGCGATTTCCAATAAAAGGGCCGAAAAATGCTAGCAATCCCGTCCAATTACAGTACTAAATTATTAAAAAAAAAAAAAAAAAAAAAAAAACAACACACATATATATTTCTTACATTCTTTGTTTCATTTGCAATTGAAATAACAATTTTAATTCAGTTAAAGTACTGTCTGTCCTTCTTTTTAAGTTAACTAAGGGTGAAACTGGTAGTTAAGGTTATTTGCTGAAACTGCTGTTTAAGTCTATTTTACTTAATCAGGTGGTTAATTTTTTTTTTTTCAAATTTCTAGTTTTTTGGACCAGCTTTTAGCTGGTTCTGGTCTGCATGAATACTTCGGTTTTATTTGCGTTTTCTTTTAAACATTTATTTTTCGACTTCTGATACACATTTAACGCTAAATGCCTTGTACCTCTGCAGAAATTTTCAAATCATTTTAATTAACAAACCAAATCGGACTACACTTGCACACTCCAAAGAAGGCGGATTTCAGAATGAATTCGACAAGTGCTACTCTATATGTCGCATGTGCAGGTAACCTGACCATCAGCTGATTTCCTATCTCTGATTGATATGATACCTACAAAGCGTTCCATAGGTCCACTCTGTCCATTGACTTGATTACTTCCGTCATCTTTTGATATTTTAGCCATATGTTATGAGATGAATGTTTAGAATTAAATTTGTTGCATCAAAGGAAATTCATTTTATATGAACGTTACACAATAAAGAGGGATTTTTAAAAGGAAGTATCTATTTCCAATATTCGATAGTTAATTTAAGTAATAAAATATAAAATAATTGCTATACCTCAACATTATAAAATCCTTGTTTTTTTCTCGTTTATATTAATTTGTCTATTTCTTTTCATCATATATTTTGAACAACACAATGTAAACACTTTAAAACTGGCAGCTATGTACAACATTTAGGTAGAAATATAGGAAAAAGAGTCAATATTTTAAACCTGTGTACATTCTAATTATAAACACTAACACAACATTAAAAAAAAAAAATCTAATGTGGGAATCAGATTAAAGGTAATTTTTGTATTACAGTACTTGTTTAAGCAACTTTGAAATTATGTTATCATTTTATGTAGTGTGTGTTTAGCTTATTTTTCGGTATCTCGCATGACACCACACATTTAAATTGAGTTTTAAAAACACATAGATCAGTAACACAAATTGAAATTTCATTTGTTAATATCTTATTAGTTTATGTATAAATGGACAGGTTTCATCTGAGCTGTGGAGTTTGGGTGCGCAGTGGGCCTAGGCGTGGTCTAAGCAGCAGTGAGGTGGTGGGGGAAGCGGTCGCCTCAGTCTGTGTTGGGTGTTGGTACTAACAACGATGTCTGCAAGACCGTGGACAGTAGTCGGCGCCGACTGTTTCCTCTACAATGCCTCTGTCCCCACGCGGCCTCGAACTACAAACTTGTACCTCCCTTCCACGCGCAGCTCACAGCTCAGATGAAAGTTGTCCATTTATATATGTATATATTGCAGATAATTTCATTTACGTTTTTTTTTTTTCATTCCTCTCTCAGGCTAACTACTGAAACTATAATTAGTGTAATAATCTGGGGGAAAAAATAATAAAAATAAAATATGCATTTTAAATTGAGTTCTCGACATAAAAAAAACCGAATATTTTATTACCTACCGATATTGGAATTTGAGCAGGTAAATTGATCATTTTAAGATTGATGCCTGTTATCATTTAAACTGATGCCTGTTATCATTTCAAGATTGCAAGGCAAGTACTGAATTACAGTAATAGTAGAGCATTCGGTTGGTCTAACACCAAAATAAACTATCAAATTATAGGTCTTCATTTGTACTTTATCGTATGTTTTTAAACTGTAACCACCAAAACTAATAAAAAATAATTAACATCTCTTTTCTATTTTAATTGATCAAGCTAGTATCGTGAACCTACAATAGCCCGCCAAATTTTATCGAACACTAATTTATGATCGAAGGCTAACCGATTGGATATTCGTCTTCTTGTAAAATTAAATAACAAAAATCTGACTTTGCATTAATTTTGTCAGCTGACCCTATTCAGTTTTCCGATTCAGCGCGTCTGTCTCCGTTCTTCGACCGAGAAAATTATCTCCCGAACGAAGTTTTAGAGTAGTCAAATTTTGCGCACAGTAAGTGTTAGCCAGTCACCTGTTTAAACTCAACGCAATCAAATTTTTAAAACAAATATAGGAGCGTCAGTTTCAAAAAATTGTCGTATAAAAGAAAAAATAGGTTTACCACGTTTTAAACTACCGACAGCCAACCTTACAATTTTTTGTCAAAAAATGACACCTCTCAAATTAAGATGTTCCTTTACATTATTTGAAGTTTCTAGTCGCGTCACTTTGCGTAACGGTTAAAGTAAGCCGGCTAAATTAAATATAAAGTTAGCTATACAGGGTGATCAACTCAAGATGGCCACCTATAGGATCTCGGAAACTATCAGTTTTTCGAAAAACTTTAAATTGGGAACCTTCCCTGGATTTATACGTACATTAAAATTACGGTGTTACTGTATTTTTAATCTTCGCCATTTTTCCAATATGGACGCCATCTTTAATTTTTTAAATATAAACACCATATTTTTATTGTTTTTTATGATGGAACATATTATTTTTTGACACTTTTGTTCTTTGGTATTTTTCTCTAAATAAAGTCGTTACGGCGCTACGGACCGACATGTTTAAAATTTTCGAGAAACTGATAGTTTCCGAGATTCCAATGGTGGCCATCTTGAGTTGATCACCCTGTATATATTATACTATTTATTTTAGGATCTGAGTTACTCTTTTCTATAATCAGATGATAAATTGTATTCATCTTTTTGCATGTAATTAATTTGTTGTAATTAATATATGCTTTTACACATACGTTTTATTTCTCTTATTGTACTTATAATTAATTTATTTTACTAAAATTTTACTAAAATTAATTTTTTTTTTTTACGTTACTATTCAATTAAGGTATATGTCTTCATTTAGCTTCAAGACATTCCTCCATTAACAATACAATACAATACAATTATATCTTGTGGATTGAATTGTCCTTCTAAACAAAACATGATGAATATGAAGCCCACCTCAAAGTACATATGTAAGTATGAATACATTAGTGTCTATCTATCTTTGTCAGCTAATAATTACTTCTTGTTCCACCATGCAGATAGCAATTTCGGGCTCTTCAATGTAGATATGAGGCGCAACCCTAATTAACATTTCGTCTTTCTGTCTAAGGATAAAAGCGTAGTTCAACAACCCATTATTAGACTTTGCAAATTTCTTCTTTCAAAGACACTGTATTTTGTAAAGGACATCCTACCATGAAATATTTTTTCAAGGATCTACTTTGAAATTCCTTGTTTGGAAATTGTTTGGTTTTAGTTAAAAAATATGATTTTTATTTTCCGGAACTATATAATATAAAATCTACTAACCAACTGAACGTTTTAGTTTAAAATTAGAATTATTAAATTCAAATATTTGATAAATTTAATATTTAGGACAAATTAATATTTTTACTTTATATTTGTTTAATCCCTTAAGTTAAAATCAAGTAATGAAGTAAAATGTTGAAAGTGAGTTAGTTTTAGTAAATGCTTGTTTTATGTCCAGTGACATCCGTATTCTTGATCTGACTTTTACCCTGTATCTGATTTCTTTAACGTACTTTAATATATAAAGTAGATTGTAAAATAAATGAGAGCACAGCGTGAGACAACTTCAAAGGATATTGGACAGTAAGGAACACATTCATCTAATGGAAACTAGTGGTTTCCCTAAGCAGTTTGTGTGTAAAGACTCGTTGATTGCAGGCTAAAGTTCCACAAGATTAAATTAATACTCTAATTTTAAACCCACAACACACGATCAAATCCAATATTCAAGTCGACTGTAACTAGACTTTCAATCGAAACATGTATTATATGACAGATATATTGTATCTTTGTACAAACTTTGATTTGATAAATTAGATCCTAGTTATTTTGACTAATGTATTTAAAGCTTTTGAGATCCATGCAGCGATGTAAATGCAGCTGTCATTGATTATAAACATTACTTAAACCTAATAAGTAAAAATGTAAGTAATTACAGTATTTTATTTCAAGATCCAGATAAAATTAAATAAAGTAAAAGATATCTAGTACTATTATAACTAAATGACAAGAATCGAAAGACAACAGCTCTTTCCTTGACAGTATAAACATAACTCAATATAAATATATTTATATTTATAAATATAAAAGTAATTTAATTAATAACTATGAAAACATCATCTTCTTACATTTTTTTTAGATTTAAACTTTAGACTACCCTAATTAACAGGTAATATAAAGATGAATAAAAGTCAAATTAAAATAACAAAAATTCAATTAATAACTATAACTATAACTATATAATATTAATAACTATAATTAATAACTATATTCCAATGAGAAAAAAATTAGTTCGGGATTTAGGTATCTGCATGTAGAATTTACCCGAATCTTAGAGCAGAACGAAGAATTTAGATTAATAAGGCAGTTTAATTCGATTAAAAGAATTTTAGTTTCTCGTCGTCCATTTGTTGTTAAGGTTTTATATTTATGTTGATAAGTTAACCTGATTTAGGTTAAAACTGTATTAGGGTAGTCTATTAGTTTTAGGTTCCAACATGGACCTCTAGGCTATGTTGATTATTTTATGTTTTACAACGTGATAACGAGCGTTGATTGACACTTCCGAAACGTCATGTTCATGGAAGTTATAAAAAATATCCATTTGATTATTGTATGTATCATGGATTTGATGTGTACCAATTTTCGAATTTTATAAAATTGTAGAACGTGTACATTTGACTTGACAGAAACTTAACTGAAATCCTAGTTTCAAATTTATTTCTAATTAACCTGATCAATTTATTGTAAACCGCCAATGTTTTAAACTGAATTTTACTACACAATTAATTAAAACTCGAAAGACCTACCGATGTTAGTTTGCTATATATCATGCGCATTGTTTAATCAACGTTTGTCCAAAATATGTATTGTGATTAAATAACTGAAGTTACTACATTTTTATTTTTAATATCATATTAAAATTTTCAATTTGTATCTGCATATAACAAATTAAGATGACATTTTCCGCTATCACAATAGGTCTACAATCAGTTATAAAATGTAAGTTATTTATGATAGAATGAGTAAATAAGCGCCGACAAGTCTCAGAAGTGGTGTTGCTTGACAAAACAATTTAGATAAGACGTTGAAGACCAAGTCATTTAAACAAAGACGCCGTCAACAACTTGGAAGACGTCATCATTTCAAAACACGTTTTCTTTCTCCAAACCTCTGACAGCTTCATTCTTTGTTTATACAATGTTAAAAACGTAACAATGTTTTACTGACATTTGACATTTAAGATTACAAGTTGTTCTCCTATTTTTAGAAATTAAAATTTAAGTAATGTTATGCTTAAATATTTCACAAAATCTGTCCATTCACACTTCTTTTCAGAAACTCAATCATATTGTGTTTGAATACAACTATTTGTTTTCTTGTTTTTATTATATTCAGTTGCCACATTCATGTTTCATTCTCCCCCCCCCACCCGCCATTTTATCCACACTTTACATTTCATTTACAAATTTACAATTTAGTTCATTGTTTTGTTTGTTGTTAGCAATCGTTTTTAAACAAAAATTCATCTAAATTAGTTTTGAGAAATTTGAACTTTTAACCTTTAATGACAATACTATTGTTAGACTATCTTTTTCGATTTGTATCAATAATTCGTAAATATGTGGGGAAGGGAGTAGTAATTATATCAGACCAATCCGATGGTGCAAGATATTAACACTAATTTCTGTTTACTACGGTTTTCATGGTTAATTTTTTTCTTTTTCGATAGAGAACTCCAGATTCGAATGAAACGTTTGGTCACTATTTTCATAACATGTTAAAGCCAATTTTAAGAAATCATTTGATAATTTAAGACAACATTTTCCCAAAATTGTTTGCTACATTGGTATTTTGCTTTTTGTATAAGTGCGTGAAGAATGGTCTATAAATTATATAATTATATATATATATATATATATATATATATATATATCACCTATTTGAAAATCAAATCACAAAATACAACCGCAATTCACTCGAAAATGTTTCAATCTTAGAATATATTATAATTGTATTAATACAATTTTGTATAACCAAATTTTTTTGTTCTCTATTGAACACATATCTCTTTTCCACACTGATTTCATAACACATTCTCTTTGACTTTATTAATGGGGGAATTATTAGCATTCCTTTAGCGAGCTGGTAGCAGCACGACAACCCCGTAAATCAAAGAGACTAAATGATTTGCAACATCGGAACCAGTTCCGAATTGATTTCTCGTTCCCGTTACACAATCCAATCGAATCCGTCCCACAGCTTATTCATGGAGGCTTTCTATGGAAATTAGGCTTCTATGTTCTCGTTTTCTCTCAAAAGTTAGATTACACTTTGCCCGTTTTAACTTTCATTTGGTTATTCAAAAGTTGCTTTTAAATCTAATAAAAGTTCTATAATGAAACCAAATATATGCGTGTTTTTTAACAAAATACGAAAATAGTCTAGGAATATGAAAGAGATTTAGATCACGGCCTCGCACTCATTGTTCATTTTTCCTTTTTCGTATATTTATTTAGTGTAGAAAAAGTTTTGTAACGAGGCAAAAATATTCGATCTATCTTGACTTATCCCTGTCTGTACAGGCTTTGTTTGTGCAATGTGTTATAATACAAGGTGATAACTGAAACTGATCAAATTTGTTACGTGAACTTATTGCGATATGTATATCTATAGTTTATAAAAATATTTAGTAACTCAAAAATTATCAGTAGCCGTCATTATATCAAAGCACAATCTGCCCTAAAGGTGTGTATTAATATTACTCAAAGATAGCTATGGATCCGATCAAAACGAATTTTTCGCCATCAACCTAAAAATGCCGGTTCCGGAGTGGTTTTTATTTCTTTTCAAAAAGTGAATATGAACCACGGTCCCATTCTTCAATGCGATTTGGATTAAATTTTCGTGAAATTTTATGTTTGTTCAAACCAAGTGGTAAATCTCATAAACGAAAATGACTTTGACCAGTTAAAGTTATTTGACTTATTGGTTTAGGTCATGAAACTTCACGCCCCACTTAAATTTCATCGTTATTGCATGTATCGATTTTTAAATATGTGTAAAACTAATATGAATACTGAGATGTAATACAATATTCATAGAAATAACAGTAAATAATAACTTATTTGAACAAGAAGAACACTCCTGGGAAATATAAAAAAGGAAAACAGATATTAATGGGTGGATTGCTCCTTGTCATCGTATTGTCATCGTAATTAACTTTCAATGAAATGACAAGTATAGTAATTAATACGTTTTACTTATCGATGTGTATAAAACTATGAGTATTCTTAGTCGGAGCTGGTGTCTTATTCTTAGTCGGAGCAGGTGCTTTATTCATAGCCCGAGCTGGTGCTTTATTCTTATCCGGGGCTGGTGCGTTTTCTTAGTCGGAGCAGGTGCTTTATTCATAGTCCGAGCTGGTGCTTTATTCTTAGTAAGAGCAGCTGCTTTATTCTTAGCCAGAGCTGGTGCTTTATTCTTAGTCAGAGCAGGTGTTTTATTCTTAGCTGGAGCTGATGCTTTATTCTTATCTGTAGTTAGTTCTATATTTTTTGTCGGATGGGGGGGCTTTATTCTTAGTCGGAGGACTTGATTTATTCTTAGTCTGATCGGGCGAATTATTCTTAGTCAGAGCAGGTGCTTTATTATTAGCCGGAGCTGCTGTTTTATTCTTAGTCAGAGCAGGTGCTTTATTCTTATCCAGAGCAGATGCTTTATTCTTAGTCGGAGCAGGTACATTATTTTTAGTCAGAGCAGGTGCTGTATTCTTAGCCGGAGCAGGTGCTTTATTCTTAATCGAAGCAGGTGCTTTATTCTTAGCCGGAACTGTTACTTTATTCTTAGCCGGAGCAGGTGATTTATTCTTAGTCGGAGCAGGTGCTTTATTCTTAACCGGAGCAGGTGCTTTATTCTTAGCCGGAGCAGGTGCTTTATTCTTAGCTGGAGCAGGTGCTTTATTCTTAGTCAGATGGGGTGCTTTATTTCTAGTTGGTTCATGCATTGTAATTAATTATTTGACTTGTACATTATTATTTTAGGTGGACGTCATTTTAAATCAAAAATAAATTATAATAACCTTGTACACACATCTTTCGGGCAAGTTGCAAAAAATATTTTTCCTAAATTTCTTATCGATTGATACACAATTTAGCTGGTGATGAAATACCAAATGGTCCAGTATCTCGCTTTACTCGTTCAATAAACTGATTCCAATTCAAGTAGTTCGTCTTTATTAGAGTTCATTTGGAGTACGGTATCTATATAGGAGTATATATTATATCCTTTTTATTTTATTACAAAAATTAGCATTTAAAGGGATACATATGAAATATAAGATTAGAGATTGTTCCATTATCATGACAATACTGACACTGTATCCGTAGTCAAAGGACGAGGTGCGAATTGTGTGCCTTAGGATAATAAAGGCTTTGTCATTGAAGGGTGAAAGGGGCGTCTGTACACAAGCAAGTATATTATATGAATACAGATTGGGGTGGAAGCTAACATAGTCTGAACCCTCTAACGTATTAAATATGATCGGAGTTAATCATGTTTAGGTGTTTATTATAACATGAGACATATATTAACTCAGATTTATCGTTTTATATGTAGAGAAAGTATTATGATGGTAAAAAAAATCAAAATTGTATTTTTTCGTATGTGTGCAATTTGTCGAAAGTTATGAGATATCGAATTATTTGTGGACATATCCGTTTTTAGGTCCTTTGAACCGAAAATAATAGTTTTTTAAATGATGTATTTTGATCTATGCCCAAAGGGAAGACTGATTTTAATTAAGGCAGGCCAAATACCCTTAAGGTTATTCACGTTACAAAAAAAAAAAAAGAAAAATACTTTATTCAGTCTTAAGACGAGTTAATGGTAGAAGTGAAGAAAGCTTGGAAAGAATATTTGTTTAATAAAATATTCTAATATTTAATTTAGGGGGGGGGGAGCAACTTGTCTCCCATGTGAAATACATGTGTGGAAATCAATATTAAACACAAAAAGCAACAAAATTGTTTTTTATATAGACACAAAAATTATATAGATATATATATATATATATATATATATATATATATATATATATATATATATATATATATATATAGAGAGAGAGAGAGAGAGAGAGAGAGAGAGAGAGAGAGAGAGAGAGAGAGAGAGAGAGAGAGAGAGGGGGGGGGACTAAGTAGAGTAGTCACATTTTGAGGGTGATGAAGACGAATATCGCCAAGTGTCGATGTATAAGAAAGTTAGTGCAATGTTTACTGTGGATATGTTTCTATACTTTAAAGAGTTTCATCTTTATTTATAAATGTAATAAATCTACTGTTCCGATCACACTCCTGTAACAAATTACGAATCAGTACTCTTGAACTTTCCATAACGTATAAATCATACAAAACACATTTGAAAAATAGTTTTGAATAAACACATGTATCGCGGAATAACTTTATGTTATTCTACCGTTAAGCAAACACAGAATGGTTTTGCCTCCGTCGTCCTCGGTCCAATAACGAGTTTTCAAATTTCTCTCGAGAATTCTGCACCAGATGGAGGACTATCTGTCAACCAGAATTTTAATAACAGGCTTTACGTTTAACGCTGAGTATGTTTTCCCTTCCTCTTTTTTTACATTTGTACGTTTGTGATAAGGATATGGAAAAAGTTTACAGATGTTTCCTGCGTAACAATGTCGTTTGTTTTACATTTTATTAATTTTAACTTAAAACATTAAACGATAAATTAAATATTAAAGTGATTGAAATGCCTACTTATTACTATTTTGTTTTTAAATCTTGTGTTAAGATAGTTATTGGTTATGTTTCATTCCTACAAGTTCTATTTATGCTTTTTACATTCATTAGTTTGTACTAAGTGATAAGCGAAGAAATCATTTATACTAACAAACGGTGTAGTAAGCTTAATTCATAGAAGTTACATTTCAGCGAAATGGAATTACAATATTTAGAACTGTATTAAAATATGTTTTATGTATAATCGACATCCTCTTATATATTTACTATGTTTGGACCTATTTTTATGTAGTTAACTAATAATGAAAAAAAATATAATAAAACATGCATACATACATATTTACAGAAAAGCAAATGTATATTTATAAAGAAAAAAACCTTCTTTTTTCTAGATTTTTTAAAATTAATGTTTTCATTGAAAAACCACAAATCAATAGATTTTACAAACACTATAATGTATAGACACTATTCAGAAGTACCAAAGTATAATCCATCTAATCAACCCAATAAATCTTCCTTACATACATTCACATACACTCACTATGTAGTTATTCAAATAATGAATTTCCACTACCATTGAATCTAAACATTTCATATTAGAAATAAACCGGAAATGAGATCTGCAATGGAGTAACTGTTCTAGTTCAGCATTAGAACATAATATAAACGTATAAATATTTTTAAAGATCTTCAGGAAATTACTTAAATTTGCAATACATGTTAACTATGTAACCTCCTCGCCTTAGTGTAAGCTCTCCATTTTCTTAAACGAGGTGAAACTATTTCCCTCTCACAAAATATGTCCCTATTTTCTTAAACTTCCAATTTACTTAAAAGGTATTACATACCGTAGAGTTGACGTTTATTCCATTATTAATTTTATTTGTCTGTTCTAGATCATAACGATTTATTTTAATATATTATTATTATTTTACTAGTAATTAAAATACTCTTTATTAACTTTTGCAGTAATAGAGTGTTTTATTATCTCTGTATTTTATTAGTACTGTGTATGTTTATTTTGTAAATCCAACAATGTATAATATATTTTGCTTTGTTAACAATAAATCGAGTTTATAACAAACTTAAATTCGATGTATAACTTTTAGTTATTATAATAATATTTTCGACGAATGTTGTCAATACAAAACCATTATTGGTTTTCATAAAGTTTGCATTCATAACAAAATTTCATTTTTAACTTTGTGGAATTGCTGTTTAATTTGTTAGAGTTTATCTCGTTTTATTGTACTTAAACAGCTTTTAAAATATAATAATGTTAAGATACAAATGCTAATACTAATGCGACGTTAGGATATACATTTCGCGTGTAACAATAAAATGTGTGAAATATTGTATGTCAGAAATAACCGCCATTACGTTTTATAATTGTAGGTGTTAAATTTTGTTAAAAATATTTTTAAATTTGTAAATAGTGCTTTTTTAAAAATATAACTTTCAAAAATTAATTTTCACTGTTTAGCTGTTGAACTGATTTAAATTTGTTCTTATTATTATTTTATTACACTTTTAAACTGTATTTAAGAGCTTTCTCAACTTTCTTAAACCTTTATCTTTGCTCTTTCCCATTTGAGTGAATAAATATAAACTACACGGTTTAAGTTTCACTTCAATAGCATTAACACGTACGGTGCTTCACTAACTGCAGTATTAAGGCATTACATTTTCATTTAAGACCTCTGATTCACCCACCCAGTGGTTGTAATAAACATTAATGTGTGTCCGATATAATCTACATGGAATCTCTATGTAATTTACAACTACCTTTATTGCTCCTTAGGATCTAGAACTACCCTCCCACATCAACAGGTTTGTATCTGGAATTGTTCTATAAATGAGGATTAAGCAATTTGTTATTTTAAATTAAAAGCTTAAGAGTTATAACGTAGGTCAAACACTACGGTTGAACTCTGAGACTGAATGTGTAATTCACAAGTCGGGCAGATCATCAAGAACTGTAAAGGCATGATTGTAAACCTTTTTATAATTCCGATAAGGAATTTATATATATTCATAACTTCTTTCTTTAATCAGTTTGTCCTATTTGAGAACAAAAATTGCTATTAGTTTTTTTTCTTCGGGTTTAAAGAATACCTATATCATTGAACACTCCAGCCGGTGTCTATCCAAGGTGAAATCCCAATGTTTCTGGTCCAACGCATTACAAACTTCAAAGCGAATCTCTAGAAGTAACCCTTTCCGGTTCCTTTGTTTCAATCAAATTGTGCCTTAGTAATATCTGTTCACTACATGTACGTCAGGCCCAGATTTAACTTTCAGACTATTTGCTTTAAAATCAAAGGAACAAGTGGTGCATTCACGCAACAGTTGAAGTTACAAAATAATCTACAATTTATGCAGCTTTGGCCTTTTGTATCTTGGCATATGTTCAACTATGTCCTTGGCTAAATCCGAGGGAGGTCCACCCGTCCATGTTAATGCTCATACATATTTACATAACTTTACATCTAAAGTTTTTGCCAACAGATTATATTCTAATTTCTTACATTTTTCTGTTTATTTAATTATTTTTTTATCGCCTATCGTTACTAAATTATTGCATGTTATTTTTTAAAACCTATGTAAATGTTAAATAGCTTTGTTAAAAACTTATTAGAAATTAATTATGCAACGAGTGTTTTATCGGGTCTGCTATTTATCTGGAATGAAGAACAGCTTATTTTGTTAGACGTTATTAATCATTGGCGTTATTACTCAAACCTCTATAATTGACTTCCTAAGTATAAAATCATCTACTTGTGGAAAAACAAGCGTCAGCCAATTTGTGTCATAAATAACAGTATTTGAAAAGTAATTATGTTCTAAGTCAAGATCTCCTTTATTGAAGAGGTGTCGATCAATTTAATAGGATTTGCTGCGAAGGTAAATTGTTTGGTGTAGAGAATAAATTGTGGTCGATGGAGAGAATCTAGTTGATTGGCCTTTAGACGGGCTTGAGTCACGTAGAAAACAAAACTAAGTCGCTTCACTAGGGATGTAAAAGACAAATTGTCTCTTTCCCAACATCCCACTTGAAAGGGTAATATCGTCCTTCCACTTATATAGAAGCCTATACTAAACCTATGCTGAGTTCCACGTTTTCTATCGAATCTTTTTGTCCAATGTATGAAAGTAAATTGTCAAAATATTTGAGCGTATTTCCACATTGCGGATCCTCTTTCACACAAAAGAAGGGGTCGGCCTGTTTTTATTTTATGATTTATTTTTTAAAGTAATGGATTTTATAAGGTATTTTTTTCTTATGTTATTTATGTAATATTTACTCGCAATGGGCTTATATCATATTCATTATAATGAATGAGCAAATATTTTTATTTCATTGACTTGTTGCTTATAATGCCGACTTTATATCGGCTATGATTTTGAGGGTAGGACAAAGTCTAATGGACAGAAAACTTACTAACTTAACCAACTGAGTTAGAACCCAGAGACCTCTTAGCGTTCTCGTATAATGAGTACGGTTGTGACAATCCCGAGGTATTGTAGCTGGATTTACACTTCTTTTCTATTATTGGGTAAGATCCCTCTCTTTAATCTTTCGTATCATGTCTCTCTTGATCAAGACTAGTTTACTTCCGACCCTGCTGCTGTTTGAGGGCAAGTAGTCTCTTATTTTATGATCTTTCTGTCTTTTTTTTTTTTAAGACGATGATGATCAGAGGGTTTTTGCTTTTAAAGAAGAAGGCAAAAATAACCCAGTGAATTTTTAATTTCGAGAGTTCAAGCTCCAGCGAGAATAGTCTACTACAAGTCTCTCCTTTAAGGTTTTGTTTAACATTCTTAGTCTTAAGTAATAGACACAGATTAAATATTATGGAAAGCAGAAGGGAACACCCTGTGAGATTGGTTGCACCCGGCTGGAATATTTGACTTCTCCAGTAGACGTACGGTACCTCACAACTGTGCGACAACGTACACTTCTGAAACGCTAAATACTGAAAAAAACTACTAAATTAAGCACTAAGATAAAAAACATGAGAGAGCTGATACTAATATTAACCAGAGCAAAACAAATGGCGACGTTTACATGATGCAATTTGTTTCACTCTGAAATTATAAGTTACTTACTTTATGTTACCGTGTAGCAAGTATTTTTTAAATAACTTTGTTCTATTTGCGATGAAATTTTCTCTTTTTTTGTAAACTTTGTTCGATAGAAATTAATACCCCGCTAGTTATGAAAGTGTGTCATTATTATTGCAATAGACTTTTTGTAATACCATCGTTATGTCAACACAAGAAAGCAATATTCATTGTGTGATTTTACTTCGGGAAATTTGTCTTCATTACCTGCAGTTAATGATAAATAATGAATATTTGTTTTGTATCCTTTCAATTTTGTTTCTTTATAAATTACTTTATTATTAAAAAAAAATTAATTGTCTGGTTGGTTCATTTCCTTCCTGTCTTTATAGGTTTATTTTTTCGTTAGCAACTTACATCCGACCTGATTTAAATGCATTTGGTACTGTATATATAGTTTGTTATAAATTCTACAGTGAAGTCGCATTACATATGCTTTTTGATGTACTAGAGGTCTATATTATATAGAACATCGATAACAAAAATTCTACCCATTGTCTATTTTCTGAATGAAGAAATTGTTTTTACTGAAAACATTTTAAAGTCAAACATTGATGTAAGTGTAATATTAATAACCAAGTGCATGAACTAACCTTTAATCTTTATATTTCATCTTCTAAAAAGTCCTTAGGTTTGTTGGTTTTCATTGTGTTATTTTGAGGCGTTTTATATGTTGAGAAAAAACTCCGAAAACGACTATTTTGAGAAATAAATGCTTAATTTAATAATTAGACGTTTTAAAGTTATCAAAGTTCGAAATACGCTGTCATATCCGATTTGACCTTTGTAAAACAAAGAAGTATTAGTTTATAAATATTACGACATTTATACATTGTAATTTTAACACTAGTAAGAAGTTAGGTTAGGATACCAACTATAAAACCTAACCTAACCTGTATGTAATGTTACAGCTGGGTTTATTATTTATGTTGTCTAGCAAATGTACAACGAATACATGTACATTTTGATCGACCGAATTCAGATCTCAACTTATTTCGAACTTTAATCATTGTAAAACGTCCAATCTTAGGACCGAACATTTATTTCGTTCAATGACTGTTTTTAGAATTTGCTCTCTCTAAAACTTGATGTAAAGAACTCTGGTGTAAAGGATAGAATCGTATAAAAAAGAAAAGAAAACCATTAAAAAAATTATGTAAATACTTAAAAAAAGTTTTTTTCCATATTTATTTTATAATTATAAAATAATTAATTAATATGCGACAATCAGGTTTTAATTATGCATATAATTAATTATACCAACATCGATTCTTTATGGTAAAATATACATTATTTTAAGAAATCCAATGTGGAACCTGAGTTTTCCTAATAAAATTTGAAATTCTTTGAGTTCCGTAATTTGTCGCCGACACTACAAAGAAAGTGGAGATCTTTAAACACATGAACAATTGTTACCAGGGGACTTAAATTTAAGAAAGGCGGAACCAAAATGGTAACAATGTTTAGAAATTAAAAATTAAAAAGACAAAACAATTTAGTGATTAACAAGGCTCAAGTTTATTGAAACAAAAGAAATTTCGACGTTTCAGATTTTATCATTTACAACTGAGAAAGACATCCTGAGACAAAATTATCATAAACAGCTTATGATTAACAATATTATAATTAATAATAGTTATACGCCCTTAATGCAAAATATTATAATTTAATAAAAAAATTAATCAATAGATTCTGAAAATTTATCCCCCCCTTTTTAGTTTATATATTTTATAGTTACAAAATTTAACAAAAGACAATGAGCACAGCTTAACAATTAAAAGGATTATAATTAATCCAAAAAAAAAAAAAAGATTATACGCCCTTAAATGTAAAAATTACAAAATAAAAAAAAGATGAAAAGATACTGATATTTATTTCCCCCCTTTTGACTTTATGAAATGATAGTTTTTAAAACAGTTACATAATATTACTTATTTGATAAATTTCTTAAACGCTATATTGGCCAATAAATATATATGTTTCAGATAAAGAATTTATTATGAAAAGAGTAGTTTATTTTAAAAGAAAAGAAAAGAAAATTTTGAATATTAAATTTTTAAATTGACGTCAATTATATTAATTTTGAAAATAACCTCTTTGAGGTTGTTAGGACCGAAAGTTTGCATGCAGGCTCCACCCAAGTATTTTTTTATATATATTATAATTAATTACACAAGTCTACATCTAAAATATAGTTTTTAAGAAAACATATTCGCTGAAATAAATTTAGGCACATATACAATTTGAGTTTAATTAAAGTTCTATAAAGTCAGTTTTTTTGTAACATCACTTTTGTGCACGTGAAACTCTGAAGCTATGTTGAATAAAACGTGTTTTGTTAACAGGACGAAACATGTTTAGATCTTTTGCTGTGTTTCTTCTACCAGCATATTAGCTATGGCAAAAAACATGTTTTTTAGCGTCTGTACAAAATCAGACATGTTTTAGCATTAATGTTCATTATTAAAGCAAATATCTGGTTTTTTGTCAAAATTAAAGAAAATTGATTGTATAACAGAAATTCGTTAAGATTGTACTTAAAAGCTTCTTAGATGATTATAAATCTATTTATATATATTTAATTTTGTTTGAAACAAAGCTTGTATAAGACTTGCAAAGATTTGCAAAAGTCTGTAAAACGAAATTTTCTGATTTAGAACAGATTTCTCCAATTGTTTTATATTTGACATGTTCAATAAGATATTTTGATCATTTAAAGTCCAACATTAGTTTGCACCTATTTCACATAATTGTTCAAAACTCAAAATGTGCCTTTGCAAGGTTTTGTAAAGTATGTCTTAACAAAAGAAAATTTTTATAATCATTGAGTTTCAAAAGAACATTGAATATTAAATAAAACATGAAATACATATTTTAAAATACATGATAATTAATAAATTGTTTTAAAGCATTAACAAAAATTTAATATATGATAAAATCTGTAAAGCTTAGTACCTGGAAAATCCTGTCGCAGATCACGTGAGCTTGTGCCGAGAAAATAATTTATTAAACATTTTAAACTAAAACTCACAAACTAAATTTTAACATATCGTTGAAACTGAGTTGCAATTTTTGAAGACCAAGTAAGAAAATTTATCTCTAACGTAACTATCAAAAAAAAAGTCAGGCATTGTGAGTGACTACAGGTAGACTAAAACAACCGGTATTAGAGAAGATAGGCTGTCTTGCCGTTGTACTTTACCCTCCGCTATCGTACGATCATTAGTTTTGGACAATCTCGGCAGGTGACAGCATCTGTCAAGCAACGGAAGTTGTATGTGTGGAAGTTGAGTGAATGACGTTTTATTTCAGAGGTGATTTGAATTTAAATGCTACACAATGAAGAGATTTGTCAGAACCCAGTTACCGACAAGAGAGAGTTTTTCAGTCTTCGTGGCAGAATCGGTAGTATAATAATGGTGTTCATATCACGTCTAAGGAAGCCTCAATGTGTCCTCAATACACCTACGTGGATGTTTTACGTAGTTTATACATGTTTCTAAGGAAAATAAATGTTGCGAATATCAAGAAGATATATTGATTGTTTAAAACAGTTTGTATAAAAGTTTAGTTTGGATGAAGCTTGAACTATGTTGTGTCTGTGAAAATTTAAAGCATTACAACTATCAAAACTTCTGTCACTACTGTCCAGTTTATTCTGTTTTATTTTAAGTCTCTTGGTTGTAAGTTATAAACAACGTGTTGTGTTTTATTACATGCGGTTGAATATTGTCTGGTAGTTGTAAACAAAACTATCAGACAAGTAAATGTGAGGTGGAGCAAGGACGACTAGAAGACTAATATATCACAGATGACAACGAAGGTAGCGATTGACCTTGTTCGGTAGAAGGGAACATTGTATAGAGAAGCTCTTACAATACCCTTCCAACTTTATACTTGACAGACAACAACTAACCAAGAAACTTATGTGAAGTAGAATTTACAAACTTTGTTTCGTATACAAGAACACTTCTGTATAGGCCTCATTAATTTAGCTGGGGAAGACATTAGGGGGGGAAAGTGGCGGTGAAAAACATGTGCTGATAAATCTATCCTTTATAACAGTAAAGATGGATAATGAGTCGTTTCTACACATTTAAATAAAATACCTGTTAACTTTCTCACACAATCGTATATTATTTAAAATGAAATTAACAAAATTTGTTTTGAAAATTCCTGTTTTAAAAGCCAACTAACATATCTTCGATAGTTTTAAAATTTGTAACCTGAACTTGCTTATTGTGACCTTCTCGAGAAGCGTTTGGCCACCAGTTTATTTTTATTTGTCAGTCAATGGTGAAAATAAAAATCACGTTTAATATTTGGAAATAAATATATTAAATTTTTTTTTAAACAAATACAAAATTTATCACAGTTAAAATAAACTTTCACGTAGATTAAAAGTTACCTGTATTTGATTTCATTTCAACAGGTGCTGTTTTTAAAGAATGTGTAGGGTGAACATAATTGAAAGACACAAGGGTGTAATCAATTGTTTCCGATATAACTCTGACCAATGACAAACGAAATCGTTCAATTCAATCCATTGTGAAAACCAAACGTTTTAAGGGAATGATTTGTAAATGGAATCGTAGTTTCCAATACAAGAGTTTTAATTAATTGTATTGGTTGAAACGTAATTAACCTTTATTTTAATTGTCGTTTTTAGTGTTTACAAAAACCATTATAACAAACAAATTTTCTGATTTATTCGCTGTCTAATTACCTTAAATAAAGAAACAGTAACTGTGCTACGATTTCAATGTGCTTATTGAGAAAATTGTGTACAGGTTAGGTGTGAAAATAATATTATAGTGTAGAGATTTTCTATGAATTATATAAAAAATGGGTCGTCCGATTGGCTCAACTGTTTTCGATTTGATGATGTAAGTTTTCAAAATGTTGATTAGGAATGTTTGTTTTAAAATCTCTTAAACGGTAAGGGGTAATAAAAACGGGCTGTTCCTAACCTTTTTATTGATGTTTCGATTTTATGCAACTCTTTTATAAATATTTTGGAATTCTGAATTTGAATTTAAAATAGATTTTTTGCGTTAGTTGCCTATGGATAGAAGAATTTAAAAAAACGATTTGTTATGTAATTTAAATCTTGTAATGCACCACATAATGTACAGTCCAGTACCTGTATGTGCAGGTGCGCTGAATAAGTAAAACCAATTTCTAATTGTTCATAAATATCATATATAAAAGTATTCATCACTTTTTCATAAGCTTCAAACAAAATACATATTTTCAATTTGCATATCTTTGTTTTCCCCTTCCCCCTCGTATCTTCTCGCTGTATGGACAAATTATTAATGTTTTTTTCTTGGTACGAAAGATGAAAAAAGCCGCTGAGTATTCATGTTTATAGTCATAGAATACATTTTTTCCCTCATTTGAATTTTATATCAACCTTTCTACTTTCATTCCCTCGTCATATTATACAGTTTATTCTATTTAAAACCACAGCACTTAACTCTGCACGTGCTAAGTAAGTTATGGTGTATTATATTTTACTTTGAACAGAACATAAGGTCATTCAATATTTCTTAACAAACACTTTATATTAAATTATTATTAAACTTAATTACAGAACATCATGTCTCCCTTTTGTCCTTCTAGTTGTACTTATAATGTGATTTCTACCTTGTTAATGTCTTTTATTAATTCGTTGGTTTGATAGCAAGATTCGAGTTTCAAAAACTTTATCACATTTAGAGAAAGTTACGTGATGGATCGAAAAATTGGTCTTGAGTTTTTCCCGATTTTAAGATCCCTTTAGTTTAAATTATTTTGTTTTAATTCTATCCGACGTCTTTGTAGTGCTTTAAAGGACAAACGAGTCGACCGATTTAGATCGATTTGGTATGTGGGTATGTTTCAGAATTATCTCCAAACATTTATCTCAATTTTTACTTAAAATATGGTGCTACCTGCCATAAGACTAAAATTAAAAAATATCAGCACTAACAATTTTGTCATATTTTGCTAAAATGTAGTCTTTATTAAGTCCCCAAAGACAACGAGTTGGTCGTCATCTCCCTAAACTAATCGGTTCAGAAATATATGTGTAAAAACAAAACAAAATGGTCTCTGTAGTTGTTATAAAAACGAATGTCTCAAAATTGGATCTACCGATTCCAATTAAATTTGTGTGAAATGTCACTAATGAATCCAAACAATTGAGCCAAAATGCAAGTGAAAGTAAAAAAAAAGAAAAAAAAGAAAGATGATTCAGTAATTGACAAAGAATCTAGATTAACACCCATCATTCAAAATGGGATTTCAACCAAATATGATTTGCGCTGAAGGTGATGTTATAAAATAACAAAACAAGCTTAAGCTCCCTTTAAATATAGACTATTAATTATGTGTGCATTACAAAAAAGTTGATATTAAACTTCAAAAAATGCCAACTTCTTGAAATTAACATCTACAAGCTAAATTATCACTTTTAAAATAGAAATTATATTATAAATAAGACATTAATATTTTGAAACCGTTTTTAAACATTTACATCTAAAATAAAATAAAGTCCTCTATTTCATTGTACAGTATCTCTTTATTCGTAATAAAGCAGCAACGTTTTTTTCTACCCACTTGGTTCACTTTACAAACGCTATTATCCTCTTAGTTAATTTTATTTATTATCTTGTTTATTCTATCTCAATAAGAACATATAAATCTGAAAAAAAACCAAAAAACCCTTTATTATAATCAGTATATCAGGCATCATCAAGACATCATATTATTTAATTTCATCAAGTTCTCAGTTATTTATTTTTTAGACAAAATATATAAATTAGCTTAAATTACAAAAATAATAATAACAATTTGGGATGACAACAAAATACACAAATTAAATGTAATAACAACCACACCTTTAAGGATGTAATAACTAAATTCCCAAATAAAATCCCTTCTGTAAATCCAAACATGCCGCAGGTATCCTGCAAACCGCACGCAATCTTTAACATTAGCATAATTTCAAAATATGCCTGTTCCGTAGGTTTCGGTGTTAATTTTCATTTCATAAAGTATTTTCCTACGATTTTGTATATCTAAGTTGGGGTATTAAGTGTAATATACAGAAACTGAAAGTTATTAGGGATGGAAATATTTGTTTCTTCTTTTCTAAAAGAGTTCCGCGAAGTTATAATTGGATTTTATTTTACAAACTTTTACGAAAGTAGTATTTCATATTTACATTTGTTAAAGAAATGTTTAATGTTCTTAATAATGTAACGCATAGTGCGTCTTTAAGTACTGTATGCAGAGAATTTTATACACTCACTCTAATGAATACTCCTCTCATTAGAAAATTTACTGTGTCATATTTTGTTTTTGTAAAACAAATTTTCTTTCCATATTTCAATAACTATTTCATAATAATAAATGCACTTTTTCTTTAAAACTATTTTGGATAAAATTATACCCCATTTCAATAGAAGATACACCTGCTTTAGACTGAGTTTATATTATACAGTTCTACATATTTGGTTAGAATTTATAGAATGAGTAAATCGTATATTGTATACAATATTCAAAGAGCGAAATTGTTCAATGATGAAGCTGTTTCACTCGTAGATCTTACAAAGGACAACCTCATATCTCAAGTAGATCTGACTCGTCATCTTTGTGCAAGTAACTTCATGCAGGGCTGCCAACTTCAGAAACCAAGAGTTGGATGATTTCGTATTTACATCAATATTGTGTAAAATAGTACTCTTACTTAGTAGTTACTCTTTAGCTATAATCCCCGTTAAGATAATCATTATTTGGGACTTTTTTACTATTAAATTCAGTTGATTTATATCATGACATCGTTATATTATAAAGAGTGGGTCAGAGAAATGTGACAGTAAGTAGTAGAAATCTTCAGATGGTCGAAATAAAAAAGAAAATTCCACAGAGCCAAAACCCTTAACACTTCTTTTTACATCTGTGTTTTAAGTTTTTTTACCGTAAAACAAAATTTATTTTATTGGATTTAGATATTTGGTCAGATTTTATTAATAGTTTTTAATATTTAAACACAAAAATATAAACAATCTATAACAAAGTGGCTTCATACATTCTATTCAAGTGATAATATTCTTGTTTTTGTTGTATCTTGCAAAATAACAGAGATATCGGTCAAAAACTAATTCTTCCTCAATTATCTAGAATACGCAAGAGCTTTCCCACAACCTCTATACTTAAAAAAAAAATTAAATAATTAATCCAAAACGGTTCCCAATCTTCAAAATGTTTCAAATTGAGAGTGATTTTGAAATAAACTCTTCTACCACATTGAAATATAAATAATTTCATACCTATAACCTACAATAAACAAAATTGATCAATTACAGGCAGTTTCAGACATATTTTATATTAAATTTATGTTTAAATGCTTCTTATAGGCAATTTATTACTGTTTATGCAATATTAACGAATTGTGCTTAATACATCATATATGTTAAAACATTTGATTAAAGATATTATATTAACAGATAGTAAATAAAATGTATAAATACAAAAATTGGCAAAGATTATGATAAGTGTTTTAAGGTCGACCACTAATGACACAAATAGCTAAGATGGGTTTTTGTTTAGTTTTAATTTACACTAATTGTTAAAAATTCTCACCTTAGACCTAGATATACTCTGTCTGTTGGAGGGTACACTACAGGTGGTAGCTCGTTAGAATGAAAGTCGCTTATCCTTCAGGTGAGTTGCAGTAATGTAGTACGAGCAAAAAAGTTTTCTCTTGTTTGCACTTTCATCTCGTATGTTACAGATTATAGTTATAACCTCAAATACAGTTCCTATGTTCCAAAGAATTAAGGTCAGTTGACTTTGATGACCACATTTGCAGACTATCGTGTTTTATAAAATTACCAAAAATTACTTTTTACTTTTGTCTAGGTTATCCTTTATGTTATAACAAAACAAAGATCTCACCAAGTTCAACTTAAAGAGAGGAAAGAACTCTCTTGTGGAAAGAAGTAAAATCTTTCTTGCATAAGAGATCAAAATGTTGTTTAAATTTGATTTATTTATATTCTTATAGTCGATTTGTGCTATGATATATTTATCATGTTTATTGATTTGTTTATTTTGATTTTTTTATTACAATGTTAAAGACAAAATCTTTTGTATTAACCTAATGTGCAATACGGATTGAATAATATAGTTAATTGGGCACATTTTTTATCATAGTTTCAGGGAGACTTGTGCTGTTTCCTAGCTTTCACTGCTCAATAAAATTAAAGTGTTATTTTGGCATTAAAATATCGTATTTATTTTTAAGAATAATTGTTTAAACTTTAAACTATAATTTAAGTCAAAAATTTAAAAAAAGTGTCATTGTTTTACCACAAGTTACTGCTTAGTGACTTTCAATGAGTCATCTGCCAGGTGTAGATTTTAAACATTTTCAGTTTTTTTAAATTATCGTAATACAGTAAATTACTATTATTATTTATTTTTTTATAAAACTAATATTATTTTATCCAGCTTGGAGGAATGGTAGTTACTACCATCAATATTGGGGAGGAGGGACATTCAAGCCTAAAGTAAATCACATTTAAAATTAATAATACGAGTTACAGTATAAAAGTTCATAACCTGAATAACTGCATAAGCTCTCCCGATTATGTACTATACTTTTTGCAACAACACTTTTTTTTGTTTTTTAATTGACGGTTGTACGTACCTGGTCTCCTTATACTCTAAGGAATGCAATTTATATAATTTCCGTAACCGCAAATTTCCCACACCGCCTAAAAGAGTAATAGCTTTCTTTAATATATTCAATCAATCAAACTGAAAACAAATTAATACCAACAAAATCACTATATTAATGTTTTTCTTCAATAAGTTTTTAATATCATCATTGATGTGGTAGCATCAACTTTTAGACACATATCTCTTTAGTTAGATATTCTTTGTTGGATTAAATATGTTGATTCATTGAAGAAGAATTTCCCCTTTGTGTTTGCTTGCTGGTTTTATTTCGGATGCGTAATTAAATTTAAACTCATATGGGAATGTGGTTTGCATTAACTTGAATTTTAATTAATTTTATATCATTCATAAACCTTTTGAGATGAATTAAAAGAGCGAGTTTTATGATATTTAACAACGTTTCAGTTGAACTGTAAAGTAGAGTTAGAAGAAACTTGATTGTGTTAAGGTTTTAAACAAAATCATCTTTAAAAATAGTTGTCTAAAGACAGAATGCAATTCGAACGCCAGTGAATAAAACCCTTTGAGGACTGGCGGTACTTTTAAGTCGTATAATTGTGGATTAAGGAACTATATAGAGCCCAGTAAAATAAATATATAATTAAAATAGTCGCTTTGAAATACACAATTAACTTTCATCAAAGTCGGAACATGTTAATAAATTTATAAATCCAACCCCTATTTTCAGAGTGTATATTAATGAAGTCTTAGTTAGGATATAGCAAATTAGCCCTTGTATAAATTCATTGAAATAAAATCGTTTAGCTATCTGGTTTGTGCACTAAATTAAATGAAATAAAAGGATTTATTCTCAAGTGGTCTGGTAGCTAACCGGGTTTTCTACATTTTCAGTTCAAACGCGGTACTAAGGCTATGTTATGAGTTCGAATCCCAAGGAGCACTAACTTTTTATCTGTGCAATTTAGTTCTTTCCTGTTCTATTTTAAGTCACAAAGAGGGTCCACTGAAGATGTGTCGTTTTTTTTTAAGAACAATTACATAGAAAGCAACAATTTTGCAAATTCTATTTTTGTATTAGTACTAGCTATGTAAAAAATCAGCCTTTTCCTTCATATTTTAATAAGAATATTTCCATACGTTCATATTTCTTGTCCTAGACGACTATATTTAGTGTTAACCTAACTTAACCTAAATATAGGTTATATATTATATATATATATATTATTATATAATATATCAATTTAAAAAATATATATTTCGTCATTAAACACCAAGTTACTGGATTTTGATTTGATAACCTTTTTGGTAGCCTATTCTGAAAATAAGCCACTATACATGTTATTTTCCCTAAAATTAACGCTTTAACTGTTTACACATACAGAGAAAATAGGTGGAATTTCCATGCAAGACACATTAAACATATATATATATATATATATATATATATATATAAGAAAATATATGGATTTATTCATATATTGCATTATTTTAAAGCATATTATTTATACAATTGACCATGTTTGACTCTCATAGGCGGACAAATATTTGCATATTTATATTGTCAAAATAAATCTCCAATAAGTACGTGTTGTTCACATTCATGAATAACAACGTAAACTCCGGCGGACCAGGATTACCGTGCGATGTTTTTTATCATAAAACTAGAACAGAATAATAATCAGTTTATATCTATGGAACAATATATTATTAATTGAAAAGAAGAATTAAATTGTAATAAGTTACGTCTACAATTTTGAAGATAACACTTTTAAATTTTTAAATTAACTTAACCTAACCTAACCTAACTTAACCTAACCAAAACTATTATAATTACTTTTCTTAAAAAAAGGAGATTTAAAAAGATATTCAAATGAACTCTTTGCTAAATACAAAATTGCCTGAAATTGGGAAAAGCTATTTCTATTTTTATTTATTTATTCTTTATTTTTAAGGTAATAGTTCTTGACATCAATCAATGTGTTAAACGTTTTTGTCCCCCCCCCCATTTTTTGGGGAAGTGGCCTTAATGCCGGCAACAAAAATAATAATGGTACATCAGGAGCGTAATGTAATTTTTTAGTGCTTATATGCTTTATTATTAAATTAAATTTAAAAGCTACAACTTCTTTTGAATATTATTTTTTGACTTAATTGGTAAACATAAATTTCTTTTCGTTGTCCCAAAAGACCTTGAAAAATTTAGTTTCGTAAAACTCAATACAGGCTAAATAAATAAGGAAAAGAATTGTAGTCGGTCGCCATTATTAAATTGTAATGTGTGAAAGTTTAAAAAAACTGTCACGTGCTACCATTGCCAAGCTTATTAATTTCCGCGTTACTTTAATATTTATCATATATTAAATTCCCAAAGTCATGTAATTCGTAAATTTTATTTCCCATTTAAACTAATGCTAAAAATTGTAATATTAGATTTTAATACAGAGGAGTCGAAATTCAAAAATTGTGTTTCGCGGTGCACAAATTGACTACATAAGGATATGTATATAAGTGAAGAATGTTAATCACTCTTGCACATTCCTGGCTGTGTAACGATATCAGTTTTAATAACAAACAAAAGTGTAATTTACCTCTTTTGGCATAAACTAAAAAGTTTCGTTTAATCCTCCTAGACTACTTAAGAAATTGAATAACGAAAATCACATTAAAATCAGTTTAGCTGTTTAAGATATAAAAACTGAACTAATTTTAAATATATTAGTTTTCTTTAGTTTTAAAATAAACAAATTTCATTTTTATTAAGATGAAATTAGGATAGTCTATATCACAACCCATAAAATCTTGACCATAAAATCTACTAAACAAATTTTTAAATAGAATATTTAATTTCAAATAACATGATATTTATACTATATTAACACTGTTGTATCGCGAGCATATGACGGGCAGGTCATGTATTATGTATGGACGGGTTTGCCTTGAAGAATTGTCACCTTAGCATCTGGTGGTAAGACAGGAGATCGAAGGCCGAAGAGGCGGTGGGGTGGTTGATATGTGTAGCCACGCTAGACTTCTGGGAATTCTGAATTGGAGAACTGCAGCTAGAGACCGTGAAAGGAGGCACAGTCGTGGAGTTTATCTTGCTTACATTCGTGTTTTTAAATGCATGTCATACTTTAGAATAAGCACAAGATTGTTTTCGAAAACATAAAAAGAATATAGTGTTTACAGTTTATGAATACCATTAATTTCCTAATTCAAATTAGATGTAAATATAAAAAAGATCTTCGAAAATATTGTTTCATATCTAATTTGTTTTTTTTTATCTTTTTGTTATTTTTATAGACGCTTCCCCATCCGTTTGTGTGTAATTTAAAAAATGCATAATTCAGTTTTTCAAATTGATCAGGGATTGACTATCCCACAGACCTAGAACTAATTGATGGAGCAAGTGAATTATGATATCTGGCTCCAGTATGCATCGAACAGGAGCATTGGTATGATTTATTGTTGAATTGTTCTGGTAGGGATCGGTTCTGTGCATTGTGCGTTACAAGGTTTGTGTCCTGTGTTTTCTCATACAATAGAAATGCTAATTTTAGAATATCTAAGCGCTTAGGTTTATGTAACAAGAGAACATTTCAATATTAATCTAGAATTTTGCAGAATGAAATTGTGCGATGTTTAATTTTGTTCAGCTTTAAATATATTTGCATTTTGCCTTAAATAAAAAAATTGAGACGCAATTCATTTTAATAATTTTATTTGCATACTGATGTAGAGTGTGTTCGTTTATAATCTTACTACTTTTATTTTCTTATTTTAATATGTTTGCCTTGTTAGTTTTGTTTTATCTTTTACAATTTGTCTTATTATGTTTTTCTGTGAGCTGTTGTGGTTGAGGGAATATTTTAGTGTTTACGATAACAGACATTTGTTTGTATTTGGTCCCACGATTTATGTGAGACGATACTAGATCTACATTTTCCGAATTAATCACATTTAAATACAAAATATTCTGAACCCCACATCAACTTTTTCTGGTTTATAGTTTTTTTTTTTTTTTAATGTTATGTGGATGACTTGTGTTGTGATGTTTATACAAAATAAAAATAACGCACAATCAAATGAAAGTATTTCTATTTCTATTTTTTTTTTTTTTTTACAATCAAAAGCATTTAAAATTCATATATATGTCTAAAAATAGTATTGTAATACATTTTCTTCTCTTATTATTACTATTTTTCCATACAAACTTCTTTATTATATTTATGTAAAAATTCTGTTTTATCTTAATTGTGAAATAAGCCTACTCACATGGGAAAAGGAAAAAAAAAGATGTTAAAACCAGAAGATATTGTACAAAACAATATCATTTATTTTTTGATTAACTCAGAACACCTAAAATACACATTTCTTGAAGAAATATCATAATATTTACTATAAAAACTTATTTACTTTACTACATCTTAAAATAACTTTTTTCCCTCTATGTAAAATAAAAATTTAGCTTATATTAAGGTAAATATATATTCGGCCTGTACGTTATTCCAAAAAAAAAAAAAAAAAAAAAAAAAAAAAAAAAAAAAAAAAAAAAAAAAAAAAAATAGGAAAAATTGTCGTAATAAATTTTATTTTAGTTTAGTTGGGTTTTCTCCCATAATAACTTCTCTTAATTATTACATTGTAATTATTCTCAAAAGTTTTAACGCTTATGTTTATGCTCGTCAAATATAAGCATATTTAACTCGTCAAATTATGAAATTATGAAGTAAAGTTAAAATTTCAGAGTAGAAGAAAGCAATTTAATTTATCCAAACCTAATCTTTTACCCAATCCTAATTAACACAAAATGTAGTTTACAGTTTGTATTTCATATGAAATGATGTGTAGTCAGTGCTTTCAAGACCACCGCTGAGTCGTCAACAAATTGCAACCCCCCCTTCCATCCCCTGCCCTCACACAAATGACAAATTTTAGAGAGCGTCTGTAGAAAGTTTTAATTCAATGTGCCTACGTTTGGCCGTCCCCTTGGCGTCCCATAATCAAATGGTTTGTTGAGTTCACGTTATCTGAATTACTAAACAATCTAACTTGACTATTTGGTTTGATTTTCAAAGCAATTATTTTAATTTATCATAATTTGGCAAATTCATTCATTAAATGTTTATAATTTGTGGTTAACATCAATGCTGTTTCTTTTGTTAATTATTTAATTAAATGTCTCAATAATTTATGTATTTTTTTAAAATCAACAATTTAATTCTTTTTAGTCGTAATTGCTACGCGTTGGTTGCTAAACCTTTTCATAAATTAAAATACACTTTTTGGGAGGACTTTCACTTAGTGTGTATAGTTTTATGTATTCAGCATCTTTGTACTTGGAAATAAAATGTCGTTAGTCTTGGTGAACTTAACACATAATTTCCGGGACACTTTCTTTTTTCAAATGGATTTAGAAAAATATAATTTTGCTAACATTTTATATTTTGCTGTAACTCTTCCAGTTTTTCGTCAGGACACCAATGTTTTTGTTAGGAACGTTTCCTCTACAATTCGGGATATTTTTACTGCGAGAATGTACTATCTACAATAATGACATTAACTATTATATATAAATAAATATTAGTAATAATATAAACACATATATTTAAAAACCGATTGAACAGAAATTTAAAAGTATTATCTTCAAAATTGTAGACGTAACTTATTACAATTTAATTCTTCTTTTCAATTAATAACATATTGTTCCATAGGTATAAACTGATTATTATTATGTTCTAGTTTTTTGATAAACACATCCCAGGGTAATCCTGGTCCGCAAGAGTTTACGTTGTTATTCATGAATGTGAACAACACGTACTTATTGGAGATTTATTTTGACAATATAAATATGCAAATATTTGTCCGCCTATCAGAGTCAAACATGGTCAATTGTATAAATAATATGCTTTGAAATAATGCAATATATGAATAAATCCATATATTTTCTTAAATATATATATATATATATATATATATATATATATATATATATATGTTTAATGTCTCTTGCATGGAAATTCCACCTATTTTTTCTGTATGTGTAAACAGTTAAAGCGTTAATTTTAGGGAAAATAACATTTATAGTGGCTTATTTTCAGAATAGGCTATCAAAAAGGTTATCAAATCAAAATCCAGTAACTTGGTGTTTAATGACGAAATATATATTTTTTAAATTGATTGCTATAATTATATATATATATATATATATATATATATATATATATATATATATTATATATATATATAACCACTTGAGTAGTTTAAAAATGGCGTTCAGGTTGTTGTTTTTTACAATAATTTAACACATATTTTGTAATGAAATTTAGCAGAGATTAATTATTTGTATAAGAGTCCATATTTTAGACAGAGACATTTAAATGTGTTAACAAATGCAATTGGATTGTGAATCTGGGTATGATCGGATGCTTTATAACGTTGTCTTAATGATTTGTGTTTTCAGTTCATTGATTGATTGATTGATTGTTATTAAAGGTAATTTTCAAATTTACAGTAACGAATACAACAGCATAGATTATATTTATACACTTTATTTAAGTTGGGCTGTAAATCCTATTTCCTGCTCTATAGACCGGTTAATAAATAAATTATCTAGGTTTTGCCTCTGAGAATAAAAATGAATATTGCAAACGATAGTTCTACAACCACAGATTCAAAGTTATCAAAATAAACCTTTAAAGACTTACACTGTAGGATTGTACATTTACACTATTTTAAAGTTTCGAGTGTACCTTCATGAACCCATTATTTTTATTGAACCCAAATTATTGAAAACAGAGAATTACCTAAGAAGTACCTATCTTGTTCCTAAACCTAAGCTAAAAGTCTTAAAAAAATTCTACCTTGATCTGGCGTCCAAGCTATTTATAAAAATGTTCAACTAAAACGGCTTCAGGAGAAATTTACAAAAATGTTTGTATAATCATGAAACAATAAACACTTTGTTTGCGGAATCCATTTAGAAATAAATTGTGATTACAAATTTGTTGTCCGCGTACAAATGTGTAGATGCGAATGTATAATGTAATATTAAATATAATATTTACAATTATTATAATTGTAGAGTGTAAACTGTTTTTTAGTACTTTTTTAAAAATTAATTTCAAGAATTATTGTATAATTATAACATAAAGTCTGTAAATATTTGTCAGAGGTATGGTTTAAATGTCTTCGTTCTAGAGTAATTAACATATTTCTAAATAGTCGGTGTAATTCACAGCTGTATTATTTTTCTAAAAGTTTTTAACTATGTCCAATCACATTGAATGTCAACTTTAAACAGGTGAATTACCTAAGGTGGCTTAATAAATGTATTGTTTCATATTTATATTTATTGGATATTATTACATGTGTTGGTTTGTAAGCTGAAACTGATATATGTAGTTATCATTAGATGTTTGTGGGAAAGAAATAAATTATTAGTTTACGAGTTGAACAACCGCTCTGAGTTTGTATTCAAAAGTCGGTTTTATTCAATGGATATTTTGCATAAACACCAAAAATAGAACGTGCCTAGTCTAAACAAAAGTTAAAGTCACTGGTTCGACCAGTACTATAGTAAACACCACATTAATTAAAAACTTTTTTTTTGCCTTTGTGTTCTAATTTCAAACTATTAAGTGAATATGTCTTGTTAAAAAAGTGATATATTGTGTCAACAGTTGTGAAAATAAGCATGTATTTGAATGTGCAAAAAATGTAATTCACTTCTTTAAACCTCATCACAACTTATCCCATATATCTTTAAAAAAAAAATTTTTCAATCTCTACAATATTTTTTCAAAGTTAACAAACACATCGTAGTACAAGAGATGTGAAAGAAAATGTTAAGAATCATACATTTCATATTATGTATAGATTTGTTATTATTTTTTATAAGATAGGAAAAAACTCGAACGCATCATCTCACAAAAATTACGTTTACTTATTCAAACGCGTTTCAACGTCAAAATCACCATCCTCAGTGATACATGAGCTACAATAACGTGTCGTTGAAACGCGTTTGATTAAGTAAACGTAATTTTTGTGAGATCTTGTGTTCGAGTTTTTTTCTATCTAATATTATCTCACAAGTCAAGCTCAATATTTATTTATTTTTCATGTAAATTACTTTTAACATATTAAGAGCAAGCACGGAAATTTTTTAATCGAATTTAAAACTTAATTGGGGTCAAATAGAGTAAATGAGTGAAGCGTGTATGCACTTTAAAGTAATTATTGCGTCACTTAAACTTTCCCATAGGAACTTGAAAGCATATCTTTACATACACTATAATATAATATCAAGGTCGAACATCAAGGTTTTGAAACGACCTGAGGGTTTCTGTAGAGTGGATTACGTTGTTTTACATGAAACTTTCACTAGTTTCTCATTTGAACGGAAGTAGTGTTTTATTTATTTCTGCTCCAAAACTACGGAAATTAGTTTTTTATTGTGCTTTTAAGATAATTTTTTTCCAATGAAATATTAAATTTAGTTACATTTCTTTTTTTAAAGCTGTAGAATGATCGATTGTTCATATTATATTTATAATGTAATCTAACATTCGTCATTTCTGTCTATAAAAATTAAGGCACAACGGTTTGAAAGTTTAGATCAACTCTCTTTATCAGGTAATAAGCCTAAAACATGAAAAGGGTTCCCACCCATAGTTTCAAACTAAAAATAGTAACCTAAACTATTAAAAAAGGGAAGTTGGTCGTTTACACCAAACACGAAAAAATCGGTAGGTAATGTACCCCATGTCACAAAACATTTTTGTTCTGTTGATTAGTATTTGTTCTTAGAGTAACTGTTAGCCATTTTTTGTGTTAGTGTGTGGTTTTCGGTTTTTCTAATCACACTTTATATGGGGTTAATTACGTTAACCAAACGGAGGTTGCTTTAGCTCTGTGTTTCTGACATAGGTTACAAGTTTTATTTTCTACTTTTCTTGTTCTATTATTGTTGTACTAATGAGAATAACATTTATTTTTATATTATCTTTAATGGTTGTTGCTTAATAATTTACTAAATACGTATGTAGTCTCATTTATGTTACATCTCCAATATGCAAATAAAAAACTTGTACCCATATTTTTTCCCTCAATATTTAAATGGTTTTTAATTCTATTGTCCGTAGAATGATCCTACAAATAGTGAGAGCATCACGTTTTTTCAATGTATTCAGGAACATATCTTAAGGATTATAAATACATATTGTTTCAGTTTAAGTTTAGTGTGTTAAGCTGTAAATTTTAAACTGCTTGTATATCTAGTTGTGGCAGTCATACTCTCGACCTATCTTGATCTTTAAATATCTATGTCATTAGTTATATAGTCCAAACTAAGTGCAAGCTATAAGTAGAACAAGTGCTGCTTTATAAATGCAATTTATTACCGCTTGCGGGTAGGAGATTTTGCAATGTTTTTATCGGCAAAGAACCAACACATGACAACTAACTAAAGTACTGATAATGAAATGCTTCTTCTGTTTGACATTTTATTTATTTCATAGTCCTTTTCATTTATTAACCTTTATTATTATTTTTAAAATCGAAATAAAACACTAAAAAAGAACACTTAAAAAATCATTTTAATTGAGTATGACATAAATTGTAAAATAATTATGAAAAGATTGTAAAAGTAATATTTTTATTTTAATGTCAAACCAAATTATATATATTTTTAATGATAATGAAGTCTTTAGGTGAAATAATCCTTTATTTTTTATTAAACGAGAGTCAAAGGAATTTGTTAGTTCCACTTAGACTTGTTCTGTTTTATTGAAATATATTTTTTATATCAAGACGTTCGTCATTGACGTTCTCCAATAAAGCATTAGAATAAAATTCTATATAGTTCATAAAAGAAGGTGTATTTATTTAAAAAGAGTATAATTACTGACGAATCAGTTTTTAAGTTAAAATTTGTTTTAAGTATATCTTAAGTAACGAAATCGTGTCAAGCGTTCTGAAAAGAATGGATAATTGAATTTCATTAAAATTGATTTATATAGAAAATAAGTTGTAACAAAACTAATGACAAATTTACTTGTTTGCCGTCCAAAACAGGAGAAACCGAGATAACAAAATTTAGTACGTAATACAAAAAAAAATGAACATTATTGTCGGCATTTTCAATGTTTATAAAATACAAACTGAAAACGTTGCCACTATTCTAGCATTGCATCTTATTACATTCAACAAGTCTTAAATAAGTTAAACTGTGAAAATGTATACTTGTTTACTAAAACAGTATATATACTTGAACAGTATATACAATTTTCTATTTTTTAAAGTAAATTACGGCAGTTAATTAAATAACCTAATTACGAATATTAACAATCAAAATCTTAATAATAAAAACAAAAATAAGACAAATAAAAGAACTTTGTGTCTCCAAGTTTAAAAATCCGGCTTTACACCTGCACTTCTAGTCTACGTAAAGAAGTGATTTGTTTAAACTATTTGAAAATCGGTTTACCTGTTTGAATGATTGGAACTACTGTAGGTATTAAACATAATAAAGTCAGACACAATAAACCTGACAAGCATCGTTTTATAATAAATTTTCTAACTTTACAATTCCATCACAACTGGTAAAACATGGAAAATAACTGATGCTCACGCAATAATCAAATACTATTTATTAACTGGATTTAAAATAGAATCATTATTTATAAATTTAAACAAATAGCCTATATTTTATAACACAAGTAAGTTAACATCTATCATCTTACAGGTGAGTTATTTTAATTAACAGGATTTATAATAAACGAGGGGAAAATTCTTAACAGACAGTTAAAACAAACATATAATTTGATTGCAATAATAATTTATTTTTATTTTAGTAGTTAAATGTTTACATATAAAGAAATGGGTGAAAACGAAATTTAAGACAACAATTCGTTATTTATACACCTAAAATCGATTCCGGTTCACCGTTTAATCAAATGAAATTCCAATATTCAGTATTTATTCGTTTAAAGTTCAATATTTATTTCTATCTCTCTGTTTCATAAATAGTTAGTTGGAAACAAATAAATCAAGATCATCTAATACGTCGAAAGAAGTAGTATGATCCCACATAGATTTACAATAATGTAGATGAAATTATTAAACATAAAAACACGAGTACAGATGTTCTATTAGGAGGACTGCAGCAAAACAATATTGACACTGTCTCTATTAGTTGTTATCGAATATTGAAATTAATTGCTGCCATTCACATCTTATTGCAAACATGAAGTAGTAAGTACGATAATACTAAAACAAAGGACTTATTATTTAACACTGTTGTCAAAGATTACTCGCATCCTTTGCCAAACTCGGATCACTTCTATTCTACCGAGTAGAATAAGAAAGCTGTTACGTAAGTAGTTTCTGGCGTACATTATTTCTGGAATATTGGGAATGTTAAACAAAGCATATTTTGTTTTTGTATTATTATAAGCAAATTTTTGTTCTCTCCCCAACTACCTGACATAGTCCATTTTCCTCCTTTCCTGCCTCCTCTTAGTTATCTTTCTTTCTTTCCCTTCCTATCTTTAGTTAATACGTCAATCATTCCCACTGGATTCAGTTAGCACTGGTTTAAAGAAAGATAGGTATCGGCAAACGAACCTGTCATATAATATTACGAAACTGTTATTCTGGCGTTCCACAAAATCTTCTAAAGTTAAACATAGAATATGATAAAGGTTCTGTCACAAAATCAATAAAATGTATATGGAAATAAATGTACATGAAATGTTAATGAGCAGTTAAGACGATATTCTAACTATTCTGATTTGCTTTAATTTTTAATCTGTCATTTAAAATATTTAGTTGATTACCTCGTTTTGACTTCATGGCTGAACATTTTAAATAAATAAATAAAAAAGCATGTATCTCTTAACCGGTTGAATAAATATAATAATATATATCCTACAAAAACTATTTATTTCGATTTGATAGTTTAATATATAAAAGACAGATAACCCAAAATATAATACAAATTGTAGTAACAATAAATGCACCTTCACTATTACTTTTAAGGATAAGGTCTATAATGTATCTATAGACTGAATAATATATTTTATAAATCTTCTCGTTGGTAATTATTTTATAAACAGATTATTTTAAATGGACTGGAGGTTTGTTATAATGTATACTAGTACATTATTTAATTTTTGAGCAACATAGATGTGACATGTTATTACACGTACATACGAACATGTCTACCTTTATTTATTATTTACTCTAAACAAATGTGTCGAACGTTGATGTTATGCTAATGACCAGTGTTACAGAATATTGACAGCTTTTCAGTTTATACAAGAGTCCTGTGTACCAGCGTCCATGTCTCACACGTTACAGACTACTTTCATAAATTTTATCTCGTCTGCCATTAATTTACACTTTTCAGTTGAGCCACGAACAACGATGCCTCCACACAGGAAATATGAAATGGAATATACAAACAGGTCATAAATAATATCATTCACAATGCGCGATTAATGCACCGTCCGGGGTTGACTTTCACAGCGTTTGCTCTTGGTTGACCCAGTTATCTTTAATTGGAAGAATGAATAAAGGGACTTAGATTTTTACTCTTTGTATAAAGTCGTCTAAATCTACAAATTTCATGGAATATATATAAATAAAACTAGATGTAGCGGTATTTCAACAATTGCAGCAATTTTTAAATTAAAATATTTTCTTGAGCTTTACAAACATTAATTACACAATAAACATCAAAGAAACCAATAGTAGTAGAGTATCATGAAATTGGATGGTTAATTTTAAAAGATGAAATGTACAAAGACGCCATTTTTAAATTTTAACTTGTATAATCAAAACTGTTTACAACCCGTCTTCAGTGATTAAAAAAACATGAAGTAGTGAATTTTCGTTAAAATTAAGTAGAAATAAATATAATTATTAAGAGATGCCAATTAAATTTTCTGATTCTGACTAGTTTTATGGTAATTATAGTAAAATTTCATTTTTTTTTAATTTTTTTATTTTTATTTTTTAGTTACATATGAAATAATTTTCATAATATTCTTTTTTATGTAATTTTATATTATATTTTATTTTTATTTAATTACAGATTTCTTTAGCTCCTTTAAAATTGCGCGGCAGGTACCTTAAGATCATTTTATCACCTATTCCAAATCATGTTTTATGTTTATTTTAGGTATTCTGAATCCGATTTGATTTTATTAACATTTATTGATCTTGTCAGTAGGGATTGTCTACATGTAGCGATTGAGGACGATGACTTAGTCGTTAACACGTCGTTATGTACTGATATTACACAAAGATTAAATGTATTGTCATTAATTTGGTTACTGACATTTATTTTATTTGAGTTTTTCTGATTTTTTAATTTTATTGATATTCATTTTATTTTAAGTTTATTTTTGTTTTAGTAGTCTATTAATTAATTGATTTTGAGATCTCTCTTACATAAATTTGAGACAAACTGCTTCCTGCGTTCCTGTTCTTTAAGGTTCACTTCACACACATCTTTTACCTTTCTTTAGTGGTAATTTTTATTAATTTTTTTTTTAAATTTTCATTTAATATTTAACACTTGATTCGCCAATTAATTTATGTTGCCTTTGAAATACACTAATTACTTTGATTCATCAACTTGTTTAAATATTTTAATATAAACATTTTATTTTTAGAATAGCTCTTTTATTACGTGGGTTTTTTGATCATTTTAAATTGACTGAGGGGAAGTTTTCTAGCGTCACCCCCACCTGTTTATTAACACGGTTAGTAAAATTGTGAAAGCATTTTTTTTTTACTGTAGACTTTATTGATGTACTTATAGTGGACTTGCTTCTCATTGGATATTCTCCTTCATAAAGAATTTGCAGTCCTCTAGGTTTGAATTCTTGGAGTTTTATGTGTAGTTTGCTTAATTTCCTGGGAAAGATTAGTTCAATAAACATTAGACTTGAAACATGTCTTTATTGAAATCTGATTTTTATCTTAATGTTAATTTTCTATAAATAATATTTTTAAATTGATTTGTATTTTAATATGTATCTGTCACCGTTTATGCCACTGTTTTGTTTATTCCAAAAATGCATTTATGTTTTTTAATATTTTTTTAACAAAAATATCTCACAAATCCAAAAATTTGTTTTCGTAGTGTTCAACAAAATTTGGTAACTAAAGTTAATATTGGAAATCTCGTGGAAATGGTTTTAGACATCTAAGAAACCATTAATCACATTTTCTCAAACAATTCTTTTCCATACATTCCAATTCAAATAAACTGTTCTAAAGCATTGAAGAAACTTTCTTGCCTTTTTTAGAAAAAGTCATTTTCAATATCTGTCTCACGACGAGAGGCTTCCAAATTTTGGGTTTTAATAAAATATTGAAAAAAAAATTGGGAGAGGGGAGCGCTTGAAGATCTGGCCAAAATGTGTCCACGCACCAAAATTCGTTTATCTGTACAGTTCTGTATAGTCCAAGAGACATAATTCCAAAAACTAATATTCTAGTCTCAAGGGACCTCAAAATGGAATTATCCGTAAAACAATTGAACTTCGATTCGTTACCTATAGCACACATTTATGAGAGGACGTTAAATTGGGAAATCACATTTCATCCGTTTTGTTGGTGACCATTCTGTCGGACATACATCTAAACACTCATCAATTTTCTTCTGGATTTGTTGTTAAAACGTTTTTCAATGAAAAAATATCAATTGTGCACAATACCGATAAATCGGAAACATACGAGTATTATAATGTGATATCATTCGTATATAAAATAAATAATCGATTTATCACTATAATATTTTCAAAACTAATAAAGTTTACTAAGTGATAACATTTGTCTAATTATATGTTAACAAACGATTCATTTACATTTTTAACATGTTTTTAACACTCGGACCGTTTACCCAACAAAATTATCCCTAATGCAAGCATTCGTTAACTAACACACCGTTACGTGCAGTTTGCTCATTTTCTCGCTCTGTGATTGGTTAAACCAGTTGTCAAATCATTACTGCTAGGATTTACTTAAAATTGAACAAGTCCGCTATGCTGTATAGTAAGGAATACAAGTAAGCAAAAAAAATTGATGAACACAATATGCCAAATTGGAAATAAAAGTACAGATAGTAATTTAAGGTTTTAAAAGATTACACATCCGGGATTAAAAAAGAAAAACGGTAGGTCTACATAATCTCGGATTCTAGCTTTCTACCACAAATTGTAGCTTTCTCAATGTATGTTACTGTAGTAATTAATACCTTTTAAACTAAGAAAATATGGCATAAGAAATTAAATTCGTCCAGAAATAAAACTAATTTAAAAGCTGTTATTTCAAAAATAGGCAATGTTACCCTATAGTTGGACTTACACATTCTTTCAAGTAGTCATGGGCTACCTTTCTTTCATCTTTCTTATCGGGTAATTTTTGACCAACTCTTGTTCTGTTCCAACCCTCACGTCTTTAGAATATTCAAGGATAAGGGATGTTTATTCGTATCTTACTTTTTTTATAACTCGATGACGTCTGAGAGTTTTTCCGTTCTTAACAACAAAGAAAGAAACATATACGAAGTCCTTAAACGACTACTAACATCATCTTTTCTTCGTTCTTACTTTATGAACATACTCGCTGTCATACGTTTTTCATCTCAAGATTCAACATATATGCATTGCCTGAAGTTATAAGTCACAAGAATCAATAAATCTTTATTAATTGACTTACTTTAGATTTAACGAATTGTTATATAATTTAACCCATGGTTAAATGCCTACCAAACTGGTGTTGAATACAGTAGTTTATTACAATAATATTTAAAATAAATTCAGAATTGTAATTAATTCACCCATACTTAATGAAACTTCATTAGTTTCTGCCTAGCTTTCAGTGTTGCGGTTATGCCTTAAGCTAGGTTGAGTTCTGACCTGACCCTCTAATACTAACAATACCTTGTTTATTAAATTCATTGTTCTAGTTGCCTTAACTGTTTCAATATGCATCTATTATTATGATATTTGCAATAGGAGGTGTATATTTGTAACTGGGCAAATACTGTCTGTAAACCTTAACATACATACTATTTTTTGTGAGATAATATTTATCAAAATGAAAAATATTTTCAAAATATCACTCTGTGTGAGAGGCTGCATTTTTTAGTGTCAAAAAACGAAATAACTGGAAGATACTCGCCATCGAGCCATTATCCGAAACCAAAATATTACTAATAGATCTGTCTAAAGAATATTTGTTTTAAATCATTTAAAATGTGGGGTGGAATAAAAAGTGAGAATAAAACATAAACAATGTTGAATACTATGATGTGCGAAATTTAATATTAAACTTACCTGATTGTTTGAAAGTAAAAAGATTATTTAAATGAAAGAAATACAAAAAACAAAGACGGCGGATGATCAAAAAAAAAAAAATTATATAATTATCCCAATACTGTATCAAAAAATAGATACATAAAGTGTAAAGATTGTTTAGGAATTAATATTTTTGCCTAGATTAGTATTTTAAATGAGATTCAAATTTGCCCTCTACCTCATGTCAATTCATGTGAGATACTGTTCCATTAAATATCCGAATATGTTCCCGAAAGTTTCACATGTCTTTAAAAATACTCCCCTCACCCCCATTTTTGATACTTATGACATTAAGTATCCAAATGTGCTCACGGAAGTTTCACATGTCAGTAAAAATACTCCCCTCAATCTCTTATTTGATACTTGTGCCATTAAGTATCCGAATGTGCTCACAGAAGTTTCATTAGTCTTTAAAAATACCCCCCCTCCTATTTGATACTTGTGCCATTAAGTATCCGAATGTGCTCACGGAAGTTTCACATGTCTTTAAAAATACCCTCCTTTATTTGATACTTGTGCCATTAAGTATCCAAATGTACTCACGGTAATTTCAAATGTCTGTAAAAATACTCCCCTACACTTCCATTTTTTATTTCCAGAGACAACGTATGTAACATAGCTTTGTATTTTTCTGGTCATTACGAAAGCACACTGCAAAAGTTAATTTATTATTACATTTGTCCATTTTAATTTATATAATTTTTTTTTAATACGATAACTCATATGAGCAATATGAAATTCGTGCTGTATGAACACAATAGCATAGAAACTATCTTAATATGACTTTCACGGTAATCATCACTAAAATGTTATCACAGAATTTAAAATTAAGTTATTGACTCTTGCTGCAGCTCTTAGTTGCTGCTAAGTTGGGATCCAAAACAAACCGATATTTACCAATAATCTCTCCAAGAACACGTTTTGAGAAATTGTTGAATTTTATCTATAGTGAATGCAGTATTTTCTTTAATTTTCTTAAAATTTCATTCAAATAACTTGGACAAATTCATAGATAAAGACACTAGTTTTATGTGTGTTTTTTTTAAAGAGGCAGTTAGTTAAAACATAATTGTTTTGGGAATACTGTCCTTTCTATTGATCATGGATGGATTGCAGTAACTTCACAATCTGCATCCAATGAAATCCATATATATTTTCTACTGTAAAAGTTTAGAGAGTCATTAATAAATATATATACTAGCATTCCCTGTCGCGGATAATAAATTGTTAAAATATTATTTAATTGCTTCGATACAATCTACACAACATTACTTTACCGAGCAATAATTTCATCTTTCTATGACAATACGAATATTGAAACATTCATTTTATTATTTAACTATTTGTATCTTCCTCTATATAAAACTTTTATTTTCATTGACCTGAAATTTAAAAAAATTAGTATACGCAATTATCGTAAAAATTCTATTTAAACTACATTAAATGTTCCTCCATCAGGTGCCAACATAACTAAACTTGACGGCGAACTTACCCTAGAGCAGGCTACATACCGTAGCTTTCTCTTGAATCTGTCTTTTCAGATTTTAATGAATGTTCTTGCGACTTATTAATTGTCATAGCGATACATAGTTTTACAAGAAACTGATGCGTTTAAATTGAAATGGGAATCATTGGTATGTGAGGAATTAAAACGGACTTCTTTTGCATTTCTAGTAATAATTGTAGCTTCAATCACATTTTTTTTAGGTGGAAATCTTGGAGGATCTAGTCTATTCAAAAATTTGCAGGATATTGTACTGCATCATGTAATTGCAGTACTGTGTCCACAAATTTATATTCCATTTCCTGTGCTTCAATTGATTTTAAAAGAATGACATTTATCTCAGCGCCAGTAAAGTTAATAAAGCTCGTTCACTAAACCATTTGATTTGTTGGAAGATTTGCAATATCTGGATAGTTTTATTAATCAAATTTTTAACGTACTTACTACTATGGCCAAACCTGTAGGCAAAGGAATCTTTCCTTTAGTTTCTGGATACTTACCATCTCCTATTTTTAAAAGAAGTTTAGAAAATCGTCCATCCATAACGTCTTCCTTTTGATGATATCTCATAACATTTTTTGGATAAAGCTTGGTAGTTTGAGACCTCAGATAAGAAGCCTTTATGCAGGCACATACTTCATTAGTTCCATGTTCCCCTTGCAACTACTAGTAGATTTTGACGAAAATCACCTGCCAAAAGTAATACAACTCCTATAAGTGTATTAAAAATTCTAATATCCACGAGAAAGTTATTTAAAGCTTCAAATCCAACTTTGCGTGGCATTGGACTTTCTACCCAAACGATTAGCTTTCAGTCTTGTAAAACAATGTCCACATCACTTTGTTTGGTAATATTTCAATAAGGGGTCTGTACATTGTTGAGATTGAGAAGCAAATTAAAGGCTGAATTCGCTTTCTTTCCTCCTTCCAACAAAGTTGCATCGATTCTTCATGATGTAACTGTCACGGTAATTCCATGATTACGTCTTATTTTTACTAAAACCAAGTTAATAAAGAATGTCTTGCCAGTTCATCCAGGAGCATCTAAGAAACACACTTTTCCGTAATTAAACTGGATGCTCTAAAACTTGCTGTTATATTTCACGTGGTTCGTCTGTTAGAGAAGCTTCGCCATACATCAGAGTCTCAGTTAAAGTACAAACATCATAATTTGTTTCTCAAAATACTCTCTATTCTCTTAAGTTGTTTCATACTATTTGACTGAGATAAACTATACTCTTTAAATTTGAATCTCCCAAAGCTAATACGGAATCTTCGATTAATACTAAGAAGTTGTTAATTTACGCTAATTCAAAATTATCTTGCAAATGTTGTCTGTGAGTTTGTTGCTTAACATCCTCTGAAAAATTATCTTTGTACTTCTCCCACAAATTTAATGCGTCAAAGGTATGACGAAATACCAACATTATACAAAGTAGTTCTCGCATCTTATAAGCTAAACGGTTTAATGCAACTTCCTCAATGGTGAAATCCCATTACTTGCCATCTTCTGAATGGCCAAGTGCTTTGCATGCAGATTAAAATGTGGGATACTCAACATTATCCACAGTTTTCAAATGTAATAAGATGTTGGACCTCTTACGTGATACAAGAGAAGGGGTAGATGGTGACGCTCTACATTGTCGAGATGAATTTACTCTACCCAAATCAGAGTCCTTTCAACTCCAGGCCAACCTTCTACATCATCTCCTCTTTTACGCCTTTTAAATCATATCTTCTGCCAAATAGAGTAGAAGGGACATCTAAATAATGTAAAGTTTTTGCAAATTCATCCACTTGGCACAGTTCGATAAATGCTAAAAGTGTAGTTATTGGTGGATTAGTCAGTCGTTTGTTGAAATTATTAGCAATAAAGTAACACGTCAATCATTTTCGAGATGAACATCAAGATGACAAACAGTTCGATACCTATCATGAATTTGAAACCGAAATTCTCCAAACGGCTTCTGAGCTGCTTATATATCGAAGTTATGATTTTAATTGAATTGAAATTAACAAAACAAATTTAATTTGAAATTGAATTGACAAATTTAACACGTAAATTAAATGTTTTTATTAGTTTGATATGTTTTCTATTGTAAAACACAAATCGCAAATTTTATAAAGATTACCATTTGCAACATGTTTACAAATGTTTATTATCTTTCCAATATAAATCCTACATTTGTGCAGCTGGGCGTTTTGCACATATTGAGGCTGACACATATTTGTCAGTGATCAACAAACACCATTCATTGATATTCGCGTTTATATAGCTACAGCGTACCAGCTAGCCTAGCTTTATTAAATCTCAGTTTATTTAAAAGTTTCGTGGAAATGCGCAAAAACATTTGCCCTAAACCTGTGCATCCATCAAGTAGACAGAGTTTAATGATCTACTTTAGTGCTCCAGATATAGCAGTATTCCATGAAACTACTTAGCTTTGGAATTTTAAATTGCACTTCACTTTTTATATTTCTCAGAATATAGAATTGGAAACTTTATTTCAAGTTTGTTTATTTATCTGCTCTAACATTAATAAATAGGGAGAAACTGTATCTTATATAATAAATAGTTTTGGGAGTATAAAGAAATAAACGATAAATATTTTTCGTAATATATTCTAAACCTTATTCTTACAGCAACATTTCCTGTGGTAAGGTAGTGCAGGCGTTACATTAATAAATTGTTTGGCGCAGAATGTTCCAATGTTGCTCTCATAAACCTAGCAAGGTGCGGAGATAAATGCTTTAAAATTGGAATAACGTTTTGAATTATGTCGACAAAGCCTCGGTTCAAGTACTAAACCAGGCTGTGAGTCTCTATAAATAGTCTATTGATGAAAGATACTTCATACATTTACACAGTAAAAATAAAAATTGTAATCTCGAAAATCTCTAATATCAAGAGCGATTGTATAATTAAAATCTATAATATGTATTTAGAGATAAAATATTTGCCTTGAAATATAAAGTAATATTGTTATAGTTATGAAAGAGTAAACCTGTTTTTTAACTTAACAAACATAAACTTAAATTATGTTCTCTTTTAAGTTAACAACGCTTGATTTAATAAAATATTATATTTTAATAATAATATTTACCTAGTGAATATTGGAATCACGAGTAATAATTTTTAACTGTGCAAATAATTTTATGATTAAAAATAGAACCAGGGTTGTGGAAAGGTATGAAATTTATGAAGATTAAATTAACCCAAATTTTCACTAAATAACGTTTAATTATCAAATGCGTTTCATGGACAATAAAGCCATTTTCATTTTTACATTAGCTACAACCATAAAATTATAACTCCAATCATTCAAATAATTAATTAAGTTATAACAATAATCAATTATAATTTGATTTTTGTAACTGACGATGGCGACTTTTTCGTTGAAACGGCTTTCATAATTAAAAGTTATTTTGTGAGCATCTGTGTTTATCTTTAATATATTTTACTTCAAAATTTCGAACTATCAAATTCCGCAAAATAAAATCAATACATAATGAAGACTTATCGTCTTTGATTTCTTTTAAGGCGTTAAAATCAATTCCAACACACCATTTTAGTGTATTAATATATAGACAACATAAAATAATTATTTTTATGGATTGATATAGAATTTTATTTTATTAGAGTTTGTATCATATAGTAAACTTGTTCTTTTGATATTTTAAACCATGGAACGTTTATAAGATATTAAATAATAAAGGTTGTTTATATTAGTCTATACGGGACACATATTTCATTAAATTGAAATAACGTTTATTATACATAGTATAGAGTAGATATTTTGTACTAATGAAAAAATTGTTTTGAAACAAAGCTGGACATTTTAATACTTCTAATAAAGCAGGGTAACTAATTATAATTGATTAAAAGGCGTGTCATGTAACATTGGTGTTGTCTTGAATTCGGTATCTATGTTCGTATGTGCGCACGCGCGCGCGCGTGCGTGTGTGCGTACGTGCGTGGATGTGTTCAGCAACAGTAGTGTAAACCAATTTTAATAGTAATCTGTAGAAACAGATAACCGGAAGTGAACTAGGTTTCCAGAAAAAAGCTATCTTTTATAGACATCATTCGTTTTTAAGTAGATGCCGCATTTATAACAAAATTTATCTAAATTAAAATACACTTTGGTTTTTGTGCTTACCTAGTATTGTTAACAAAGGTTTAATAATAAAGAAATGCAAAAATACATTTTTTATAACAAAATAACACATTATACGTTATATGAAGATATTATTACAATTAATTGCGTATAACATTTATAAATAGCTTTACGAAGCACTAACAATCTAAATAAATGTTTAATTAAATGTTTTACTTCCATCGAAACAAGTCTTACTTTACCCCCCCCCCCCAACAAGTCTACGTAAGTCTGTTTAAGTTAATTTAACTCGAGCCCTGCAGCTGCAATAAGTTACTCCCTACCTTGATTTATGTACCTTTTTTAAGATGAATATATAAAACTAGTGAGTAAACCCAATAAATTTTGCAGAGAGCTTGTTATATAACTGCAAATGTTTCATCTAAATTGGTGTACAAACAAATATTGACAGAGGTTAGTATATGCATCAACGCGTACACTTTACTGGTTTACTCATGTAACCTTCACTGTGACAGTCTGATTTATTTGTAGCTTTTCTGTCTTGTATAAAATATCACACTAAATCAAATAACTTTGTAAAATATATTTTTTCATCTTTTTTTAAAATACCCAACGGTAATTGGTTTGTAACAGTTTAAGAACACAATATGGACCGTTTTAGTTTGTAATTATTTATTATGAGAAAATATATTTCAAAAATAGGGACAATTTATTTGTTGTGTTTAAATGTATTTAAAAAATAGCGACAATCAAAATATCAAATAATTTCTGAACTTTATTTGTACGTTAATATTGTATTATTGAAACAAATGGAGAGAAATATTTCGTATAAAAAAAAGATTTGTCAAAAATTTCGTCGTGGCTTTATTATAATGAAAGAATATTTAAAAAAAAAATTAAATATGTCTACATAAATTACAGTACATACAATAATAAATTACAGTATGACAATTGTACTCTTGGATAAATATTATCACAGCAGAGTAGCACAAATAGTAAAAGAAAAATATACAATAACCAGTGCAATAGCAATAACAATTCAAACAAAAACAGCACATAGATATTACTTCAAATAAATATATTATCTCATCAATAAATAATAATATACTGTATAAATACATGCTATATTACAATAAATCTCTTACACTCTTATAACGATAATATAACCACAGCTGCTACAGTAATACAACAACAGAAATAATTGTTGCCAACAATTATTATGCATGCAATTAATTGCAATATACTTGAGTTGATGATACATTGATAGTTGGGTGGGGAATTTTTTACTATAAAATATAGGAAATACTTACGCTTTTTTTCTCATTAATACACTATTTATATGCTCTCAAGCTTTATTAGCGAACTTTATTAGTCTTTTCCATTTCCTCTCATTTTAATAAACAGATAATTTCATTTTCATTGACGTTATTATTCAGTGAATTCAACTGTGTCTGATATTTATTAACTTATGACAATGAGGTAAGATATGAACTACAGTCTCACTCTCACTTGTACAACAAAGCACAGTAAAGATCAATTTAATAATTCCCTTCTTAATTTTACTATCCACTTTATTTTCTTAATTGTATACTTGTCATTAAGATATTTCAATTCCAAGTCCAGTTTCAAATATATTCTTTTAGATTTATCCACTATTTTATTTATTTGCTTTATTTTAAAAAACTTAGCATTACACCATTTTTGATCTCCACTAATAATTTTTGATATATATCTGGGCAGATCTTAACATTATATCAATTCAACTGTTCTAAAATTTCATATTTCTTTCAATGATTTATTTGCAACACCCTTCGCATACTTGTTGGGAGAATCAAATATCTCTCTCTCTCTCTCTCTCTCTCTCTCTCTCTCTCTATATATATATATATATATATATATATATATATATATATATATATATATATATATATATACCTGTGCACCATAACATGTAAGTGAAATTTTACCGAAACGGGAATTCATCATTGTAGGTCTCCTTAAAATGTTTACTCTCATTTTGACAGACGAACACTTTTGCACAAAATGCTTTTCCAAGTACAGTGACATTCAAATACTTATATTCCTTTACAATTTCAACACTTTTATTGCCAAATTCTACTTTTAATTTTTTGCTGGCCACCCACATTTCTAAAACCAACAACCTTTGATTTGTTCAAATATATTTGTTGATTAAATTTATTACGATATTTTTCCAACTCCACTATCATTAATCCCAGAGCCAGGGCTAAAAGGACCAAGTCATTTTGAAAAAGCAAGGAATTTAATTTTCATATCCTACACTCACATTTTGGATAACTGAGAGAAGTGTGATCGTATTTTAACTCCATCATTTGTATTTTTGTGCGTTTCTTACGCAGTTATAGTATAGTAAACGTGGATATTCATTGCAACTAGACTGAATTAAATTTTTTGCTTTTCGTAAGGCTTACTAAATATCAAATACCTTATTACTTGCTTAACAGTTCTACTTCCATTCCGCGATTATTTTTCTAAAAATTGAAATATCTTTCATCTAACTTGTATATATGTAAAAATTTTAATTAGAGTAAAATATAAACAGCAGTCAGATTTTTACGCTTCCAACATATTGAGTTATGAATCGAAGGTCAACCAGTGGGTGTGGACGAAGGTTCATTTTTCAGTTGAGGCAATGAACTTTACAACTGTTTTGTCGACGAGTGCAGCATAATGTCAACTACCACTGGGATCCCAAACAAAGTAAATAGAAATACACCCGCAAAGTATTTATCTTTTATTATTTCATCTTTAGAGTGATGTTTTATTGAAGTGTTCAGTAACTATAGCGGTATTTACTATTACTTACTTTTCACAGATTAACTTGTATTCATAAATACCACTAGTTATTGCTTTAATCAACGTCACCAAAAAATGAATTCATCAACAGATAAATTTATTTTACTTGAATTTGGAAGTATTAAAATATTTGTTGCCGGACTTTATGTCTTTTAGTCTATCAGTTTTTAAGTCTTTAGTATTAAAATAGCAACCCTTATATAATGAAAACGTAATATTTTCAAATTAACGTTTAACAAAGGAAAACTAATAACAGTAATTTTCTTTTAGTCTCATATCATTTTTTCTAAAATCGAGTTTTAAATTATTTACAGAGTTTAGGTTATTTCGGAGGAAAAATATATTAGTTGGTGGATTTACCAATCAACATATATAACGTAGAAAGAAGTCAAGAAAATTCAAATATTTTGCTTTATTGGATTCCGTAGATGGGTGAGAAACGCTTTTACATATTTGAGGTTTACGGTTCTTAACAATTTTCCAGTTACGTAAGAAAGCAGCCTAGTTTAAATAAAATGTGACCTACTATCCTAATTTGTGTCTTTATGGTTAATTTTTCCAACATAACATATTACGATGAAACTATGCTATATTTTTAAATAATAGTTTATAAAATTATGCAACTTTAATTTTATAAATATTTAAGTACAATTTATTTTCCACATTGACTATGATTTCTTGGGATAAAAAGGATAATATATATCAAGCTTACCTCCGTGTCACGTGGTATAATATAAAACGAACCTAACAATAGTAAAATATTTTATTGTAACAATTTATTCGCTTACTGTTGTCTGTGTATTAGATTGGTGTTTGTTTAGTAATATATTGTCCAGTAACCTTTCAGCGACAATTTTATTATATCTGGGATATTCACTTCAGTTATTTATAACGCTATTTTATTTTATTTTTGTTAACAATATTTGTAGCCACATCTGTTTAGTATTTGGCTGCTTGTGCATCGCTCTGATGGATGTAAAGTTTTTGAAATTGAATTAATACTTTACAAACATTCCACTAAATTTATTATGCGTACATCTACAAAACCATAAACTAACCAAAAACAATATTCGTTATCTCCCCCAAAAGTGTAGTTATTGAGAAAGAAAGAAGAAAATTTAATTTACTGTATTATTGAATATTTTCTCCATGCATTATGTATGACAGATGCAGGAATTGTAAGAATTGTAGGAATTGAAGCCGCCTCCCCAATCATTTTTGTGTGTAAAATTTGTAACATATTTTTTAATGAAAGATTTTTTTCTTCTTCTTATAATGAAAGTATTGATACATTTAAATATAGTCTAAGCTTTGTTATCTTATGCAATAATCTTATCCTAAACTTAAATCTGATTAAATTGAAATAATTTGGTTTTTGTAGTTACGATTTATTTTCGTTTTTTTCACTACTTGGGATCAATAATCTTCACACCGCACCAAAATTTTAAAGACATCGGTAGAGCCGATTTTGAGGAATCGCGTTTTCTATAACAGTTTTATGTTTTTTCTTTTTACCGACTACTCACGTACCGACATTTTTGAAAATTAGCAACTAACAGTTTGTAACCTTAAAGGCAATATTTGATCAACATCGTTATGGTCGATTTTGAGAAATTATTAACGTTTCGTCTTATTTTATTTTGTATTCTATACAGATATAATACAGAATTATGTATTTTGTAATAAAACAGGTATTGCCAATTTTTTTTATTGTACAAAAATATATTTTTTTAAACTTCTCTAAGTATAGCAGGTTTAAATATACACATAGCAAATTTGATCATAATCTGTGTATGCGTTGTAAACAATACACATAAAATTTTCTAAATTTCGGACTTCAAAACAGGTGTATTTGTGACATACATTTGTTTAATATATTTATTACTTCTTAAGAAAAAAATACTTAAGTACAAAATAGTAGTTAAAAAGAACTGGATTGTCTCTACCCTGTCACCAAATGAATAATTTATACATGTAAGCCACCTAATCTACAAAAATGAACTATTATTGACTATCACAAGGTATGTACATATAAAATATATTATTCCATTTTTTGTAAATCTCGGTAATTGATTTGTAAGAACACAATATGGACTGTTTTAGTATATTGTATTGATTTTTTTTTAATAGCGACAATCTAAATATCAAATAATTTCTGAACTTTATTTGTATGTTAATATTGTATTACTAAAACAAAGAGTGAAAGATTGCATGTAAAAATTGTAATGTATAAGTAGTTCGAAGGGTAAACAATGATTATTGACAATTTAGTATTTTAGCTTAAAGAGCTTTTCTTTGCACGTTAATCGGTTTTGGCATTCAGGTGATTCTAGGACAATAGATTGAAAAAATAAGAAATTCTGTAGGTGAAATTGATGTCACTTCATATTGATATGATACGAAATAGCGCCTTGTTATATGGACTATAGTGTTTAACCGCCTCGTCTCCCACCCTGTGGATTAATTTTATTAATAGTTGAAGTGATGGCTGTATAAAAAATTATCCGCTGGCTGTCAAACATCAGTTATGAAAGAACATAATTCTTTGAAGAAGATGGATGAATAGTTTCATTTCCACCTAATCAATGGAATCTAGTTTTATTGTTTTGTGTTCATTAGTAACCAACAATTAATTCCTACTTTGTTTTATTCTTAAGGGAATACAAAACAATAAGTTATTATTATTTTTGTTTATCATTTATGATTTTACGAGAAGATGTAATATCAAGAGGGAGTGAAAAGTGATTGTTTTCGTTCTTGATATTATGTATAATATTTGCATTTAATAATAAAAGGGAAATGAAATTGTACTCTTTAAGTTTTTGTTGATAATAAAAAAAAAAGAATTAAAACCGTAATCAATGCAAGTTTTTGATAATGTATTTTAAAATTTTCATTTAGGAATAAAACTAACTTCTTCGTCCTCATCTTAATGTTTCCAACTTCATATAACTGTAGTGATACCTCAAGTTATAGTGTTTTAAATTGAGTTAAAAATTTACCTTCTTAAAATCTGCCAACTAATTCAGATCTACAAATAACGCTATCTTAGACAAACTAGTGATTATAACGATTCATCGAAGTAATCTAGAAATTAATTTTAACCTCAATTATTAAATCATGATCAATAACCACTCACAAATGTTATACAAACACACTTCAGGTATAATTTTGATACCTGCTCTAAAACGAAATATACAACATTTCTTTCCTCTCAAAACTGACCTTAACGATTTATATGAAATTTGCTTATTTCTAAATATTTAATAAAATAAATACGGTATATAAAAAGTTGTGGTAGGCTACTCTGAAAATAATTAAAACATCGTATGCCTAAAATGTAATTAAACTATAATTTTAAATTTTGATGAAAGACCAAAAATCGAAATAACCTGACGAAATTGTCACAAAAATTACATCCCCATAAGTAATTATATTTAATTTATTGCGAATGCCAACAGTTAAAACTAAAATATTTCTCATTATGCTATAAATGGTATAATATTGTGCACGTGCTTGATTAGATATCACAAAGTTTTGCAATATTTTTCACCAATTATTTGATTTTATCATACATCAAATGTCCAGCTTTACCTAACTTCTGTAACAACCTCATGCGTAAACAATTTCCTCCAACTTTTCCAAATTATTATAATGTATGTTGGCTCAGACTCTGTTTTCTAAATGGATCTAATTATTCATCAGATTTTTAACTGGATCTTTCCTTGTATAATTCATCGCGCAAAATAAGCATGTTACTTTCTAATAATTTGTCGGTTTAAAACTTAACACTTTTTGAAATTTAAACAGGCGAAATGATAATTCCAAATTTTGGTATTTAATATTAAATTGATTAAAATGTCGAATTATTAATCTGTTAACATTGCTAATTATCAACTTAAAATTATTCTCGTTGAAGTCTGTAATATATACCTGAAATGTGCACTATACCTAGTACGAAAAATTTCTATTATTAGCTACTAATTTAAACAAGTAATTATAAATAGAAATTTTAAGTTAGGAAATGTGATATTTGTTCTATTTTGAGCACAAAAACTATTTTTGTTATTATTGATTACAACAAACACTTATTTTTAATGAATTAAGATGCGTTTAACGAAGTCTGTGTTTAAGAATTCTAAAACAATAAAATTAATTAAATCTGCATAAAATTTAAAATTTGAATTATTGTTTGGGCTATTGTGTTTAATGAATAGAGGGATTAGTTCTACCTGTCAGAGGCAGTCGGGATAATTATCTATGGCTTCTGCTTTTGGTCTTCATTCCTCATTCATTACTATCCCCCTAGTTTACTTATATTGTAGAAAACTTGTGGGCTTCCGATACAAATCCTATATCGTGTGAACTTCCTTACGTAATCTGGGTAAATGCAGCTCTGTTCGAAACAAAATTTGTCTCTTAAACTTTTATAGAAGAAGCCCAGTTTTATCAGATCTGAAACTACAAAATAAATCTGTCAAAGTGTCACTAAATAACATTTTTGTAAATTCAAAATATTTATATGTAGAAGGCACAGATATTACAACAGTGCTGCCATTTTAAAACTACTTTAGGTACGTATCTGATTTTGATCTAAAAAAAAAAAAAGTTATAACATTTCTAAATTATGGGTTAGTCATCATGGATCTAATATTTAAAATTTATGTTGTTTCTTGACGACGATTTATTCTTGGGATTTACTTCATCTTTTCTGAATATATATATATATATATATATATATATATATATATATATATATATATATATATATATATACCTTAACAATACATTATTATTACAATTAATGAAATATAGCATATTCTCTATTTGAGAAAAAAACAATGCAAAAAATGTATTGTTAGTCACAAATGGAACTATTTAAAATTTATGATTTCATTTTACGATCCGTTTAAATAGAACTCATTTCATACTGTCTGGACAATTTGAATTCCTCATCCCTAAGGTAACATAAATGAAGTTTTAATTTAAAGAAACAAATAAATGTAAAACATTTATTTCATTTTTGAGAGTAAAATATTTTATATCATTTTAATTAGAAGATAAATATTATTGTGTATTAGTACATTATTAATATTATATATATATATATATATATATATATATATATATAATAAAATAGAATATATTATGAATCGGTAATATCTAATGTTATTCTACTGTGTTATAATATAATATATAATAAACAATATCGGTGTTTCATTGTTATTAGTAAATATTACAATACAATAATACAAACTTCGCATACTTGTTGGGAGATTCAAATATTTTAACTAATGGAATTTGAGTGTATGTAAAAAGATGGGTCGCAGATTAGTTTCTCTCTCTCTCTCTCTCTTTCTATATATATATATAGTTACGAGTATTGATCTGCTAACTTAACAATCTCTCATAAAAAAAAGGTGAAGTCGTTCAACCACCTGCCAGCAGAATTATATAAGAAATACTTTAACACTTATTAAGTAGGCCTTTCATAAAGATTCGTCCTGTCAAAGCTCGCTGTACGTTAATAATTCGCTACGCTCCACCTTAAGAATATAGTTGCACGCAAAGCAGCATTATTTTACATATCCTATTTGGGTAAAAAATTATTGGTAAATTGTGACAATATTTTTTTGGTTTTCTTGCATATATTTCATGTAGGTGCCTAAAGTATGTTACCTGGTTAATCTTTTCATACCAAAATTAATAGATTCATTATTTGATATTAATAATTTTTTTATACACAGGGTGAGGCAGACCACCGGTGCAGTATTTATAGATGTCTTACTAACTTACTTTAACACTTTTTCTTTCTCATTTCCACCTAATTTGGCCTCACAGAATCCAATAAAATTATTTTCAATTTTGAAAAATGCCCCAAAAGGGCCCTATTTGGCGGTAGGGGTGCTTTTTGAGGAATTTTCAAATGTAAACATGGGTTGTGTGATACATCAATTTAAAGGTTTAATTACCCTGAACATTTTGGTGCAAACAAAAGAAATTATTTTTAATTGTATGTACAGGCTGTACCGAAACGTTTTGAAATAGGACTTTAAATTAAAGTACTGTGGTACCCTACCTACATTACGGAACAGCACTAGATTTTTTTCCAAGCTATTGAGATTATTTATTTTCCAGGTTATTGAATTATTCGTTAAGGGAATGTATGGTAGGGGCATTTTTCACTGGATTTTGTAAATTTGAAAAATGCTCAAACTTGAAGAATACAAAAAAGCCTAAAACTCAAAATTCTTAAATAGCAACTCTTATAAAAAAATGTATATCAAATAAAAGGTCTTTTCAAAACGAACATTTTTTTTTTGTATTTGATCTTTTTTCTATCACTTACTGTTTTAAAATGGCTGCCGAAAACTGAATTACGTATATTTTATATTTTGAGCCTTTTGAGTTCTCTCCCAGAAACTCTATTTTTGGAGAGGGAAAATTTACCTTATAATGCCACCAAAAATAATTGTTGCACTTCAAAAATCATTTCCAAAGTTTGAGCTTTCTAGATTTTCTAATTTAAAGGTTATTTACCTATCGTAAGACATTTTTTTATAATATACTTTATTACACTTTAATAAGTTATACTTTATACATTTTTATTACACTTTGCAAATAGACAGTATAATATCGTGTTAACTAGTAGTTTTAAATATATTTTAAAAGTTGTTCTATTAAGTAATACCGGTTTAATTAGGTCAACTTGAATAAATAAATGTATTCTATACAATTCTAATTATAATTGGACGGGATGCTGTGTCCACACCGTTTAAAAGACTTTCATGAGAGTTGATGAAAAATTCAATATATTTTATTTGTTCGCACTCAGCAAACTCCATCTAGTAATCTACCCTAGTTCCGCGCAATTTCGCACAACTTAGGGCAGTGCGGAGAGTAGAACAAAGTTATTCCAGTTGAAGTTAATTGTTATAAGTAAACTTGATAAACCAGTATTTTATGTTTGTTAACAGTGTAAATTATTTTCTTTCCTTGACTTGCAATACTTCCTCTTTATTAAGGCTCAACTAGTGGTTCTGTAATCAGTAGAACTTATACTTCCTTGAAAATTTAATAAATTCACGAAATCGTTTTTGTAAACTCTGTCATGTGACGTTACACATGACAATATTTATAGACCGAAAATTAACTGTAAATCCTACCATTCCTAATGTACTTGTGAACAAAACAGTAGAAGTAGAGATCATAAAAGTTAACTAAGTTATAAGTAGATTCAGTTTTACATTATGAGTGTAATTTATTATTGTAATAAATAGTAGCCTAATGTATATAAACTTTGGAATGCTAATTGGAAAAACTGTCCCTTTCACCCACCACTGGTGGACCTCTATGGCTGATGTACAAATTCGTTAAAACCATTAACGATCTCACTACTGTTTACATTTAACTTGAATTCATAATGATACATATACGGGTATACAATTTAAATAGAAGTTATGAAAGAAATATGAGACAATAAAACACTTTAACTTAATTGAAAGGTTTCAAATAATATTAATAAAATCAACAAAAAACTAGTAACTGATAAAGTAAATGAAAGTTGTGAAGGAAATTTGAGACAATAAAACAATGTAACTTAATTGAACTATCATATAATATAAATTATTTTAAAAAAACAAAAAGAGAAAAAACTAGTGAGTGAGAATTTTTTAAATTTTTTGTTCAGGTACACTGCTCATGAGAAAAGTTTAGAAAAATATTAAAATTTTATTTACACTTAGAAGTTTTTTGTAGGACTGCTCGTTCACGGTATTATTTAATAATTATTTAAATGGAATGAATAAAATCGTTGTCTATAAGAGACACAAAATCCAAATTATATATTTTGTCAGATTTTTCAAATAGTTTCAATTGAATTAGTTACAATTTTGGTCTTATTTTTAACAGATGTTTTGTAGTTAGTCCTTTTTTTTACAACCCTTTCAGTCAGAATATCAAAAGTTGATTTGCGAATTTTTCAATTTGATGGTTATATTTTTTGTCTAATTTCACCAAATATTATATAAACATTTCTAATAGATGGCTGGATAAAGATTTGGATATTAACCGTTCATTTCTGATTCCAATCACTAAACCCTTTCTTTGCTTAAAATCATATGAATTTATATTATTTTAAATCATCTGTACAAATTTCCCTACACTACTAAGGAAAATGTGCTTCCTTTTGATATGCAAGATAAATTTAGTTATTACCACTGTGGTGTTGGCAGAGTGTAGAATTTATTTATTTATTTTTTCAATTATAAACAATGCTTCTGCAATGTAATATAATTTCTATCTTTATGTTTTCGACTCATTTTGCTTATTACTACAAGTTAAAATTTACAAGTAGTTGCCTAGTTTATACAAGGTAAAAAATTTAACTAGTATTAAAATTATGCTTTTCAACTTTTATCTAACTTGATAAATTGATGAATTATTGTAATTGTTGCATATTTTTCAAAGCTAATGTATTGTTCTTAAATTATAGGACCGTGAATGGTATCATTATTAAATTTAATTATGATATATTTTCCGAGATAATTGTATGCGTTAAAATAAATTAAATTCTAAATGTAACATCCATCAATAATCATTAATGTGTAACAAAAGGCATTTTGGTGGTAATTTTAATTGCTCATTATTAACAGTATTTCCATTTATCAATAAATAACTCTTTTGTTTTTGATATATTAGTTGCTTTTCAGTCATGCTGTCAATTAAAATTGTTTCATCTGTTTAGAATAATTTTTAAGTAAACTTAGGAATAACTTGGACAAGATCAATAAACATTTGGATTGGAGAGACTGTTCGGTTTATCTGAAAGTAGAAATATTTAAGAGAAAGTAGAAATATTTTTGTACAAAAAACAACTGCTCCTGAGCCTTAAGATTAAAAAAAAAAACTTTTCTCTTTAATGTGCGTGGTTTTTCGTTCTACATTTTATAAAAAGATATCGTTTAGCCAGAAACTTTTTCTATTAATTTTTCTTAAAGATGCAATATTTGTGTATATAAATAATAGGTGATTAAAAACAACCCTAATGAAATAAAAAGTAACATTGATTTTTTTATTACTGTAATAAATATAATTTAACAGCATATTCCGAAATTATACTAGATATATCGAACAAGTAATTTGTCATTTCTGAAATGTAGGTTCCTTTAGAATAAAACACGCACTACTGTTCTGCATTTATTTTCTCACTGAATTGTTTTCAAAAGACTTTGTTTTATAATAATTCAGAGCTTTGCTTTCATCTAACGAAGGCAAAGTTTACAATCTCAAAAGTTTGATGAGAAATCGATGTTTACGAGCTTGTTTACTCCGTCTGACGTCCAGTGAATCTCAAAATACGTCTGGATTATTTAATAGGTAGCCACAAAAACAAGCCTCCTATTTTTACTTAATTAGTTTTTTGTATTTTTCCTGTTTGCAACAAGTCAAGTGATTTTGCGGATGTTGCATAACACAAAAGAAAGAGTGGTTTAAGTTCTACAAATATTTTCCACTTTAAGTGTCTGAAGTTGTAAATTGAAATGGATTTAAAGTGACGACATTTCAAAGTGTTTTAATATTTGTTTAATAGAATTTGTAGTCAATATCTGTTTTTAACAAATAAAAATTGAAAATCTTTTATATTTCTTTGTGGAATATGTTGTTGTTTTTTAATACAAAATTGTAATAAGATTTGTATTACCCAAATCAGATGTTTGTTAAAAGGAGTTATATATTCATGACTTCTTGATCCTATTGTGTTCCTTAATACAGGATTAACCTAAACTCCTGACTCAAGAGTTACCCTTGACTATTGTATTCAATAGTATAGGATTAAACTTGACAGACTAGTTAGTCCTTTGGTCCTTCCAGCTCAGCTCTGGAACTAGTAGTTTTAGTCTGAAATAACTGGATTAGCAATCGGAAAATGTCTTTATGTAGTTTGTTACAGCAAGCATATCCAGGTTTCACATGAATACTACGAATAACAATATTGATCATATTTTCCAAAGGATGAAGCATTATCAAATATTAACTAGAAATTCTATTGAAATACTGTCATTTTTCCAGAACTTTTATAATATAATACTACTCACAATTAATTAAAAATTTAAACAGGAATGTTGAATAAAATTAATAAGTACATTAAGAATAATATTCTCACAACTTCTGAATTAAACCTACTTTTATGTCAAGAGATATAAACTTTCTAGTTTACTGTTTTGCAGTTGAATCATATGTATTAAATGAACTAAAAACTGAATCATTTTTTACTCTACGATTGAGGTTTTTCATTCATTACCGTATTTATTCGAATAAAATAATATTATTTCATTTTTATTCAGTCCTGGGCACTTGTTCTATTTAAAACTTGTTTGCTTTGAAAATAATCTTTGATGTTGACTATAAATTGTTTCCGCCTCTCCTCTTGCTTTCTCCGATGAAAGGGTTAATATTTATTCAACTTTTATATAAACGCTTTGTTATTATTTTGATTTAAACTTTTACAAATTGTGACATATTTGCTTAGTGGCTAACAATATAATAAAATATATTAGAGATAGTCAAGATCAAAAGTTTAATATTTAGTTTTGCTTTACAAACGACATTATTACATTACGAATTGTACTTGCTTTTGAGATGCAGATTTTATTCACTAATTAACTTCTTCGTTTATTAATTTAACTGTACGTTTCATAATGAATTTATTTCCAAACTGGTCAACATTAACTTAAAAAATAAATAGAAATATAAAATACTAGAGAAACTAGATACTCGACATATGAGGACACGAATATCATCGAGTGTTTGTCATCTTTTACCTTATATTAATGTACCTCTTACAAGCTCATGTAAGATTATAAGAAGGTACTGCTTAAACCTGTTTCAAAAAGTGGTGATTTTATATGCAGTCTTTTTTGTGTTAAAACAATCATATTCAAGGAATAGCATAACCTAGCTTTTGTACCACATTTAATAAATTTTCGACTACAAGCTATTATTGCCGATATTTTACATGATTATCTTGATAAAAGTTATGTTATTTTATATTGTAACACATTTAAAAACTACATAGGATTCTGTGGATCGTTGTATAATCTATAAGGGAAACGTTTTTGAAAAATCAGACTGTTATCATCTTTTGTTGTTGTCACAAAGGTTTCCGTAAATGTAACAATTAAAGATAATGACTTAGTCAATAAAACGTATATTTATTATAAATTGGAATATTGAGTTTTCATTCATTTGATGATTTAGTTTTAACAGGTTGCTCATTTTAAATGACTGCCGACAGATTGGTCTAGTTATTGTATTTCTCCGATTATTAAAAAAATTCTAGCTTACATTCCATAATTTGAGAAAAGTCTGACAAATAATGCGACCTAGTTTACTGACACATATTCTTTGCGTTTCTTTAAGCGATATCGTAACAGCTATTATTTTTGTATTGTAACTCAGCCAATATCTTTACATTTATACTATTTTGGTTCTTATTTTTATTTACTTCCTTCATTATTAGTAAATAATTTATTTTTTTCAATTGCTCTTAAAAATTCTATCACTAATAATTCTACAATATAAGAAAATTGAACTAGAAATACACATAATATTTCACCTTATAATTTAATTTAGGCAACAAAACGGGTAATCCCTAAAGTTGTATTATGTTCAGGGAATCTATAAGAAAAAGACCCTGAAACCCCAACAGTAAATAACAATAACTGAAAAAAAACATTTCTTTAAAACTTGATTACCAGGAATCACGATACTATCCTATACTATCCTAGTTAGATATCCAATACTAGCTCTAATACTATCCTAAATCGGTCTTTACTATTCTCTCTTTAATGTTTTTAATTTAAAATATCAATAATTCTTCACTGTGTACGTTTTCAGTGAAACACCGCTACTGATTGAATATTTAAAAGACACGGTTTCGTTACATTTAATTAAAATTTCTATCAGTTTTTTAACAATAAATTTAGTATTTTTAAAACAAATATATATGATAAAATTAAAGGAATCTTTAAACAGAAGTAAACGCATGACATGGCTTATTGTGTTATAATATTTTTTATTAAAGTATATTTTGTGTATAGTTATTATTTTTAAGTATCTTATTACGTGCGCTTGTGAAACCAGTTTATTTTTATTCTCATATTTCAGAGTTCTTTTCCTCTAATGTCCACTTCGTATTTTCTCTTTTAATAGTATAAATTAAAAGTTAAGTCGGGTACATGATGTATGCTGACTGGATTCTTTAATTAAATTTTGTTTGTTCCACCACTAGATAAATTTCCTTTTTATAATGAAGCGTCTGCACTTTGTATCATGTTACACTTTTGTCTTTTTCTAAATACTTTTCTCTAAAGCTATTGCGAAGGTTTCTGGAAATTGTCCTTCTGGCTTGCATGTCCTAACCAAAGCAGTAGTAATTAAATTATAAATGGTCAACCGGCAGGGGATTTCTACTTCGCCTAGAGCCGTACAGAGCACAATAGGAACCCTGCACCCCTCTCCCCTCAACTAAATGAACACATCCACTAGCTTTAAGACGTAATTAATTACTATACAGTCAAACCGGAAAACCCCGAGTAGAAGGAATCTTCAACATTCCAGACGCTTAAGTCCAGAGGGTATTTAGTGTAACGTTTGTTAACCTAACTACACTTTAGTGTTGGGACAATCCAATAATCCTATTTAATTACCGTTTTGGTATTATTACTGCTTACAAACATTCCATGGAAGAAACCCTATCAATTTATGTAAAAAAATCACCATCAGTAGAATATACAATTGCAACATTCATTAATGTATTTATATTGTATGATTCGTTCAATTAAAAGTTATATAAGTATATATGATTTTATTATTAATATGGATTAATCGAATATTTGATCATTTGCGAATATGCAAACTAATACACGACGTTTCGAGAGTATAAATCAACTCCCGTTATCAAGTGATAAACCTTGAGCATAAGAGTAAAAAAGTCCAACATTGACCTAGGTGAATATGTTATGGTGGTGTTTTTCAGTTTTATACTCTATAGGCCTATTACGTGATAATAGGAGTTTATTTATACTCTCAAAACGTCGTGTGTTAGTTTATAATACAAAAATGATGGTAAATCTGAGATAAAACTATAGGCTATTAATATTATGAACAATCCATCAATATCTTATAATTTTAAATCCAGAATAAGAGTTTATACTCTAAATAACAAATTATTTCTTTTCCTTTAAGTAGACCTTTAAACAAATTGTAAAGAAATAAACCGTTTTATATTTGTGTACTTTTCCAAAACTAGTTGTTTTTCAGCTCCTTGAAGTCGCGAGTAAGATTTATGATTACGTAATTAGATTCACAGGAACATTAGGAGTTTCCCGTGGGAGAAATGCGAGGTATTGGATAATGCAGAAAACGTAATGACCTCGAATTGACAATTTGCGTCGATAATTTCCTTTGGAATTTGATAGGGCTTCGTTTAATAATGCTACTGACATTTTAAATTTTAATTTATATAAATTTATGTGACAACATTAATTATTACCTTTTGGTTTGCTCGTCTTAGCTGTATTTTTCCTGCTTCCCATGAAAATATGTATAATTTCATTAACTGTTAGAATAAGTACCGTTCAGTACATCCAATTGTTTAATACTGTATTTCCATAAGTTCTGACATGAAATTAAACTACTCTTGAGACAATAGTCTGAAATATAGAATCTATAGACCAGGCGAAATACATTGATGTTGCTATTTTATTTAAATAGAATTTATTTTATTTAACCATATTTTTCATGCATAAAATGGTAATTTTATTTTAGATGGAAAAAACAAAAAAATATATTCAAGAAACAAAAAATGTTTACCTCAAAAAAAGAAAAAGATCTTCCGAAACTTTTTTAAAATTTTAAATTTGGAGTATTTAAGGTTTGTCACGGGAAATCTTAATAAATATCCAATTGTCGAAAAGTCTTACAGAAAACAAAGTCTTTATTTTAATTTTTCTGATTAAAATTCCTGAATTTTCTATCCCACTTTTAGAACTTTAACTTTTCAAACGGCTATACCTCGGAAAAAGACGGGTTTTTTTTTCAAAAAATAAAAATTTCTCATGTTTCACTCAATTATGTAACAAAACCTTTTTCGGATCATTTTATTATATATATAATTTTTTTTTATTCAGCTAGATTTTTATTTCTTTAACTCCTGGAGATTTATAAAGTTTGAATAATTTAACTGGACAAAAGTTGTTTCCAGATAATCGTTATGATTTTATTTAGTTTGTACGACATTGGTTATTTCATACGAAGAAAAGTAATTTTTAATCGTAATGTTTTAATAAACAGATCCTTAATATTTATTTCTATTGCCAGATTGCCCATAAAAATGTTAAAAACTTAATCGGTTTTATCAGATTTTTCGTTATATATACGGCATTGTCTAATTATCAGTTGGCATGTGAACAATGTCAAATAATTGAAGCTTTAATATATTTTAAAATATTGAAGTTTATCTAAAAAGTCATAATTTTCAATGCTTTTAAAATATATTTTTGCTTATCTTTTATACTTTGTAATGTTTTTAGCTTGGTAACAAAGTTAATAAAATATTTTGCTCTTTTTTTATAAAGACTGTCTCTTTCTATAAAACAAACGGTTTAAAATAATAAAGTAATATTCATATAGTTGACTAGAGGCATGTTTTAACATGAACAGATTACAAACTTTATCACTTTACTTAGTGGACATTTTTATTCTAGTAAAACAGTATTGTCCTTTGTATCTGTCACCTAGAATATAAGCAAACATGCATTTTTAAATTCCATTACTCTTTTCCATTATTTCTGAAGACTAAAAAATAAATGAAATGTGCAAACCGACATGAAAAATGTTTTCCGTGTTGATGTCATTTTTCCATTTATTAAATGCAAATTTTCGCTCTCATATATTCTAGATGCATTTGATTAGTATAGGACATTTATCTAGCTTTTATACTTATTTTTGTTAAGACATTTATTTAAACAATGGAACTATTTATTAGTTATTTGATCGTCAGAAATAACTAATTCTTTGAAACGAATTCCCATTATATTTTTCATTACACACACGGACAGATTTTACATCATGGAATTCTAAACATAGCTAAACTAAGCTGTTTTGTTTGTATGTTTTTATATAGTTTGTTATTTTGGACACTTCCATAGAAAGTTATGAAGTTAAACATACCGTCTTGTGTATACATCTTTAACACAATTTGTGAACACAACTGTGAAATCAAACTCTGTATCTTTTGTTTAAGATACAGAGTTTGATTTCACAAAAAAATTTACAAAAACGTTATTTCAGAACGTTATATTATTGCCATTAATGTTATTCATATGTGTGAAGGTGTTTTCCTTTTTGGGAAATACCTGTCGGAGATCTGACTTGTGTAACCCGTTGAAATTTGCTCTGAACTTTACTCTCAATACAAGATAAATGGGTAGCATGATTTTCTTGTATACATGTATTAATTTGTAAATGATGTTTCGATGGAGTTGTTCATGAAATTTGTTTTTATTTTGAATATATTAAACGACATCCACAACTAGCAGTTTTTAACAGATTTTCCTCTTTAAGGGGCGCATTTAAAAAAAATAACGTTTGCGAAGTTGTCTTTTTGTACGAAGATTAGACGTCGGAAGATCGGAAATATTTTAGTCTATTTCATTAATTTGTTTTATTCATTTCATTTAAAAATATTAATGCAACACTTGTTAGGTAAATTTAAAATTACGTTGCTTGAGATAAATATTTTTCACTCACATTTGTTGGTTAGAAGGTTATTTAAGATTCAAAAACATTATAATTAAAACAGGAAAACAAATGTTGGGAAATTCTTAATGAATTTCAGTCTGCTATTTTGTAAAGTCACTTCAAATTAAATCATTATGATTTTACAATATTTAAAAACTAAGATATAGTCCAAAATAAAAAATTATTTTAAGTTATATATTTTCTGAGGTGGTAATAATGATTATAAATATGTATGAACACTGTACAAATCGTTCATATAGACATAATACAGCGATAAATATAAATAGGAATATATCGGGTCTTTTAAAAGTGTCAGTTTAAAATGATTTAGCTTAGTTACGTTCTGTTTAATATCAAAACAAAATACATACCTCTATGCAGGGACATTCAGGACTTAATAATCGTTTGTTTTTTATAATGAGATGTTAAAAAAATATGTATTGCATTGTGGGCTATTACAAGCAGTTTGAAGTTACTGTTTATACTATGTAGGCCTATAGATTAAAAGTTTTACTTTTGATTAATATTAAATTAATACTAGTTTTTTTGTTATTGTTTGTTTTTTATTATGTCGTTATCAACACAGACATGTTTCTGACTAATTCAGGGTTATTATGATTGTGGGAGAAACTTTACAGCAGCATTAAGACATTTCCTACCTGCAATGACTTGAGCTACGACCCGTGCGGATTATATAACTGTAGAAAATGTTACAAAAGTTTTAAACAACTGGTCTTGTAAAAGATAAACAAAATCAAGAAGACCTTCAGTAGTTAAAGACGATATTACGTTTGCTGAAGTCTTGCGTGAAAAAAATGCAGGGGATTTGAGTAAGACAATCGTGTGGCGTATACTTAAAAGACAATTGAGAATATATCCTTACAAAATTCAAATGAAGTTCAAACTAAAAGATATCGATAAACCTGAGACTTTAATTTTCTTGTTATCGTTGTCCCAAATTTCGTTAGATGACTGATGGCTTTGTAAGATCTTTTGGACCGATGAAGCATACGTTCATGGTACACTCACAATTACCGTATATGGTACAATTACGGACCCTGTTACCAACTCAGTGAAAATAGCTCACACAGTGAAGGTTAGAGTTTGGTTAGTGTTCTTTTAACATTGGGCCGTATTTTGAAGAAGAAGAAGAAGAAGAAAAGAAAACGGAGTAACAAAAACAGTCTCAGTTACGGGAAAACGCTATATGCTCCGTAAAACATGACACCAGAACAGCAAGGGCATGGTCTTGAGAACACAACGTTCATGGTTGATGAAACACAAAAATATGTATTGGAAACCGTGTAATAGGAAGACAGTGGTCTTGGCCTCCAAGATCTCCTAACTTAAACCCAATGGATTTCTGATTCTGGGGCTACTTCAAGGACAGAATTTATGGCTTGAAACAAATAACCATTCTAGAGAAGCATCAAATTGCTCAAGAAGTTGCAGCAATCAGTTTCAATTACTTGGTCGATGCCGCTTACACTGTACAGGAGAGGTTGATGCTTGTCCAGGAGCAGAATGGCGGCCATATTGAACACCTAGGCTACGTGTCAAAAAGGGCATGATTCTGTTACAATTTGACTGAGGGTATCCAGTCCCTCTTTTTGTATATATATAGGTAAAGTGGATAATTATCGAAAAATATAATTATTATCTGTAGTAATTTAAAATTGTCACTTATTTCTGAAAGACCCGGTATATTCTTTTATAACAATACCATACGATTACCTACCTTTACTGTAAAAACCTATCTTCCGTAAAAGTATAGATAGATACAAACATAAAAATACAATATTAGCCTACTACCTTATTGGTTGTCCACAGTCCGTTAGTCCGCCGAACACAGTCGCCTGTCTCAGGAATCCGGTGGTAGGATAGATAGGACAGTTTATATATCTGCTCACAGACAATTCTAATAATTGATATGTATAACGATGAGCTCGGTTGGGATAATTTTTAATTGATCAGTGTTTGTTTTATGTGTTTGTACTGTGCCTAACCGAAACCAACTGTGTTCAGCGAAACAACGCTGTAGCAATGCCTACAACTAACAAACTGCGGACAACCTAAAATGTATTTAGGTCCAAGGTAAACAATAAGTACGAATCCAAAATATGTAAATTACTTTTACTGAAATTGAAACGTGAAATGTAATCAAAATATAGACATGAAAACACTTTTCCCCTAATACGAAATATTTTCTTCTGTTCTGAATAAATAAATTTATATTTGTGAAAGACTTGAATGTTTACTGCTAAAAGCAATTTATTTAAAGTCATATGTACACTTTTAACGTTGCTATATCCATTAATAATAATATCAATTTCTAAATTTTAGTTTACATTAATAATCTATATGACCTAGTTCTACTTGTTTCCAATAACAAACTAATTGAAAAAACTGTAATTAAATATTAAATTTTCTATTGAAAATCGACTGAGCAAAAACGTTAATACTGGAATAATTGGTTGCAATCATGTGTGATGTCGCTTCTTGTTTTACAGCTCCAACGTTGAAAATGATCATTTGAAAAGTTTTATGATTAATAATTTTGCTGCTATATTGCGGCTTTTGTAATCTGTTTTTGGTCGAGCCAGCTGGCCTTAATTACGGGAGATTCGCCCAAGGGAATACAATGGAATATAAAATAAAACTCGTCTAATTTTATAGGGATAACTATTGTTACTATTATATTGTTATTTGTATATAAAACTCGTAATTCATACACAATACGACTCTTTTTAAGTCAGAAAATCATTTTTTGTATTTTTTAGTTGTCTTTTTTCTGATCGTATTAGTGCGTTGTTTATCAGATAGGAACGAATCACGTTTCACATATAGCTTAATATTATTCTCGTACTACAATAGAAATAACACGAGGGGGTTTTTTCAATAACGAAATACATCTAAGATTGCAGCACCGCCGGTTTTTTTCAATACGAAATTCCCATAGGTACTGAAAACAAGACTTACCTCCCTAGTCCATTTTATAAATTAATTAAAATTTTTCAACATATTGCTGAGAAGTTTCTATAACTTAAAAATATCAGAAACTACGTTGTTTTTCAATTAAAAATAATTGATTTCCAATAACTTTGTAATTTCTTGTGAGGATTCTTTACTGTTATACAATATTTCTCCCTGTCCAGCGTTTTAAAATACCATTATTAAAAAACTATTATAACTTCTTTCTTGTGTTGTCTCAGTTTTACTTCTCATACCTTTGTACTATGATTGAAATAACATGTTTTCCTGGTACGTGTTCTATTATCTTTATGTATTATATTTAGTGCGTTGTTTATCGGATAGAAACGTATCATAATATTCTCGTACTTCAATAGAAGTAATAAGAAGGGAGAAACATTCGAACCGTTTCTTGATACATCTAAGATGGCACAGCACCATCGATTCTTTTTATGCAAATTTCCCATAGATACTGAAAATATTACATACCTCGTCTATTGTATAATAAATGTAATACTTCAGCATATTGCTGAGGAGTTTCTATATCTTAAAAACTATCACGAACTACATTATTGTTCAGTTAAAAATTAAAAAATACATCCCATTACTTTGATATATTTTTTTTGTAAGGATTATTTGACATTTCTCGCTTTCCCTTGTTTAATCCTATTTTTAAACCATTTTTACTGAGTATGACTTTTTCATTCCATTAATTCATATTGTTCCTTTTAATATACAATCGTAGTAGTCATTTCTCGTTTATATTTAGGCATTATCCGTTTTTGAAAACGACATTTGGATACCGAATAACATTTTATGCTTCGTAGAAAGTTAGATGTTGCACAATAAATTTATGGAGTAATTATTTATGAACATTATGAACATGGTATACAGTGTTTGGAAGGGCATGTAATTAAAGATACATAGACTATTGATTATTTTAAAACAAACGAATACTAATTTTGTTTCCATCTATATTAATAAGCTATAGTCCGGGTGTGTGTTAAAGTGTATTTAAGTAGAAAGGACGAAACAAAGATAGACACGTGTCACATGTTTTCCTTTGAATATTATACAAGAAAAAGGAAAATATATGACTGAAATAAGTGCACATATATATTGTAAACACATTGTGATGGCTGGCAAGCTATTTACTTAAAGTATGGGTCACCTGAATATACGTGTCATGAATGAAATCTTTATTTTAGTCACGTCACGTCTCGTCTCGTCTAGTTCCGAAGTGATAATTCAGTTAATACTCGTGCTTCGTTCCTACGAACACAAAACAACGCATTTACTACATTAGATTTGTTTTATAGAGTGGTCAATTTTTTTTAGTTTGTTGAATTTCGAGTTAAAATTCTGCAGGAGTTTTCTAATAAAATTACGTAATAAGTAATTTGTTCTTTTTCAATTGTGCTAATTTCAATTCTTTACTTCATAAATCTGAAAATTATTTAAAAAAATAATGTGAAAGTTGTGAATAACAGTTTTCATAAGAGGGAATTTAAGCTTAAAAAAATTTAATCAAAAAATAGCGTTAATGTTGGTATTATCAGATAGTCTTGTTTGTATCACCTTATACCCTAACAAAGACTGGTAAACGTCCTTACTTATCTAACAAACCTACAAGAGTTTGTCTCACTTTTTGAACACTTACTTCTATCTTGGTTTCTTTGTTGAAACTATTTTTTTTATCTCAAACTCACTTTCGCCAGTTTCCTTCGTTAAGGTAAATTAATTGAAGCATGAAACAATTTAATCCAAAAGATTGGGTAATCTTGGGAATACCTAACAAACTACGTGTCACCTACACTCTGGTAACCGTCCTTACTTGTTAACAAACCCCACTTGCTGAAAACGTACTCTATCTTGGTTTCTTTGTGAAAAATAATTTTTAAATTTTATTCCCTACTCATTTCGTTCGCTTAAGAACCTTAGCCAGTGGCCTTCGTTATTCTAGTGTGACAAGGGCACCAGTTCCAAAAAAGGTATTAAAAGCATGTTGGGCAATTTTGGATTAAAAAAAAGCAGTTACATAAAATTAAAGATTAGCTTTGTATATTTTTTCGGTAAGATATATAAACATACAAATGAACAGGGAGCATTTTATAAATATGTTTGTATTCAGCACAATTACTAATTTTAAAACTGATGTGTCGGTCATAACTAAATTCATATTGGGTTACGATATACCATATCAATCCAAACTCCATAAAAAACGGAGAGGAGTATTTGAGACAACGATTTTTCATTATTATGCGAACTTCTAATTACCATGAATATAGTATTAAATTTCTTATAACACAATTATTTTATTGTGCAAAATAGTCGGTGGCGCCTAAAAAATACTATTTTTTAAAGTCACAAACGGAATCGTAAAACATATTCCTTTTTTCAATATAGAATTAGTTTTGCATCAATTTATTGCGCTTTCTATAATGATTCTATTCCGTTGTTGAATTTTGTAAACTATAATATTTTTGCAATTATATGGGTTACACAAATTATATTCTGACTTTATTGATAAAAACTGTTTATGTTCTATGTCTGATTGTAGAAGTCATTTTAAGTTTGCAGGTAATCTGCGATAATCTGTAGTACGTCTTTTTATTTTGAATTTGTATCTAAATAGGACGTTATTAATGCAATTTAAAAAAAAAATTACAATCTTATAAATATATTAAAATTGTTTCTATTTGGTACATGTGTTGTACTGAAAACTTATATGTGTTTATTACGATCTAAGCATTTGTTACGATGCATGGGAATTGTATTGTAAGAAAATAAAATAAATTCCGTTTACCTTGCGCTAAAGTTGTTGTATAATTTATATTACATAGTTTTGAATAGTGAAAACATATTTTCCTTTTCAACATTTTACTCTTCAAACACCCCTTGTAAATTCCTGTTATAAAACTCTTAATGTAACCAAGTTTCAGAATAAAATAAACATAAAGTTTATTACGTTTTACTTATTTACATTTCACCCTGGAGATATGATTGTTCTTGGAAGCTTTGACGCTCATGGGTTCCAGTAATAATTATTTTAAATTTGTTATTTGAAATAAAAACCTCAACCCTTTGAGAGGAAAACTAGAGAGGGTTGTTAAAATAAAGCTATGCAGTAACTACAACTAAAAACCACCTGCTCCAAACTTTTCCTTTCAGAAGCTTTTTTTTATCAAAGTAACCTGCTGCCTCTCACATTTAGACAACACTTGTGTTTAAAGTAAATTTTCTATCAATGTTTCCCCTAATTTAGTTTTTCAAATATTTACTTATAAGTGAAGTAATTACACGTACTCAATCAGTAGACTTTTATCTCAGTAAATCTTTATTTCGAGTAAACATATTTCACAGTTTTACCCCGTATATGTTACTTTTTTAATCTCTATACACATCAATATGGTTATTCTATTATTGTTTGTTGCCATACCGACTACTGTTAATTATAATTTATTAAATTACTCACCGTCCAGTAGTTTTTTGCGTTTTTTCTCAACTACGGCCGTTTCGGCTATTCAGCCATTTTCAAGTGTTCAGTTTCAGGACATTTACTATTCCTCGTTATAACATAAAAGTTCACAACACACAGTTATACACGCAATACACATACACATAGAAGACACAATAAAACACATCTTGTAGGTACACTATTTGTATCTGGACTAGTTCCTCAAGTGAATCTTGGAAGCTTATCAGTTGTGTCTTAACATTCTATTATTGTGTCAAATAATGAGTTTGCATCAAAGTTCAATTTCTCGTTAAGTAGTGTTCCAGGTTCTGTTTTGAATGCTTTGTATATTTCAAACTGTTCCAAAGCATTCATAAGTTTTCCTTTTTTGCATCTATGTAAAATGTCCATTGATTTATTTATATTACTGTACTTGTGATTCGTTTGAATTATATGTTCAGCAAATTTTGATTCTGTTTTTAGGGGGTGTGTATGACGTATAGCAGGTGGAATATGTTCCTTAAATCTTTTTTGAAATGTTCGGCCCGTTTGTCCAATGTATTTTTTAGGGCAGTCATCACATGATATTTGGTAAATTCCTGTTTGTTGAAATTTGTCAATAGTAATGGTATTTCTGTTTATTATGGTTGATATATTATTATTTGTTTTATATGTGATCGTGTACCCTTGTTTCTTGAAGATGTTTCTTATAATATGCTGCAGGTCTTTATTGTACTGCATTGTTAAGTATTTATTGTCCTTGGTTAAATTCATTTTCTCATTCTTTTGCTCTTGTTTTTTGAACAAATTGTCAACTATTGTTGGTTTGTAACCATTTTGGACTGCAATATATTTGATGGTGTTATATTCCTCTTCAAAGTCGTCTTGGGACATCGGTACTGTCCGTAGTCTGTGGATAAATCTGTTAAATGCTGCCATCTTATGAGAATGGGGATGGTTAGAAGTTATATGGATGGTGTGGTCTGTGTTGGTGGGCTTTCTGTATATTTTAAATTTAAGTGTTCCTGCTATTTTTGATATGGTGAGGTCAAGGTAATTGATGCTGTTATTCACTTCTATTTCTGTTTTAAATTCTAAGGACGGGTGGATATTGTTTAAATAAATGGCAAAATTTTTGATTTGTCTTGGTGTGCCCTGATATAAGACCAATATGTCATCGACATATCTGTGGTAATGAATTATATTTCTGTAATGTTTATTTTTATCTGTCATTATATTATTGCATTCAATGTGATTCAGAAATATTTCAGCCATCACACTAGATAATGGGCATCCCATTACTAATCCTTTGTTTTGTCTGAAATAATCGTTGTTAAATTGAAAGTAGTTCTGAGATAAACATGTGTCCAATAAATTAATTAGTTCGGCTATAGTTTGTTGATTCATATTTTTATTTTCTGTTAGATTGTTGTTTAATATGTTAATTGTTTCTTGAACTGGGATATTGGTGTATAAATTGGTTATATCAAATGAAGCTAAGGTTGAACCTGATTTTATAGGAACATCTTTTGTTTTCGTTATGAGATCATAACTGTTTTTCAAATGAAAAGTTTTCTCAAATGTTACATTTTTCCGAATTATTCTGTCCAGTGTCTTGGATAATTTGTACGCGGGGGCACTTCTAAAATTCACTAATGGTCTGATTGGGTGTCCAATTTTATGAATTTTTGGTAATGATCTCAATATGGGAGCAACCGGTTTAATCATTTTATTATATTTTTTAGTTTCGCTATCCAGTAGAAACTTGCATGCATTTATGGATTTGTTTATGATTTTATTGTAGGAATTGGTTGGGATTTACCTGTAGTAACAAACAGGAATTTACCAAATATCATGTGATGACTGCCCTAAAAAATACATTGGACAAACGGGCCGAACATTTCAAAAAAGATTTAAGGAACATATTCCACCTGCTATACGTCATACACACCCCCTAAAAACAGAATCAAAATTTGCTGAACATATAATTCAAACGAATCACAAGTACAGTAATATAAATAAATCAATGGACATTTTACATAGATGCAAAAAAGGAAAACTTATGAATGCTTTGGAACAGTTTGAAATATACAAAGCATTCAAAACAGAACCTGGAACACTACTTAACGAGAAATTGAACTTTGATGCAAACTCATTATTTGACACAATAATAGAATGTTAAGACACAACTGATAAGCTTCCAAGATTCACTTGAGGAACTAGTCCAGATACAGATAGTGTACCTACAAGATGTGTTTTATTGTGTCTTCTATGTGTATGTGTATTGCGTGTATAACTGTGTGTTGTGAACTTTTATGTTATAACGAGGAATAGTAAATGTCCTGAAACTGAACACTTGAAAATGGCTGAATAGCCGAAACGGCCGTAGTTGAGAAAAAACGCAAAAAACTACTGGACGGTGAGTAATTTAATAAATTATGGTTATTCTAATGATATTATTCTGTATGGTTAAAATAATGTGAATGTCTGTTTCATTGAGAATTGTTAAGAAACTTTCTACTAAAATGTACAATAACCTCTAAAATGTCCTCTGTTGATAAGAATAACATAATTTATTATTGACCGCTAATTTTCTTTTTAATTAATTTTTGTAATCGTATTTATTTTGATAAATGTTTTCATGTTTTTTCTTACTTACTTTTTTCAGTCTTTGGTTGATTTAATTTCACATTTTACAATACAAATCATTTACAATACAACTCAAATCATTAATTAATATGCAACATACCAAAACACTGCTGTCTTTGGGCCCTTCGTGCCTACTCAGAAACATAACATCATTAAAAATGTTTACAATACATTCTAAGTCTATTACAACTAATCAAATTGATAATTAAAATAAAATAAGTAAATACTGAAACCCGTGTTTACTGCTAGCCATTTTTTTGAAAATCTGGTTTCTAACACGCTATCAATTTTCTGTACATAATCACATTGTTAGTATATCATAACGTTTTATCGTGAATGATTTGATCGACTGGTTTACATGTAAACTATAAGGATGTACGTCGAGACAATTACAGTAACTAAATATCTTTATAATATAAATTTTAATCGTGGGTGATTATTTTTGGTTTTTATAATTGAAATCATTAACGTATAAATTACATTCAATACCCAGAGGTAATTAATATACGACGTTATAAATGAAAAGAATCATCACGTAATTGAATACAATTCAAGGCAAATAATTGAAGAACAATAAAACTATCCTTGTCTGCACAACCCCGTCACGCAGATTTAACTCGCTTTGAAGCTACAACAATAACAAAAAAAACCTAAGATGAATTGGTTTGTTCAGAAGTTGTATAAGAAAAACAACAAACTCGAGTCAAGTTTATAGTTATCTATGATTTACTAAATCTTACCCGTAACAAATATGAGTCTGTTTTATGGCTCGTAGCGTTTTGAGTTACTGCTTTAGGTTCTCAACCCCCTCATCAGAACTCTGTCATATATATTTTATAATCTAACTTTATTGTACGTATTTGAATCTCCTAGGGATTGATGGAATGGTTATGGCAAGTTGTAAGATTCGTATATATTTTTGTACAAATAATATCATCTTTTGCGTGTAATATTAACATATTTGTTGGAGTTCTTAACAACTCTAAGATTATAATAGACCTCCAAACGAAATGGATTCAGGTCTTCCTTATTTACGACTATATTATTAACAAGTGAAAATGGCATAAATGTAAAATTAGCATTACTTAGAAGTTAAATACTTATTACATCCATTTGTAATTGGTTATATGGTTAAAATTTATGTCTTAGTTGCAATTCCTTTATTTATTCCCGTAAATAGTAAAATTATTTGATACAGAATGTAGGCAATAAAAGTAGTAATATTTTTTTAAAAATAACACGATCATTTTTTTACCTATACACTTGTCATGATTAGTAGAATAATTTATCTATTCGTGCATGTGTGTTTTTATAGAAAACTTGTTTGTTCCCATTCTCAAGAAAAACTATTTCTGATAAAGTTTTGGGTAATAATATATTCTACAACTTTCAATTATTTTTGACATTTTGAAAATGTTGATCAGCTATGTTAAAACATTTTGTAAAAAATGGGTACAAAAAATATTAAAACACATTAATAAACAGATTTTCCCTGTCTGCATGGAAAGTTTCATTTAGACTATCAAAGAATATAAACATTAAATTACAGCCCGTTTTTTATATTGTTTAATTGAAAAGTTTAGTGTTTAAAAACCTTAAGATTCAGTTTAACTTAAGTTTGAAATTTAATTAGGCGAAGGAACTATATATATATATTTTCTAATATTTCTAATAATATTTCTAATTATTCAATTTTTGAGAAATAGATTTTAAAAATTGGTAATCCGCCACGTTGTAAAATAAATACAATGCTTTTGGTTGAATGAATCAACAGGAACCAATATATATATATATATATATATATATATATATATATATATATATTGGTTCCTGTTGATTCATTCAACCAAAAGCATTGTATTTATTTTACAACGTGGCGGATTACCAATTTTTAAAATCTATTTCTCAAAAATTGAATAATTAGAAAATATTTTTCTTAAAAATTCATAAAAACGTTTTTCTTTCTATCAGAAAATGAAACATGAATTTTGCAAGAGTTTTAGATTTGTATACGAATACTTTTACTCGTCCATCCAGTAACGGATCATTCAACAAGACATCATACGTGGAATAAAAAACAACTCATTGTATTTTCTCCAAACTTCTTCCTGAAATAAGATTTTAGCAGGCCTACATTTAAGAAGTTATACTAAATAAAAATAATAATAAAATAAAAATTATGCCTGTTAAACTTCTTAAGAGAAGAGAATAGTATAACGAAGAAATCCCTCAAAACAGCAGTATTTGACAGTTTACAAGTTCGATTTGCAGGTTTGCAGGGAACTAAAAGCTATTAAATGTCCTTGTAACAGGAATAGAAATTTTTATATTCCAGAGGGGAAAATTGAATTGCTCTACTTCGAGAAGTTATATTTTTATTATATTTAATAAATGTAGGAGTATATTTTTAATAAATAGATTTATTTTTTTTTTTCAAAATTTATTGCTAGTGCTTAATTGATAGTTATTGGTTATTAATTAAACAACATCTGTTGATAGAGTCGTCCGTCCCGCCGGCGATTTAAACAATCACAATGTTATTATGCATCGTACATTTTTAATAGATGTTTAAACTGTTTGTTTTACTTCACCAATATATATTACGAAACGTTGTTAGAATTTCGTAAACAATAAGTTATATCTGTGATACGTAACGCACATAGAAACTGTCATCGCCGACAATGTAGTACTTGTAACGCAGACATTGTGGTTGAAGGAAATGCCGTTATTCAACTTGTTTTGCTACATCTACTGAAATTAGTTTACAAGTCTTTAAACGAAGTGTTTCTATTTTAAAATTGAAAGCCAAAATCGATCGAGATTGAAAATTGTTACAATCGATAAAAAGTCTATGATTTATTGAATTCCTAATGAAAGTGTCTTTTATAATAAAATCTATTGAAGTTGAATATTGTTACTATTGATAATAATTCCTATGATTGAATTGTTTTTTCTTAAACATTCGGTTTCAAATCGGTAGATATTTAAGAGCGATATGATTGATAACGCTAAGAATATACGTTTATGTGCCGTCCTATATTTTAGTCCAGATGCACTTTAAGTGATCTTCAACGGTGTTGCATCTTTAACAGTATTACATACGCTCGATTTCCCTCTCTTAGTCAGCAGTCTCTTGAGTGTGAAATGCAGTGAACAGTTAATAAAGAGAAATTATTGAATAAGTTAGCACACGACTTCCAATCACTTATGTAAAAACAGATGTCAAATTTTATTCAGAGCTTTAAAAAACTTAAATATGAGGCCTCTCATTAAAATTGTTCAAACAAATTTTTAGTTTTTAATTTTTGATAAAACCAGAGATCAAGTGAGTACAGTCTTAATTTAGAATTCAGCTTTCAAAAATACTTAATTATTACTAATTTCATCAAAATCGGGCCCTTAATAAAAATGTTCATAAATTTATTGCCAACCCACATTTTCATTCGTCAAAGTTATTTCGAACCAAATCTAAGTATTCCTTGGGTCACTTTCCGTACTACAAATTATCATTTGGATCACCCATCCATTAGAAAATGCTTGAATCGTGCTCTCAGTATAGCCCGTAAGAATAGGTGTAAAACGTAAGTATTTCATAGACACCGATCATCTTACATTGAACGTGATAAAATTAAGTAAATCGGATTTTCTATTTTTGAGATAATGCATTTCGGATATATACCTCATTATCTATGGTATTTCTATAAATACCCGAGATAATGAGGTATATATCCGAGAATGATTGAAATGTATTTTTACACTGTTTTTATAAATAATTAGACTATGTAAGTATGTATTTACAGTGCATTTTATTAATTTATTTACAGTAATAATTAGGTATTTTCGTGATAGTACACGTTTTTTACTTATATATAAATATCCTAGTGTTTAGAAAACATTTAACACCTGCATAATTGTTTAAAGTATGTTCCAAACTATTACATTATTACTCGTATAATAATAATTTAGAATAATACACTATATATTGCTTTGTTATTATTAATATAATGTAATTTTTCTAAGATAAAGTTACCAACTTGGAGAACTTGTAAATTCACAGTTACGGGGATTATTTGTCGATAAATTACAGAAATAAAGTTATTTGTTGTAATACAAGTGTAAACTTTAGGAGGCTACACTCGTCCCATTGTACTCTTAGAAATCCCTAAATCCCAAGAGATGTTTCAATATAACCAAACAAACCCTTCTTTCCGGCGGTGACAGTGAAACAGACGTGTGCCGCTTACTCAATTCCCATAACAGGCATTGCTTTCACAACTGTGCATAATTCGGCAACTTTGGGGATTTAGCCATTGTAGTCGTTGTAAATCTTTAACACTAATAAAACCGAGAACACAATGCTTCAATACAAGTGTAAAGTATTCATAGGAAATTGAAAATCTATTTGTGACATGTCTGTAATTAAATCAATTTGTATTTTATCTCCTAGTTGTATAACTCAATGGAAACTATTTGTATATATGTAGTCAGATTTCTGTTTTCAATTGACGTAGTCTGATTAAATTCAAATAATTTCTACAACTATGTAAGTGAATTGCACAGACGTATAATTTAGGTAAACATTATTTTAAATAAATACCAAAATGAGATACTTTTCCACGTAGTAAATATATAAACTACAGTATCTAGTTTTATTGAAAATACTTTGACTGTTGCAAAATAACATTCATTAATGTATATAAAATGGAAATAATTTAATTTGTTGATTTTGTAATGTAACATCTATACGAAGAAAAACTTTATTTATCAATAATTAAAAAAATTAGTTGAAATCATAATTAAATTAGGGAAATCACGGAGAATCGTATAGTTTTGATAAGGTATACAATAATGTAATTTCTTTAGAACATTCCTAAACGTATTATTATATTAAATGGGCCTGGTCGATAAAAATTGTTTGATAACATTGTTTGTTGTTTGATATACTGTATAGACTTCCGATTTAGTTGTGTCCATAAATATCATAATTCTTAAATACAAGTAGTTCAATATTGAACCTTTAAAATATAACAAAATTTAACATAATCCTGAAATAATATAGAAAAATCTTTTAAAAGAGGGTTGTAAAGATACTAAGGTAGAAAGTCAGACGGGGTAAACAAAGAGGGGACGTGTTATGAGGTGACTAAAGAGTATAAAATGAAATGTGAAATCGATGTTAACGGCGTTGTTTACATTTCTGCAACTTCGTTTTGTTGTTTATTATGTGTGTCTAGAATGAAAGGGAAGTCAGCGCAAGAAGATGAGTTGTAAATACTTCTCAAATTTATTACGGTCATTAATTATAAATCATATTTTACAGCGGGCCATTGTTTCCCTCTGAGACAATCAACATTAAATCTCAGCTGTAACAGAAAGCCAATTTAACATTCATTGTAATCATTAAAAGTAATTTATTTTAATTAACGATTAAACAACTAATATAATCGTCAACGTGTAAATACTGGTTACACTTTTTGATGTTATATCGACACCTGGTTAAACTTTCCAAAATATTTCATTGTTAATCGGTATGGTCCATTGGATTCAGTTCTGGTTTCACCCACAAAATTAAGTTACATATGTTAAAGTAGTCTCAGACTCGGATTGTGTCTGGTGTAAGGGGCGTGTCCTCCCTTCTACTTGCTTCCCTAGTCTGACTTGACGGTACAACCCATTCCAAAAAACTAGGTACACAAATTACTGCTTAGCTACATTTAATTCCTAAAGTTACAACTTCGTGACAGACTTATTTACAACGATAAAAGAAACGAAAGTAGGGTACACGTTTAAACAGAAGCATTTGAAGTCTATATATTTTTAATTGGGGTTGTACTGCTGAAAGTAAACTCAACAAACAAAGTATGAGGGCCCCTCTTTTCCTCTTTACCCCAGACACATTCCTATCTTGAGTTTTCTGTACCTTAAACGGTTAAATTTTAATACAATTTGTAAAAATGGTATTACTTTTGTTTAAATTTGAATTATAGTTATATCTATTTGTGTCTTTATAATGTCACATCAGGGCGTATGTTATATATGATGTGCATTAAAACTAAATAGGTGTCCATCATAACACTTTTTGTACATTATTATCAAGTGATTAAGTGTTCAGTATAACAAACACACATAACACAATTCTCTTAAAAAAAATACGCCTAAGTATCAGACGCGTTTCAACGACAAGGTCGTCCTCTTCATTGATACACCAGTTACACCAACCAAACCACAACAAAAGTTGTAGTTTGTTGTGGTTTGGTTGGTGTAGCTGGGGTATCACTGAAGAGGACGACCTTGTCGTTGAAACGCGTCTGATACTTAAGCGTATTTTTTTAAGAGAATTGTGTTCTTTGTGTTTGTTATACTGTATAGTTTTTCTCATAAGTCAAGCTCAACATTTAATATGATTAAGTGTTTATGAAAATTGATCGAGGTGTTACTCCAAAGATAATATTTTCATGTCTTAGTGAATGGTCTCTAAAATATAGGGGAGACTTGGAAGGGAGAGAATTGATCTTATAATATTAATATGGAGAGATTTTTGTATTAATATTATATGAGGTCAATATTATACCGTAACAATTAAGTTACTTTTAAGATAGGAATTCTAAACATAACATCAGAGTAGTAACATGGAATAGAATAAAAGTCAGATTATATTTTCCTCTCAAATGAATGTTTTTTCCAAAAAGCTATAATAATAATAATGTCGTTTAGTTAAACCCAATTCTCAATCAGAAAACAAGCCTGGACAAAATACAATTATTCTTTGGATATCAATTTTTTAGTATTAGGCATCTTTATGTAGCCTTTAGGAAAATTTTGCACCATGTGACATTTAAATGAAAATTGTTGATACAACCATGGTAGAGTTGGGAACAACAATGAAGTATATAAAAAGAAGTATACAAAAAATAGTTTTATTTCTGATTTATTTTTAAACAAATACAAATATTTTTAAAGTAATTTATTTTAGTTTAACCTTCTATTTAATATATTAAATTTATTATTTTAATTTTTACATTGAAAAACTATAATATTTTTCATTATTGATAAATCAATCTATATTATTATTTGCGACAAATGTTTCTGTGAACCACTGTATAATATATATATATATATATATATATATATATATATATATTTATATTTATATATAAACAAAAATGTTTTACTTTATAATATAGTAACAGGTCTTTATTTATATATTATGAAAAAAAAAATTTAATGCACTATTTATGCTGATTATGCAATTAACAATTTTAAAAGAAAAAGAAAAAGAATCATATAATATATTATTTTATAAAAAAACTTAAAAAGTAGTTTTAAACATTCTAACAAATAACAGATTCTTTAAAGTCAATTAGTTACAGAAAAAATTATATTTTCATTGTGTAAATTATATCATTATTTTTATCATAATGTTTATATACAAAAACATTTTTATATTTGAAAGAGTATGTGTTAAAAGTCGTACGTTGTACAATTTCGGTCTTCATGAGTAATGGTGTTTTACTCCTGTAGATGTCGCATTCAATAGCGGCTATTGTGTGAGGATGTAAATGACAAAACATGTGTCAGGCCAAGTCAGAAACTTCACTTTTATAATATATCAACTGAATATGGGATGAAAGAAAAATAGATGTAGTCCTTGATGCAACAATGCCAAAAGTAATAACCGTGAAGAGATATACATACTTGACTCCAATACGTTACCTTTCAAGTACAAATTCGCGAAAATAATTTTGCTTCTTATTTTTGTGTAATAAAAAAACACGATGATATATACAAATCGAAATGTTCGATTCAATATAAGCACATTAAAATCAAAACTTAATGAAGTATAAATTTGCGTCTCACAATCTGCATCTGAAAGTTGAGATGTAGCATTTATTAATATTCATTTTCTTTCGACACTAAAAACCGAGTGGTCTTTAGCCTCAACAAGTATCTACGTCCACTAAGTCCTGTCTTTAATGAAATGGACATCAACCAGTCCTCTGTCCTCGTCAATAATATCTATACTTCTTGTTTTCTCTTCTTGCCTCTCGCTCGTTTACGAAACAACAACCCTATAAAACCTTTTAAACAGTACGCCTAAGCGTTTATACTATTTTAATATATGTTAAATAGAGTTTTACAACTCATTTTATTTCGTACCACATTCCACTTCCTTCTTTCAAAGGAACTTTTCTTTTCATAATTTTCCTTTCGTAAGTGTCAAAGCTGGAGTACATTATCTTCCTTGGAGTCTTTGTCTCAACACTGTGTCTATGTAATGAGCGTTTTGAACAGTTGGAGTTGTGTTTTCCATCCCATTATATGATTCCTCGTTGACGTTTTTAGAGAGAAGTTTGCTATATTCCTCCGCTATATTCCTCCCCCTTACCTGCCAAGATATAAATAGAGCTTAAATATTGAAATGAGGAGCTTAAAATTAAAATTAACCACTATTATTTCCATCTTCTGTTCATTTCTGAAAATATTTTCTCATTGCTTTCATAGACCTAGCCGTTATGGCAATACTGTCAGCTTGTCCATGGATCTAGATCGAATTGTCTGTGTTTGAACTCTCCGGCTCAAACTAGTTGTGCTTTTTTCTACTGCCCAGGATCAGGTTAAATAGAAATGAAGCATTTTGGATAGTTTTATCGAACAATCCAGACTAATTTGTTTCGACGGTTTTTCTCATCATCCTGCAAAGCTTTCGAAGATTATGTGATATTTTGTTATTGAGTTATAGACAGCTTATTGAGGTCTGATTTTAATACCCTGTTTTAAAAATGTACGAAACATGTTATTTAAGTGTACATTCATCTACAGGGTTTCACCAGTATTTTTCTTAGGCAGAAAAATTGTTGTTTGATTGACGAATTTGTTTAAAAACAAATTGGTAATCTTCCGTTTTCTGGTCTATGTATTGGAGAATTTGTTTTTATAGTAGAATTGAAAAGCATTTTTTGTGACATATAAAGTAGTTTAATACTTGAAAGTTAACAACATTAATCTTGCCTCTATTCTTAAAAGTTGGCATAACTGCCCAACTGCTCTTACTCCTACAAAATGGAGTACTATTACAGTAGTATATTTCCCAGATCAATATATATTCATAATCTATGTACGACATTTATTATTTTGTAAAAATCTAGAAGCAGTTTGTCCTCTCCATATGACTTGGATTTATTCAGTTAATGACTTCTTTAATCTCCTCAACTGTTGGAGGTACCTCCTCATCGACATCAACTTTGTCCCGTCTAAATGACCTTTCATCTTCACCGCTCTTCTGTGCATCTTTTAGATAAGAGATTTGTGACAAGCTCAATTCTAAATGAATGTCTTTGTCGTCTGTTAGAGTAGCAGTTTCCCTGTGTTTTTATTTGGATCAATGTTTTTTTAAATATATCCTACTTTCCTCTACAAATCCTTTTCAATAATACTATTACCATAATGACGTTAATTTAAGTGATGTAAACCTGCAATTTAATCAGGAACTATTGATGTTTTCGAACAACGTTTTTCTGTAATTTTAAGAGATTATAATGTTTAATTAGTTTAGCTTAAAACAGTAATTAATAGATTGAAATTAATAATTTATACTAATAAATATGATCAGCCCGTTACTGATTTGTCTAATGACACTTCTTTTGAGTAACAGAATTAAGTTGCATGTTCTTGTAAAATGTTACAATATAACTAAAAGATTTCTATTACATAGAAATTTCATTTTAATCACACAAAAGGAGTTTTACCTTATCTTAATTCAATCTAAATCTAATCCTATCTGACTTTCAAGCTCACATATAGAAGCACGTTCCTCTTTATATTGCGTTTTACCAGTTTTCCTATTAATTAATTATCTATAGACGGAATAGTGAATAAAAAAAACATTGTTTATAACAAATAATTACAAACAACTAGAAATATCCATTCAGAAATCACTCCTATTGATGCAAACCCAACTATTTTTATAAATAAAAGGCTTTAAAATAATACATTTTTGAATGGATGAGATATAAGATAAGATATCACAATTTAGTTGCAGTTTGAGTTTAAAATATTAAAACCAATCATGTTCCTACAAAATAATTCTGCATTGCAAATTGTAAGTTTGCACGTTGGCAATAAATTTCTTATTTTGATGGAATAGGCTACAAGTGGTACATTCAATTTATTGTTAATATTTATTTACAAGTGTAGAATACATTTATTCCTCAATATCGAATCCCGGTGGATTCTCAAAACCTTTTCAGTTCCTTTTATTGGTTTTAACGTACTCAGATATTTTGGATGGAAATTCAGAAAGCCTTAGCGATACATCATTATCAACACACTTGTTATTTTGCGATTCAGTGCATATATCCAAATCCCCTCAAAATAACTATATACATTTCAGAGGTCTAAGGAAACTGCAGACTCGCTTTTCCTATTTTATTTGTGGCGACCGTGTTCAATATATCCTGTTAACAGTTTTGTTCGATTTTTTTTGTCATTTACGAACATATGTCAATATCTAATTGGTCATTTCATACATAATGCAACAAGTTTCGAAAATTAGGTTAGAGTTTGAGTAAATCTAGATTTGGTTGATATAGTCAATCTGTTCAGAAATGTTTTGTTAAAATTTCAACATGCCCTAGTTAAAAATCTTTGCTAAATCAGGAAAAATTTTAGAGTGAAAAATTTGCCATTTTAGACCCTCACGTTTTAAGTTTCAGCGGGAATATCTTGGTAATTATTGCATCTACGTTGAAAATGAAAACAGGTTAATTTTTTCACAATAAAATTTCCTATCAAAATACGCTTTTGCGATATGGCTAAAAAAATATTCCGCATCGTTAGAGGGAAAATTTGGAAGAAAAGGAAATTTTTTTTGGAAAATTGCTCAACGGAAAGCGAGGAAACGTTTCAGACATCTGAAAATGTAATTAGATAAACTTTAATTCAATACAAGGTGTAAGAAAAAGTACGATATCTCTTATCGTTTTGCACAATAATTTTGCAATCCAGTTCATTTCAGAAAAATTGCGAATTTTTCAAAATTGCGCAGAGCCATAAATACAGTGTTTCATTTTGTGTACATATAGAAGAGCACTCAAACTCTCAAACCGTTTTTGAATAATTCAAATCGGTTAATTAGGAGAGCCTAGGAAATTTTTTAAAATTACGTTTAATTTCCGCAAAGTTTCAAACGAATTAATTTCAAAACGTATAGGATGAATATACTCGGCAAGACACTTCTTAAAAAAAAGAAAAAGAAAAAAAAAGACTGGTATCTCGTTTGACTAGGAGTTCAATGATTCAAAAATTTTAACGTTTTATTGTTTCGTATTCAATTACTTCATACATTTAGACAGTTTAAGCTATAATGGTACTGGTTATTCATTTATCCAAGTTGCATTTTAAATTATTGTCCCAAATAATACTCTCATCATTTCCGTAATGATTTCATCCCGACGTTATTATAGTTTGGAGTTTAAACCGGGCGATTTTTTATATAGATAAATTTTTTATTTTAAATGATTGAGGAATTTATAAAAAAAATAACCTGCATAAAATAAAATCGTTCTATTTCCTGCAATGTCCACTAATCACATTTCACAAGTATGTGCGTTTTTTAAATGCTTATGTATTAACAGATGATTGTATATAGTTTATTTGTTTATATAGAGTAATGATATTTATTAATAATTTGTTAAAGCCAACGGTCAGCTTAGATTTAAATAGAGTTGAGGTTATAACCAACAAAATGGTTTAAAAATAATCCGCTTATAATAATAGGAGACGAGTCGTGGCCTAAATCTAAATCAGTTGACTGGTTGAGAAGCTTATAACTAACCACTTGTCATTCCTTTGTTCGATATTACTAGTGAACCTGCAGAGAGACATTTACAAGGATAATGTTGGTCCTTTGATGAGATTTCACTAAATAAGCATTTACCTTGTTAGTTGTGGTCGAGTTTCAATTTAAGGGACTTCATTTTCTTTCAACGTGTAGGCCTACTTTTTAAATTAATTGTTCTATTTTTGTTTAAACTGGTATTCATATACTGGAGATAAAGAAGTGGAGAACAATGTTCGTAAGCTATAGTTATGGAATTGTTTTAATTTTTTTTCTTTACAAAAACAACTTAAAAAGATAGAAAAAAATTGTAAATTAATTTATCCATAATTTTCCTGTTTTAATATGTGAAACAAATATAAAATATAATTATGTCTCATTGAGGAAGGTGGTAAAGTTAAAAGGAAATTGCAAAACAAATGTTTGGATACAACAAAATACCACTATTTTTTAATTGTTCACTCTCGATTTACGAGAAATCAACGCACATTTTGTGACATATACAAATGAACGTAATGTCATTGTTTTACAATTAAAACATCCATCTCTGCACTGTCGCTTTTGCATAATATTCAAACAAATCAAACCTTTTGACACCAAGCCTATAAATTTTCATTAATATAATTTGTGATTTGAAGCTAGTCCTATCTAATGGATCGTTTCAAAGCAACGTGGATATCGTGCAATCTCATGTACATACTTGTGTGTATTGAACTAAATGTTGAAACCTGATACTTAATATGCCTTAGCTACGTCAACTTGCTTCAAGTGATTATGAGTGTTTGCTCGACAGCTAAACTATTTGATCTTAATTAAAACTAACTGATTGTATTTAATCAGTTAAAGTAACGTTTCCTCTTATTAAATACTTTATCAAACTCTATATTACTAAAAGTTCTAGTTACAGTGTTTTAGTATTTTAACTTATAATTGGTGTGTTTTATTATTGGTATTTTGGTAAATATGTGTTTTTCATTAAAACGTTTTACTGCAATATTTACACTAATGCAATTCTTTTTAAATATCGTATTCAATATTGATTTATTATTTAAAAAAAATTAAATATGACCTTATTATTATTTTCTACGATTTTAGGTTTTAAACAGAACTGTACTTCTTGAATAGAAATATAACATCTATTTTCTCAGAAACCCCCTGAACTTATTTTTTACAAACACCAAACACATATTTGTCTTCCCAAAGGACAAGTTTGGAAATCACAAAAAGTTCCTGTATGCTTACGTTGGCTTTTTCCATCACCAAACTTTGAATTGATTTCCTGGAACAAACTGATTATTTTCTCTGTTTATGTTTTTGTATAAAATTATTAAAACACAAGTTATTTGATAAATTTATTTAAAATTCGCATATAACGTAAAACCATAAAAATAGAATTTTTTTACATGCATCCAATTGAATACAAGTTCATTAATGCTTCGATTGTCCTTTTCCTTTCTACAAACTTTGAATTGATATCCTGGAACAAATTTAATATTTACTTTGCTTATATATTTGTTTAAAATTATTATATTTGGTAAATTTATTTACTTTATAATTCCCTTCTAACGTAACATCAGACCTGATATAAACTTTTAAGTAACTGTTATTTTCTGTTTGCTTATTTTCATTCGTCATAACGTTTTAGACTACTGAATAAGAAACAGTTACTCTATAAAACATTACATGTTTAAATAAGTGTAACATCTTTTAATAGCGATTACAATGGTTGAAAATTAAAGAAAAGTCTTTTAATAACTGGCTCATCTAAATATTCATGTTGAGACAATATTACGTCTCTCTCGTGCTAAATAAATGTATATATTATTTAACTTTAGAGAACAGAGACAGTCTTTTGTGCTCCATGTCTAACAATAAAAATTAATAAATAATTCTTGAGTAATTAAAAGGTTAATTTCTCTCTTATTGATTACTTTTTTTAATTTCACTGTTAATAATGTTCGTGCCATTTATTAAACCTAATATTTTACTACTTTACACTCGGTTTCTCTTTCACGATTATAACTGATTCTACGACTTTTTAATGGTGTCCGTTCTTGACACGGATTGCATCATTATTATGATATGTGGCGACACAAACTTTCTCAATGTCTGCTCTGGGAACTAAACTTGGAAAGATTGAATAATAATTCTGTATTGAACTCCAGGGGATAAGTTCATACATTGCTTTGCGTTGAGAGGGTTGACAAGGGTTCCCGGCACACCTTTATCATGATGTATATTTAATAACGGCCTAGCATATTCATAATATATAATCTTATATATATATATATTTTTTTTTTTAAGGGATATCATACATAATATACCTGCATTGTATAATTTTTCATCCATAAACAAATACGACATATGCAACAAAACATCAGTGTCGGTTAATCATTATTCTTTTAGATATTTTATCAAAATTGTAAAGCCTATTTGCAGATAAGTTTTCTATTTGATTATGAAATGTCATGACAGTAATTAAAATGCGTAACCAATTCTGTTAAAATTTTAAAATCACCAAAATTGAGATTTTAGTTTGTGTTGTATTTTATATATACAAAGCTGTAACTTCATATCTCTCATTTAAAACGCCGAATCAGAATGTATAAGTCAATTTTTTTTATCAAAATGACTTAATCCAACAACTTTGACTAATAAATGAACCGTTCGATAAATATATATACGTTTGTTTTATAATGAAATGAAATATTGAAGGAATTTTCCAAAGTCATCTTTCATATATAAATAAATCATTCTTAATATAATTTTACCAAACAGTATCACTACATGATATCACTACTAAAATATGTATATGTAAATAAACTTTATAAAATGAGCTATGCATAACTATGTTTTTCTTAACGTCTTTACTTTTAGCCTGTTGTCTGGTTGACAGGAGTAGATAAAATTAGGAAAAAACGCAACATCATGCAGTCTCGAACCTGCGAACCTTTGAGGTCAACTTATCCGAACTGCGGCGATAAAATGTAAGCTAAAACCTAGCAGATCCCATAATAAATGAACAAATGAGAACTACACTTTGTATGAATCCCCATGCAAATTGAAGATATAAAATTAATTATACGTGGATATATAAAAAGACGGTTTAATATATTTATATAATTTTTATTCGTATATTTTATTCTTTTTTCTTGTTTAAAGACGTAAATCCGTTCAGTCATCATCGCCTTATAAAAAAAGGAAGAACAGAATAGTAAATAAAAACTTCTAGCCCTCGAATAGTCTATTAGCGTCAGGATAGGAAAAGAACAAGAGTTGATCAAAAGAGACTTAATAGGAAAGATGAAAGAGAGGGATCTAACCCAAACCCTCATGGATGTGTAGGTCCAGCTAAAGTCTCTCGGGATTACCAAGCTCATGGTCACTATAGAGCCTCTTTGGGTTATAGGAAGCCTTTGGCTCATCTATGTTTGTACTACTATTAAAAATGCTTATAAACAATCAAGCGTACACTTAAATATATAAAATATCGTTCATCAATTTCTTTTGATATAAATACGTTCTGAAAATTTATAGATGTAGAACAATTATGTAGACATACTTCAAGAGAGAAAATCGCACAACCTTTGTCTTTGGCCTAGACTGTGAAATTACCCTAACAAGAAGACTTTCGCAGAACACTCTTGTACCGCAGGCGGCTTAGAATTCAAATGTTAAGCTTCTACGAGGTTTTCTGTTTTCCACTTTTTTTCCGCTTGCATTGTGTATACAGTATCATGTTTTCCAATCGAGATAACATGGTTCAACTACATTTTGTTAGATGTATAAACAGAAAAATAAATAATACTCTCCACTTAATTATCACTTCAGCGTCTAATCATTTTTTTCTAAGTTGGAATATGCACTCACATCGTTACAATTTAAAATGTGAGCCTACAATCGAAATAATCTGCAATTGTATTTAGTCTCAAAAAAATAATCACATCACAAACGTAATACATAAAAATCTACATTATTAAATTTTATTTATTTAATCGTCATACTTATTACAAATTTTTAGGCTTAGTAAATTATAAAAAAAACGATTGTGTGTATAATGTACATTTAATGTCCTGAGTTTTTCAGTTCAGTATTATGATCTCAAGTCCTGCTGTGTTACGTATTAGGTAATCCCTACCTCCTTCAATTTTGTGTTCATTATCCCCTCCTTTCTTTTTCTCTTTCCTAAAATACAAATTTCTTCAGCTCCTGTTTCCTAAGTTTTTTAAGAAAAACCTTTCTTCCACATATAAAAACCTGCTAATTAATTGAAATATTTTAATGAATTGCCAGTTTATAAAACATTAAAATTTATAATTTTTTCGCTGAACACATATTATTATAAAAACTTTTTTGAGGTAGTTTTTTTTATTAATTTGCACTAATGGTCGTTATTGATACTATTTATTGTGTTCACTACCAACTTTCTACCAATATATGTAACTAATTAATATAAAGTAATTAAAAATAACACAGTTGGAAAAAAATACGTTGATATCATTTAAATAAACTTCATATATATGACATTCATTTAATTTGTTTCAATTTGTTATAAAATAATAGCTCTCTTCCTCCTTCTATATGTTTAATTTTATGTAATGAGATTATTCAACGCACATTTTGTGACATGTACAACTGAACCGAATGAAATTGTTCAACGATACACTAATTAAAACCTCAATAACTGCACTCTCGCTTTTGTATAATATCCAAACAAATCAAACCATTGAAACACAACATTCGTACTTTGGGAGGTTTTAGTTCGTAATTTGATCAGTCCAATCGAATACATATCGTTCCAAAAGTAACAAGTATATCGTACAATAGCAAAGTGTACATATTGTCTTGTGTGTATTGAAATAAATATTGAAACCTGAACCTAAATTGCTTCCCTTGATTGACAAACATTGTCAACTTGCTAAAAGTAACTGACAGTTTGTTCGATAGTTAAAGTATTTCCTTTTAATTAAATAACTTTAATTATACTATTTAATCAGTATACGTGAAGTGTTAGCTTACTAAATAATTAATCAAACTATTATTTTACTCAAACTTCCATTTAGTTACACTGTTTCAGTATTTTAACATATAATTAGAAAAAGGGTTTTATCAAAAGAAGTATATAGAAATATGGGACGATCATTTAGTTCATTATTCAGTATAAACTTATTTTCAAAACAATATGTGCAATTTGATTTCAATATGCATGTTTGAAATTTTTACAAATAATAAAATTGCTCAATGTTTTTAAAATTTCTGCAATAAAACGAACCAATATCTTTTAAAACCCTTAAGTACCAATTATATAGAAGAAAGTAAAGTATAACAAGCATCAAGAAACATGGGATATATTTTATTTCGGTACAAGACATAATCGCTATTGATGTCTTATTTATTTTCTTTCAAAGGAAAAGTCAATATATGGAATCAAAAACATACGTCGCTAAAATACAAATCTTCATCCAGGTAGACAGAAAGTTAAAGTTGGTTTTATTTATCCGTAGCTTTGAAAGTCATACTTCCGTAGTAAAAACAATTTTAATCTATTTCATAGTTTTGGTCAAAGTTGGTCTTCCAGTTTTTGAAGTTTTATTAAATGTTATTTTTAAATAGTTATTCACGTCCTTAGCGTAGTATGAGCTTCATTATAGCTTGAGTGTTATGTTTATAGCTTGAGTGCCTAGCACGAGGTACTTAAATACACGAAAGCTATAATGAAGCAATACTACTCCATGGGAGGGGGTACACTATTCTATTTACCTCCACCAATATATAAATAAAAATTGTTTAAATTCGAAAAATATTTGTTTTACATTAAAATATTAAGCAATTATAGGCATGAATCATAAACTGTCCGCATTTTATTTAAACCGTTCCACGAAATGAGGAGCCTACTTTTACTCAATAGCTGAAACTGTTCCCATGTGGTATGAGCATGTTACGACATGTCGCCACCCCTTCACTCTTAAACACATATCAGTTGTCTTCTTCATAGCAATTTGTCTCTGCTACTCATCGAACAATCACTGCCGCGGTGCACTGTTTGTACCGAGAACGTTGTTATTGAAAATGGACTTTCAGTTTCAGTGCGTGGGGTGCCAGTGCGTGGGGTGCCAGTGCGTGGGGGTGCCAGTGCATCAATTTCCACACCGGTATCAAGAGGACACTGAATGAAACAAAGTTTAGTTTGAAGTCGAAGATTTTTTCGCTCATCTTTGCCTGACAGTGTTATTATAGATATATTCACTGAGAAGGAGCTTGGAGAACAGTTTTCATTGATCAGGTAACGGATAACGGCGAGGAAAATCGTGAAGAAGAAGATTCCGAATGCCACCATGTGTTTGTAAGCATAGAACCCAACCCTTCTGACTCCAGTGATAGTGTCAGGAGATGCCATATCTGTAACGACAAATGAGAAACATGCTTTGAGTGCTCCAAAGATGTCCACCCAGAATGCGCCATATTTCTTTTTCAGAAATACCCCTACATTCACTTGCGAAAAAACCGCTATTGTAACAGAACTCCAAATATCTCAAAAGCGGACTCCGAACAAGCAGAAAAAATTAGTCCATATTCAATTCTCAGAAAAAGTTACAATCTTTATCTGTTGTCGTTTGTTAAATTTGTTAACATTCCATTGGTTAACCATGGGCGTCTCGCTCTCCGGAACGTTTTAGCTAGCATAATAGAAATAATAGAGCCAGAGTTGTCCTCCTTAAGAACAAAACACAGGAAGTTGGACAAGGCTTTCCAAATAAATTCTTAAAGGGCGAAGAAGCCCCTGCAAATCCTATCACTGCAATGATGTCGTTTAGTGCCAAACAAAGATTTGTAGGTTGAGACTTTAAAAATAACTGCTTGAATGAATCATATACTTGCTTGAAATATAATTCCAATGTAACACAAAATGTTCCAATTATACCCCCTGTAACAATAAGTTATTATTTAAGAACTTTCCAAACCATACTATTTAACTATTAGTTTTCTTGGATTAGTTAATTGATGAAAAGTTATTTTGTAACAGACAACTGAAGTATGTTACTAACTTATTATAAGCTTATGTCATTACACTGTTCAACAACAAGAAAATATAAAAATAAAAAATACTAAAGCTATTACCTACAAAAATAAAACAAAGATAAATACAGAAAAATTTATCTGTGAGGGTGTACATTAGAACGTGCGTGAGGGTGTACGTGTCTAAGTTTGTATACTTTACTTAATTCTTTGGCTTATTGAGTAAAACAGGAAACGCAATTCACGACGTAAGTCAACAAAATCTCTCACTCCGCGTACTGGGTATTTTGATTTACACAAGAGCCGGAATAAAAGCTTACTTATTGTATTGTAAAAATGGAAATACCCACACCGCTGAGTGAGTATTTCACAACGCCCAGTGTCATAAATAAGTGCACATTCTTCAGTGTGCGTAAAATTGCATTTGCACTTTGCGGAGTCAGTAAAAATTCTAGACAATGCCCAAAATCGGCAGTTGCGAATAACATATACATTGGGCTATGTGAATAAAATTAAGTAATACCTTTTACTAGACTAATTTAAGTATATACTGGGACACAATTGACCAAAGCTACTCTGTTCGTATTTCACTAACTCATCCATATCTTCATCACAAGACGACATTTTAAAAGCTTAATTACGCATGTCTACACTGAATACAATACTCACTTCACAGTGCAATACAGTACGCACTGAGTTTGTGTGGAGCAGGGCCTTCTACTATCTAGTATATACTACCTATCTTTTACTACTTTTATTCACATCATCCATTGCAATTAAGATAATATGTTTGCCTATTCGCAGAACCAAAGTGAACATTGCATCCATAATGAGACGCATGATAAGTAGTGGCAGTGAACGAGGCCAGATTCTATTACTTCTTATTACCATATTCAAATGTTCAGGAGATTGTAACTTCTTAGTACAATTGATAAGATGATCTTATCATTCCGGGAGGAATTGAATTAAAGATAGATAAGTAGATTGTACTTATACTGAAGGTTAATAATCAGCGAAATGTATTTTATATATTAAAAGATGAATAGAAATACTCGTACTTTTCATTGTTTAGATAAGTCGATTAGCATCATCATGGTTCTCTCCATCTCTGTAGTAAATACTGATCTATACATAGCGTTTGTAGCAATATGAAGTAGTCTCTAATTGTTATATTGTATTAGAGATTTACCAAATTTTCTTTTGGAGATATTTACGTCATTTATTATCATAGATGGTTTAACTACTTGGCTTAACTCCAAGGCTTAACTACTTGTGAAAGTAAATTCTGAAATGTTGATATAATTGCTGTGTTTTATAGTGAACACACCATTAAAGGTGTTTAAAGGAAAAACCAAATAGCCGTTATTTTGAAAATATCAATATATTTCTGTATAGGCGCACACAAAAGTACTTTGAATGTTAAGTCTACAAGTTAATTTAGTGTTTTACTACAGTACTTGCACACAGAAGACGGCTAAAACAGACAGATGGCATGTGAAAATAACTTTTTATGGCATAAAACGTCATACTAAATTAGCTGTATACGACTTTTGTCTTTGCTAAATTTTAATTTTCTACTTTAAAAATAAAATTATCACAGATATTGAAGGGAACTATAAGATTATGAATTTATTTCACTATTTTATTACTTTATAAGAACTTTTATAAATTATGAAAGGAACGCTTATTAAAAAAAGAGAGAAAAACTGATATTAAATATTAATTTCTTTTAAAATTACATTCCAATTGTTAGAAAAACCATTCTCGCCTCCGAGACGAAAGGAAGAAAAATCTATATTAAAACCCCACAATGGCTCTATTTGAAATATCGAGAAAAATATTTTATAATCAAGAAAATTCAAGAGGTAAAACACGACTGTCAAGTTTGATGGAAGGATAGAATTCAAAGGAAATAAAAAGAGTTTTTTTTAAATATTTTCTATTTCCTTAAGGCAATCGCAGATACAAATAGGTTATTTTATTGAAGATGATTTCCTCACGTGGAAAATTGACTTATGATTGAAATTCTTACTCATTCACGTAATTATACAGACAAGCTTATACGTGATACAAAATATAACTTTAAGGTAACTATATTTTAATTTCAGTAACGTATAACACAGACTATTTATTTTCAGTGTGCAAAATATTAATGACAGATTAAAAACCAACCGAGTGTAGAAGATGTATTTCTCAGTATTTCAAGAGTTATCTGAAATGGCTAAATAAACATAAAAAATTTACTTGATATAATTTAAAGCTTACCATTGATTACAAAAATTTACTCTGCATCAGAGCGAAGTGGTGCTTTTTTCTATTTTTAGTACTTATACTAGGTCTTTCGATGCCTTGTCGCACAAGAGATGCAATGTATTTAATTTTACAAGCCCTGCAATACTGTCCATGAGGCTAGCCTTCACGTCAATACAATTGGGGATTAAATTTGATCTAAATTTAATACAATCAACAGACTGTCCAGTGTCTCTAAATGGAATGAATGAGTTTAATTACGTTTTGAATATATTGCTCTAAAGTTTACATTTTAAATTTTTAGTAGCTCCAATATTGTTAGTTACATATAATAAAGCGAACCGTTCCTTCAATATTCTATTCAATAAATAGTTAATACAACAAGTTATTATGAAAGAATATAATTTTTTATATATAATAATAATATTTTAAAATACTTAAAAACGTTTACAATTGTATAAAAAAGAATTAAATTCATTGTTTGGTCACAAAAAATACAAGCGTTGAACGTATTTTCTAATTTTTAGTACCTATAAGATTTGATCTACATTGGTCGTATCTAAAAGTGAAAATGGTACGAGCTTTATCGTCTAGAATCTAGCAATTCTAATTTTAAAAACTAATCAGAGTCTCCGAATACAAAATAAACAATTTTCAATAATTGTCTTTTGTGTTTCTGACTCAACGTTTAAAGCTGACGTAACAATGCCAGAAAGGGGATAGTAGAAATTGTAAAATTACTATAGATTACCAAATGATCTGAGTAAGGAATTAATATTTAACAGAAGGAACATATAAATTGAAAACTGTATAAATTATAACTATGACGTCTCCAAATAGGTAGACAAATAAATAACAGTAAATAAATCATCTTTGTTTTATATTTTGACTCCTATATTTGTCAACACATTTGAATATAGATATTTGTCTTACTACAATATTATTACTGGTATATTTATATGTATCATGTAATTTTACAGACTAAAAATAAAAACATAATAAAAAGTTTGTTGACAATTCTTTATGATATTGTTGGCCAATTAACCATAATCTCATCCTACCCAGTGCATCATTTTCAATCAAATTATTTTGTATATGATTTCGCTTATATCTTCTTAACCTTTTGACTTGAGTAATAAAATTTTACATATCATCACATGTCGATCATGTTTACGTATAAACTTTAATATTTTGTATCTATGTTAGGTCAGTTTCTGTAGATAAATTAAAGTTTACAACTTAGAAGACAGAAATGATTATAAAAAAAAAAAACATCGTTACTAATAAGATGACTTGGAATTTTTAACTAAAAATTCGAAATAGCCTAGTTTTGAAAATATCGCTTGTTTTAATATAAATAAATTATTTACCGCGTATGTTATATTTGTCTGCCCCTCTTCTGATTTATTTCACTCTAACTCCTTTGTCCCCCATCCTTTACTTTATTATGTTTACCACAGATATTGTCAACTTTTACTTAATTTATTGCGACATCTCATTGACGACTTCCCAAAGATGTTTCCCTTGATAATAAACTTTGAACATCGACGGAAAGAGAAGTAGGTCACAACACAAAAGATGAACCTTAAACTAGTTTGAATATCGGATGTTTTAGAAGACTCATGTCTCAATCTCAGTTGTTTACTATGTGCAATATTTGCTTCTACTCGCGATATACCCAATTACTTTTAATGGAACAGTTAGAAGATTTTTTAGACGATGTAAACGTTTATATAAAAACTACATTATTCAAGGACAAATCGATTTATGTAATAAATCCGGAAATCTAATAGAATAATGGAGTAAATTGACAAATACTTATTATTCGACCCGAAGTAATGATCATAAGTCCTCCCCCTCTTCCGCTTCAACGACGGTTATTTTATACCGTGTGACAACATTTTATTCCGATTCAGTGTTGAGTAAATAAAGATCAGCGTTGCCACATTTCCCGTCTGTGTGAAGTCTGATTAAAATTAAAATTTGCATTTTCCTAAAATGTTATTTCTTTTCAGACAATAAAGAAAAAATAAATTAAGTAAAATACTAACGATAGTTTATTTATTGTTATTATTATTAAAATATATTAAAATCTTAAATTATAAATACTCTAATATAAAACACTATAATATAACACACTGTTATTTTCTGCAATAACACACATTAATACACAAGCACTGTTTAAATAAGCATGATAAACAATACACAATGTTGTTTCATTCACACAGTACCGCTAAAAATCTCTATTTCAGTCAGATAAAACAATGTATTTCCACAACGCACAGTACACTTCTAATGCAGAGTGTAAGGTAAACGAAGGGTCTATTGACTAACAAAGATGGCGACCTTCTGTTAATTGCCAGTTATAAAAGTAATAAGTACAAGAATACCATTAGGGACTGGGTATCTCTTTCAAAAATATCTTCCAACCTTTTTTCAAAAACTTTCTTGCTTACACTGGAGAGTTATCTTTTAAAATAAAATATCCTAACATCATGAAATATTTAATTTAAATTATCGGCAGAAATAAGAAATTTTTATTTCTAATTCAGTGAATAAAATATTTATGTTTCCATTACTTTATTCTGCATATCGTACTCTTAAGTGCACATTTCTGTACAAACTGAAAAAAATAGTTATCCATTAATCTCGACTACGAACAATTTTGTACAAACCATTAATTTCATAAATGCTACTGTTTTTAGTATTAGCAGACAATTCCCCCCCATTCCCAACTCTAATGTTATTGGTATCAATACACTTATCTCCTGTATCGGTTTTCGAGGAAGGAACATCTTCCTGGTCATGTAACTGTTACATAATATTATTTACGTTAAAATAAATTTTAGAAACAAAAAATCTGTCAAAAGAATTTTTCAAAAGTTCAATAACGGTTGGTGAAGAAGATTGTGTTACCAAGCACTGAACCAAAAAACATAATCGAAAATTTTATCATCATGACCTCCTTCTCTAATTGGTATGGATAAAATCTATCTTAAGACTTTTCCGGACATGGAAGTTTTGATTTAAAGCTAATAAAGGGTGGTCTTCTCCATCTAAAGAATATTGTAAGCTCATGCTGGCACCCGCTATAGCACAATATTTTAAAGATAAAACTTATGGTCTTCTCCTTCTAAAATTCTTCCTTCGAAGAATATTGTAAGTTTATGCTGTCACCCGCTATAGCACAATATTTTTAAGATAAATCTTATAGTCTTCTCCTTCTAAAATTCTTCCTTCGAAGAATATTGTAAGTTCATGCTGTCACCCGCTATAGCACAATATTTTTAAGATAAATCTTATAGTCTTCTCCTTCTAAAATTCTTCTTTCAAAGAATATTGTAAGTTCATGCTGGCACCCGCTATAAGCACAATATTTTTAAGATAAATCTTATAGTCTTCTCCTTCTAAAATTCTTCCTTCGAAGAATATTGTAAGTTCATGCTGGCACCCGCTATAAGCACAATATTTTTAAGATAAATCTTATAGTCTTCTCCTTCTAAAATTCTTCCTTCGAAGAATATTGTAAGTTCATGCTGGCACCCGCTATAAGCACAATATTTTTAAGATAAATCTTATAGTCTTCTCCTTCTAAAATTCTTCCTTCGAAGAATATTGTAAGTTTATGCTGTCACCCGCTATAGCACAATATTTTTAAGATAAATCTTATAGTCTTCTCCTTCTAAAATTCTTCCTTCGAAGAATATTGTAAGTTCATGCTGGCACCCGCTATAAGCACAATATTTTTAAGATAAATCTTATAGTCTTCTCCTTCTAAAATTCTTCCTTCGAAGAATATTGTAAGTTCATGCTGGCACCCGCTATAAGCACAATATTTTTAAGATAAATCTTATAGTCTTCTCCTTCTAAAATTCTTCCTTCGAAGAATATTGTAAGTTCATGCTGGCACCCGCTATAGCACAATATTTTTAAGATAAATCTTATAGTCTTCTCCTTCTAAAATTCTTCCTTCGAAGAATATTGTAAGTTCATGCTGGCACCCGCTATAGCACAATATTTTTAAGATAAATCTTATAGTCTTCTCCTTCTAAAATTCTTCCTTCGAAGAATATTGTAAGTTCATGCTGGCACCCGCTATAGCACAATATTTTTAAGATAAATCTTATAGTCTTCTCCTTCTAAAATTCTTCCTTCGAAGAATATTGTAAGTTCATGCTGGCACCCGCTATAAGCACAATATATTTAAGATAAATCTTATAGTCTTCTCCTTCTAAAATTCTTCCTTCGAAGAATATTGTAAGTTCATGCTGGCACCCGCTATAGCACAATATTTTTAAGATAAATCTTATAGTCTTCTCCTTCTAAAATTCTTCCTTCGAAGAATATTGTAAGTTCATGCTGGCACCCGCTATAAGCACAATATATTTAAGATAAATCTTATAGTCTTCTCCTTCTAAAATTCTTCCTTCGAAGAATATTGTAAGTTCATGCTGGCACCCGCTATAGCACAATATTTTTACGATAAATCTTATAGTCTTCTCCTTCTAAAATTCTTCCTTCGAAGAATATTGTAAGTTCATGCTGGCACCCGCTATAAGCACAATATATTTAAGATAAATCTTATAGTCTTCTCCTTCTAAAATTCTTCCTTCGAAGAATATTGTAAGTTCATGCTGGCACCCGCTATAGCACAATATTTTTAAGATCAATCTTATAGTCTTCTCCTTCTAAAATTCTTCCTTTGACGAATGTTGTAAGTTTATGCTGGCACTCGCTATAGCACAATATTTCTAAGATAAATCTTTACCACTAAATATATTCTTAATAAAACAAACCCTTTACAATATTTAATCTCATAAAACATAAAAACTTTCCATTGATTTACAATAAATTTACAAATAAACTAATAAATCCAATATATTATTGCAAAAGGTTGTAAAGTAGAAACTCTTAATCCTAGAATTCTCGATTAGCATCATTGCCGCCAGAGAACAAAATTTAGTCAAGAGACCTTTTAGGAAACATAATAGAGAAAGTTGTAGATCCAGCTAGGTACCTTGGAATTGCCACTCCCGTACTCATTATATGTTCCATACTAGTTCTTACTGTTGTTGAAGCAACAACGTAACCAAATATCCTAAAAAGTCCTGCTGGGGCTTATTTAATTTTATCTCTGCCAAACAAGCTGATATAAAATAAAAATATTCTAATTTGGTGCGACTATAAATTCCAATTGGACCACACATGTTATATCCTTGGAAAACAATAAATGCATTATTCAGAAAACCTTGTAAGAGCTTAACATTTGAATTCCAACCCTACTGCAGAACAACAATGTTCTTCGACAGACTTTTTGTTAGGGTAATTTCGCTGACTTGGACAAACACCTTGCTGGTGCGCTTTACTCTACCTTCAATTAATGTATCCAAAAGATCTACAACATTGACATTTTTCCGGTATGCATTTAAGTAAGGCCATGTATTTTTAAATAAGTAAGTTTATTATTTTTAATGTAAGTAAGAAAGGAGGTGTTTTTAGCCGCGTTAATTTTTTAGTACCAATATTAAAGATTTGTTATTAAACTAAAATGCATCTATTTTATAAGACGGATTTCAAAATGTTTTGTTGTATTATCCAATGTGTTATATCTACACGTAATATAAATACAAAAATAACTCTTTTTTTCTTCCAAGATTGTGAGAATGCTCAAAGGCACCATCAGAGGACTCATATCCACCGGTAAGTAGGACTCGCTGTTCATCCGGTTCACCCACTAAACCTTATCCTTTCATGGAAGAGCGTTGGCGTCCCTGTCAGTTTTAACCAGCAAATGTCAACACCTTATTCCACAGCCCATCAGGCTTTAATGTTCTTTTGATTTAGGTAGAATAAAACTCGAAAACAGGATCTCACATAAATTACGTTTACTTCATCAAACGTGTTTCGACGACAAAGTCGCCATCCTCAGTTATACATAACCTAAAACTATAACTAACTATAAAATTATAGTTTAGTTATTGTAGCTTAATAAGTATTAAGAGAAATATGAAATCCATTTTGAATAATTCTGATACAAAATCGTAAAACAGAAAATAAACTTTTACTATAGTTAACTACAATCATCAACTTGTACAGTTTATAAACTTTTAACTTTTAATAAATACATTTTCTAAATAATAAATTGGACTTTGAATTTTTCCAATTTCGGACATTTGTAGCGATACAATTTATTTTATAGTGTTTATAATCATCACACTTCTTTTTCAATAAAGTGGGTTACAGTTAATCAAATACTGTATGTGAAAAGCACAAAATGTATTCTTCATACTCGTAGTTTTAACTTATACAACTGCATGCATTCGGTAAAATACATTAGACACATTTTAGTAAATAAATAGAATCAACACACAAAACTGCCTTACTCATCGCTCTATATTCTTTAATAAATTAGGCGTTATAACATTTCAATCAATAAATTTTAAGTCATGAATTAATTAAAGGAAGGGTTGAAGAAAGCGTAGCATGTATTTAACTCTATACAAAGGTGTTACGTAAAGTTGAGGTTGTAAATACAATACTCAATATACGTGAATATTTGTTTTATTATAGATACATTAAAATATTAAACAATATTCCAGTGGATGTTTCGTGTTGTATCTTTTTTTTTATTTCATCTAGATAGTAAAAGCGGGATTACGTTTTGTTTGCAACCAACACCATGGTGTAGAAAAACTGGGTTAGATTAGTGATGAATGATATTAAATCAAACAATTATGTTATGATATTCAATTCAATTGTTTATTTTTTGTTGGAGGTAAACTTTGACTTTAATTTTCAATCTACAATTTGTAATTGGTTACGATTTATTTCAATAACATGTTCCAGTCTTTGTCAGTTTTAAACTTGTAAAATATTCGTGAAATAAATAGAAGAGCGCTTGTTTGCAGTATTTTCTCTGAATATGACCTTAATCTCGTTTGTTTTAAATGGAATAATTATTACTGAAACATTTTAATATACAAATTTATGTTACACTTTCTGTCGTATGGATATATATTGTCAACGCACTAATATGTTTGATTTAAAAAATATCTTGAAAGTTTATTTGTGGCACTCACGTATGATACATAAAGTGATATACCGAAATAGTTAATGAGTCACTCATATTTCCCAATCAAGCGAATATATCAACAAGACGATGTTGGGATGATTTGAACGTAGTCATGCCATTGACTCGACCCTTCTGTGTTATTGTTACAAACAAGATAAGAAGTTATTGACTTTATTGAGTCTCGAGAACATACTTCCTAAATGAGCACGTACGGACCAATTAATGAAACATGTTGGGAGTTAACGACGACTTCAGTTATAATGGGTGTAGTTAAAGTGCTGGAAAATATTCTATCCGAGTCATAACGTACATGATATATTGTATGCATGCAGTGTCTCTTATGTACTCATTTCAGAATCGATATTTCGTAAAGAAAAATGTATATTATAATTGTAACTGTTACTTAAATTTGATTTAAGCTTTTTTGATGAAATATATTTAATACAATTTATTAAGGTTAAGTTGTTTTGTTAAATTACATAGTCAAACTCCATCACTCAGAAATACAATTGGCTATATCCTTCTTTCAGTTTTCACTTTTTTTCCCACCTAATTGTGATTATTACATTTATATATATATATATATATATATATATATATATATATATATATATATATTTGTATTTTAATACGGCAACAAAGTATGAATATTTGTATTTAGAATATTTATCGTGATAAATTCACAATATGTAAAATAATTTATATTATCTGAATATAAAATTATAATCTAGACATGTTTTGAAAGACCCTGGCAAAACCAATTATATTTGTTTAAATTATAAATAATAATTGCAAATAACCAAAAATACGTTTCACAATTAAACTCCAAAAATTAACTATAATTGTTCAAACTTGTTTAAACAAAAATATAGCAAAAAAGTAGTAAACATTCATGGAGTTTGTGTATTCATTGGATGAGAAGAGGGGGTGACTTTTATATCCCTATATTTTATGCTTTTTTATTTATTTCAAATACTTAAGAAAATATAAAGTTCTAACAATAAAAAAAATAGATTTGTTTCTCTGTTTAATAAATGTTTTTGCACACATTGTTCTAATTTTCCGTATGCATTTTCTTTGAAATACGCTAAAATTAGAACACCACGTGTTTCGTCAAATACATGGCTATAGGCAAATTTACCTTTAAAACGGAAATATATAATTTTTATATAAAAAAAATCAACTTACGACCTGCAAATTAGTTTTTCTTTTTATTGTTGAAGCCTGTTTTGATAACACAAGTCACAATCAGAATTCATGACTTTAATGTGAGCACAGTATAAATAATTTTGGTGAAATTTTATAAGCATTTTAAAATTCTTTTACAACGTTTCAAAAACAAATACGCAAAAATTGATCTTCTCAGTTAACAATTCAAAGAAGATAATTTTACATGTAAAATAGTTTAGCTGTTTGGGATATACACATACATATTGGCGTTCTAATCTATGTTTACGGTTTTGTTTTCAGAAAGATCTGAAACTATAGAATGCCAAGTTTCGTGTAAATATAATAATGCACCACCTCTTCAATTCAGAAATTGCAATTGTATTTATCTTTATCTGAAATTTATTACATATTAAAAAATTTTAATCTGAATAATCATTCCAATCATTTAGGCATCATAATAAGTAAATTATACAATTAATTTTTTTTAAATTTTCATGTACAGTTTGTGACATCATGTCATGCTGTTCTTATGTAATATTTTAATCCATGCCTCTATAAGTTGTGCATTTATTTTACGCTCTTCTAAAGTACAAATTTTTGTCGGTCACTGTTTTTAATTTTATTCAGTAAATGTTTCTTCAGATATTAATTTCTATTACAGTTGGATGTTTTGATTGAGAGCATGATCTAGAGTACATTCAAACTTTTCGCAGTGCAGAACCATTAACAAATTTGAAATGGTAACCTCTCCCTTTTTACACTATTCAATTTTATTGATAAAAATCAGTGAGTGCACTTTCGGCGCACAGTTGATATTTAATTATAATCTAATGTATACTGAAATATGCCATGTTATAAACGTCACAAGTTAGACTTACATTATTTATTGCAGTATAACAATAATTCCAACTGAACTCTACTTTATCTACTGTTTTAATTATACATTGAAATAATTTAACCCGTGGCTTCTCTTCTCTCTCGTTGTTTCAATTCCACCTAGGAGATAAATCAACTGTACACATACAACTGTATTTAGTGACACATACAACTGAACCAAATGAAACTTTTCGCTGTTACAATTAAAACATCCATATCCGTACTCTCACTTTCGTATAATTTATAAACAAATCAATCTTCTTGACACAAACACATTTCCAGATTATATTTCATGATTGGTTGCTAGTCCAATCAGATACACATTGCATCAAAGTAACAGGTATATCGTCCAATCACAGTGTGCATATATTGACTTGTGTAAATTGTACTAAATGTTGAAGCATAATATTGAATGTAATTGATAAACATTTTCTGCTTGAGTAAAGTGATTACATCAGTTTGCTAGCTAACTCAAATATTTTCTCTTTGCTTAAAAAATTTGATGATATGTAATAATTTTCTGTTAAATTTTACCTGTTAATTAAATATTCAATTTACATTTTCTTCTAAGTTGATTTTACTACAGTAACTTTCATTTAAAATTGATTTAATATTATAACGTAGTCAAAACGTTTTCATCGAGAACTTTTGTAAAGGAAATGAAATGTTGTAGTAATAACACAGCATCTTAACTCTTAAATCAGTTAAAGATCGTGTACATTTTTCCATTTAACCGCTTTATTTTATGTTTAGAAGTAACCTTGCTTAATATTATTTGTGGAAAATTTATTGTTAGATTATACTGTTTAAATTAATTTAATTTGATTGATATACATAAAATGTGTTTGAATATTATTACTCCATAGAATTGACAAAACCACACAACTGTATGAAATCAATTAACTTGCAAACTTCATTGTCTGTTAAATTTTATTACATCGATAAACTGTGAATATATTGTAATTTAGGTACTTTTTTTTCTTGTATTGAATGAAATAATTTTAATTAACTATATAGATTTCTAGTACCGATAAATTTTAATAACTAAATTGGCTCAGTGCAATAAATTGAATCGAGCTAATTTTGGGAATTAAATAATTAACACCAAATATTGATCTACGTTCGTCCTCGTTTTAAATTCATTAAAACGTAAGTTGTTAAAGAATTCCGATTGATGAATTAATTAACAGGACCGGAATTAATTATTGAAAGCTTGTGAGGAAGGTTTGAAGAATCTGTGGAATGTATTAAAGCTATTCAGGCTTAAGATAGAATATTACCTGAAGATTGACTTTTCTATACAAGTACTCAAAATGTGGATATGTAGATTTTTATAAAAGCATTAAAATTATTTAACAATAATAATTCCACTCTTATAGTATATCTATTTTTTTCAACCTGTTTGTATAAGAGGATTTACGTAAGTTTTATTTTACAAATACTGTACACAAAAGGCGTTTTTAAGAGCAAATTGAATGATGTATGTGAATTTGCCAAACGGCTTCTCTATATTATTTCACTAACAAATTATTATTATGAATAAAAAATACGTTGTATAACAAGGAAAACTCAGGGGTTCACGTGAGTATGGACATGGCAATCCTAAAGCTGGATTTACACCTTGTTTCATGTTCTTGTGGGTTAGATTTCTTTTATTTTTCCTATCAAGTTTCTCTTAACTAACTCTTCTTTTTTCAGAGTCTGACGCTATTGTAGTATTCGAAGGTTGGAAGTCTCTATTTTATTTTATTCCTTTCTTATATGATGACCGATAGGTTTTTCGCATTTAAGCAATTTATATATATATATAAACAACGAAATGAAAATAATATTTAATAGCTTTATATTTCAATTTCAAAGTATAAACAAATTATTACTAAAATAAAGATAAAGATAAAGATCTTTTGTTATATAAATAAAAGGTTACTTATACTGCTATACGTTTTTGTATTTTTGATAAAAAATTTAAAAATAAACTCCAATATAAAACATTTCATATTTTTAAATTATGTTTTGTTATACAAATTAGTTAAATACATAATCTATTTTGGTATTAATGAATATATCTAATAAGTATTTGATAATAATAATAATAATAATATATATATATATATATATATATATATATATATATAAACATCATAATAAATATAATTAATTGCACTTCTGTCTTTTCCAAAAAAACAAAAATGAATACAGATGTTTATCTGAATAATATAAAAAATATTATCTGATGAATAGAATTAAGTAAATGTTGTGGAACAAAGAAACACAGAGAAGTAAATCCAACAAAAATAGTGGATAAATAAGAATAGGGTGAGAGAAAAATATTACATCGTGTAAAAAGGGTGCGAACATGTGTAAAATAGGCTATAATCGACCCTACTTGTATACCATATCACGTTATTGGTACTGTATTAATAGCAATTAAATGTTTCCAATATTTAATCAAAATTGAATGAATGCGCTAATACAATTATGGCAGTTGTCTAAATGTTACACTTTATCTCTACATTACATTGATGTGCTACAATGACTCACTGAATCAGGATTCTTTAATTATTGTGCGTTCAAATGAACTATATATTATAACAATGGTATGGTGTTTATTTTATAAATTATAATTAAGTATTATAAATTAAAATTAAAGTCGATCAAATCAACGGCAAGTAATTTGTTACGATTATATATTCGATTCAAATTCAAATAAAATGCTATTGTTATTGAGGAAGAATTAGGTAGGATTATTATTTAACGGTGTTAATAAATGTTTGAGATAATTTTAGGATAACACAGACTGTTAAATTATTCGTGTGAACAGTACCGATGAGCGGTTTTGCTTAGCAAGGCACATTTACAGTAAGCTGGGGGCTAGATTCCAACTCCATTAGCAAGATTATATCTAGATTTATTCAACTATCTATAGAAACTTTATTATTCAACAAGCAAATCGTTTCTTACTTTTGGCTTTATTTAGTGAGTTGTTTTCTGTAAGGGGTTTTATCTATTCAAGGTACAAGACGGGTACAAGAAAAAATTAATATTGTGAATTAGGGATAAAATATAAATGTCAGTAATATTTTATTGTTTGTATCTAAATTATTTAATTTCAATTTATATGAAGGGACAATATAGAACCAGGTTATGTAAAATCATTAATCCCTAACTTATGATAGATGAAATAAGCGAAGGAAACAGAATATTGGAAGGCAGAGAAAGGATCTAATTGGATTAATACATTTTTTCACATACATATTAATTACCTGTCATGATAATTGATTTTATTAACAAGTTTGACAAAACATTATAGCGTTGGATAATTAAAATTAGGAAATAGTTGCTGTTTTATGATTAAAACTGTTCTTGTTTGTTGAATTATGGTTGCACTTTATCATATACAAATTTTATAAACAGAGGCTACAAGATTTTTGCACGGAAAACATAAATTAGCAAATGAACGTGATTGTTAAAGTTTTAAACGCCACAAAATATCCATAGATTTGAAACTGGAAGTTGTTTATTTACAAGAAAGCTGTATGAATGTGTCTTGGAAACTTGGCAATTCACGTTTACTCAATAGCTTCCCTTCTCCTTATTTGTTTAGGACGATTGGCTTCTGTGAAATTGCGTGAAACAATGGGACAAATTTAAACAAGAAATAAAAAGAAAATACTTGTCTGAAATCATCCTGTGTAGGCCTATTTATAACAGACAAAATGTTCTGAGTTTCTCCCTTTCATTTATTTATACAAACAAATTGAAACAAAATAATAAAAAATTGTCATCTTTAATTATGTAGTGTGTGTAAATGTTATCTCATAAAACATTTTAAAATCCGTTTTATAATATATTACACCACTTTAATTTATATTATTTCTTGACATGCCTAAAACCATTGCTAAAACGGGTCGTCGTTGAAGATTCTCGTTTGTTCCCATTATAATTTAGCATTCAATTGTTAAGATTTTTGTTATTTTAAAAAGTAAACTAATATCTATATCTTTTTTTAATATTTGTATTTTATGTTGTTCTCGCCTACTGAATACTCCTGCGTAATCCTTTCAGTGATTTAAAATATTATGGGACGCAACATGTAGGCCTATAGACTCTTTTATAAGGAAAAACAAGAATTTATCGTTCTCCAGACATCACGGACTCTTTTAGGGAAATTTAGGATGTCATTCTTGAGGTTACACATAAATTTTGATAGCAAAACTTCATGATCCCGTGATGTAGATAAGTTATTTATGGAATAAAATTGTTATGCAAAGTAAAAGTGAGGTAGGTTATGTACGCTTTATTCAACTGGAATTTCTACTTTTCTTCATTGTCAGTCAGAGGTAAAAAATATTACAGTATTTGCTTAGATATAATAATACATGTGAACTGAAATGGTTAAAGTTCACACACAATATAGTTAAATCAGATCAGCCAACTGTTTTAATGCAAAATTCATTTTTAAAATAACAGTTTAACACAAAACATATTGATCAATGAATACATAGTGCTAGGTTTCTATGTTATAGGTTTTCTTATACTTTAATCAAAGATTATTGTTTTCTGTATTGAAATATATCAAAATTATACGATGGTTTATCTTTTTCACGAATTACTTTACCAATTTTTATGACAAAAAGATAACAATTTTGATTTTTCTTACAATGACTTATTGTTACATTTCCTTTCTTGTTCAACCACGAAAGTTATACGTTTTAAAAAAATATATAGTTTTTCATCACAAACTGTAGCAATTTATTATTCGTTTTAACAATGGAATCAACCGTGGTGTTTTACTAGGGATTATAAAATGTATTTATTTTCCTCATGTATTAGCCTACGTTTTGTTTGTATATTTTATAACATTTTCAACCAACACCAGTGTATACTCACTGGGTTAGATTAATTGTTTTGATATTTAATTGTTTATCTTTCATTGTAAACGACTAGAATAGAAATTTTGTTTTCTTCGACCTCGAATATTTATTACTGAAACATTATGTCTATAGAATGTATATTCCTGAGATCACTTTGTGATGAAAAGTGTAATTTGCCTAAGTGTATTCTGTAGTGCATGTTATGTATAGTTAATGTATTTTGAAAATCTACTTCCTAAGTGTGTACGTAGCAAGAGATAAAACAATTAAAGACACAAGTAGGTAGCTAACAACAACTCTAGTGCTGGGAAATATTTTGAAGGTTCCAACTTGAATGTATCTTATATGCCGTAACAAATTATATAACCAGGTGTTCTGTTATCATATTTAAACCCAGTGACATTATTTCCAATACTGTTTTGTAAAAATGAAGATAATTGTAATGTAATTGATTTTTTTTTGTATATCCGATGTTTCTGCTACGTTATGTAGGCTAATAGTTAATCTCTACTCCATTATTTTTTGTATCTTTAGGTTCTCGTCTCTCCTATAGTACTAATTGCTTCCGTTTGTTCTATTTTAACAGTTACATGTACACTTACGTAATATACTGGAGTATAATAATAATTCCAACTAAACTATACTATGTGCACTGTGTTAATTATAGATATAATAATGTAACCAGTGGTTTCTCTTCCTTCTCAGTGTGTTTCAATTCCACCTAGGAGATAAATCAAGTGACACATACAACTGAACCCAATAAAACTTTTCATTGTTACAATTAAAACATCCATATCCGCACTTTCGTATAATTTACAAATAAATCAAACCCCTTGACAGAAATCCCTTAAATTTCGAGATTGCATTTCATGATTTGTTACCAGTACAATTGAATGCACGTCGTATCAACAGATATGCCGTGCAATTTCAATGTGTATATTGAGTTGTTTGTATTACACTAAATATATTAAGCCTGGTCCTTAATTTCTTTCCCTTGATAAATATTTGGCTTACATGACAGCTAAATTATTTGTTCTTAATAAAAGCTACTTAATGTTTTTAAGTATAGTCTATATATACATATTAATTCATAAGTTTACAATTTTCCCAAAGTCTATTTTATTTTTATTATTAACAGATCTGCTACCAGTACTTATAACTGCCAAAATACCTCCATTAACCAATTTTTAAAGCTTCTGAAATGAATAAAAACACACAATTTCTAATCAATTAAAATTTATGTTCGATTTTTGTAGGAATTATGTCTTTCTCAAATTGGAAATTAACCAGTACGGACAATGTGTAACAATGCAGTTGTTGCATTATTTATTCTAATTTATTTAGAATATTCATATACAGTGAAATTAACATAAACGCACACAACTAAATAATTATCCCATATGAATTGCTTGATTCATTTTATTATTTCAGCAGTAGTTATATAGAATTTACTAAAACATAAGTTAGATGTAGACATTTTGAACTGCTCATCAAAATGTGTATGAATGACCATAACCGACACTAATTTAATGGTCTCGTGTACACATCACGTTTTAACTGTTACATCAATAGCAATGTTTCCAATATGTAAACCACATTAACAGTGAACACTAAAATGTAAGTATTACAATGAATTATTGAATCAGAATATATTGAATTATTGGGCATTCAAACAAAATGGTATATTATAACAATGGAATAGTTAAATTATACAATCTGTACTAGCACAATGATTTTTAAATTAAGTGTTCATTAAAGGGTAAAGTCGATAAAATTAAAGTCACAAAATAATCACTATTGTATGTTTCATTAAAATGTAAATAACATTATATTGTAATTGAAGTACAGTGAGTTACTGGGTTTATAAACGATGAGCGGTTTTGACTAGAAAGGTACGTTTGCAGTTAGCTTGGGGCTAGATTTCAACCTCATTAGCAAGATTATGTGCAGATTTGTCCTAATATTTTTCGTGCGATTGTAGAAGTTTTACTATTCAAAGAGTGAATCATGTATTTCTACCTTTGGGATGTATTTGTAGATTAAAATTAATTTAAAGGTTTTCATGAAAATACCTGTGGTTCAGAAACACCCGTTTACCAATATGTACAAGAATCGTTTAATCTCATATTGTGATGTAGGTGTAGAGTTTAATTTGATATTATAAATTTAATTCTCTTTAACATTTTTTTTATATTAAAACATTTGACGAAGAGTGTGAATTAGAGAGGTGAAAACAGTTTACTTATAGTTTTAAAAAATCTATAAAGGGACAATATACAGGGGGATTATTTACAAACTTCAATGTGTATTATTCTGGTTATACTCGTACTATAGGAATGTAACAAATAGGATAAAATATGGGTTGTCAAGGAAGAGATGTATTTGTTGAATCAACATACATATATCATCTCAATAACACGTTTAAAAGATATAAGAAATAGAGCGACAGAGAAGGAAAATGAGACAGTTGTTCTTTTATATTTGAATTTTTATTTTTTTAGATACACGTTTTTAGGAGGTAGTTCTTTAAGATATATAAATAAAAAATAAATTATCCGTCATGACCTGATTGTTAGAGTTTTAGCCGTTACAAACATATCAATACATTTATAATTGTAAGTTGTTGATTTATTAGAGAGAAGTATGACTGTCAGATCTGGTAACTTGGTAATTTGCGTTTCCTTGATACCTTCCATTCTCCTTATTTCTTTAAGACGATTAGTTCTTACAGCTTTTTTTAATTATTTCAAAACAACGGGAAAAATATATGTAAAATAAAAATAAAATATTTCGGTCTAGATCTACTTAAATTTCATTAAATATAACAATGTTTCTTTCCCCTTTCATTAATGAGTTTGAATTTAAATAAATTTGTTATTTTAATTTTAATCTTATAAAACAATATGAAGATCGATTAGTAGCGCATATTTTGATTTTCGTTTATACTCTCTTATTAACCAATTCACCAGTTACAATTTTTTTTTTTAATATACGTAATAAGTGGTCTTAGGTAAATAATTCTTAAGCGTTGTAGATGTCATAGAATTGTTGAGTAGTTATTGATTCAACGCAGAGGGAAAAAAAAAAGCTGAATGTTTGACAGTCAGAGAAATTACCTTAATAAGACGACTGTCGTTGGTCCCGCAGTTGTTTTGGAATTGAATTGCTAAGTTCAAGGGAAGTTTTCTAATTTCCCTACATAATGTATTTTTCTTTTTTCCGACGTGAAAACGTGAGTGGTCCAACTGGAATTTATATTCTCGCCAATTTGGAATACTTATTTTACTTCTGTTTGTTGAGATATTGATTAAGCATAACTGCACGCTTCATAGTTTTGTTTTATTGTTTTGTTTTTCATTTTCGTAGTAAATAATATTGTTTTGGAAAAATTTCTCTCAATAAAGACACATTCCTCTCGATACAACAGTTTAGATGCAAGATTTATTTATGTAAGATATATCAGTAAAGTTGTCGTTAACTGAAACTGAGCCATATGTTTTGTAAAACGCCCGATAGTCAAACTAGTATATACGTTTTATATTTTGTCCTGTGTCCTATTTCAAGAATTGACATCTTTTGGAAGTTAGCAATGAGACGTGGTAATAAATTAAGTCCACTTGTTTGAGGCTTTCTCTTGGTATGGTTATAAAGTATAGGTTGTTGTAAAGGAAAGACGGGAAGATAGAGAAGGAGAAGAGAGAGAGAGAGAGAGAGAGAGAGAGAGAGAGAGAGAGAGAGAGAGAGAGAGAGAGAGAGAGAGAGAGAGAGAGAGAGAAGAGAGAGAGAGAGAGAAGAGAGAGAGAGAGAGAGAGAGAGAGAGAGAGAGAGAGAGAGAGAGAGAGAGAGAGAGAGGTGGGAGGGAGGGAGGGAGGGAGAGAGAGAGAGAGAGAGAGAGAGAGAGAGAGAGAGAGAGAGATACTACAGGAGGAGATGGCGAAAAATAACACAACTTTAAAATATTTTAACACTCCAGCTATCAAACTGTATTTGTTAAATTGTCAATTTTAAATAGAGTCGTATTTATTATTTAAATAGAATAATCTTTAAATTTATAAACCAATTGTTGTTAAATGTGTCGACATGTTTCAAAGAAAAAAACGTACTTCACTATAGTAAAAATATGTCTTTGTACGAGTTATCAATTATGTATATAGTACTGCTCTCAATTCGTCCAAATTATTATTATTGTTGTTTATCCAAAGATTCAGTTAGGGTTCAAAATTTATAACAGTGCGATTTTGTAATGAAGTTGTCGTAACATGGATTTTACAAACAAAAAAGAACTAATAAATATATAATATGCATGGAAATGTATGGATATTTCACACTCCCTTTTATTTTCCGCGTTTGTTTATTTTATAACATTAGTGCTTGAATCAAATAGTTGAAATGATCAGTCTTAAAACTATATGGGAACATATGAATAATAACTTGAGAGAAACATTGTACATGACTAGATGGGATTTTCTGGTTGGGTTGATGAGTATAGCTTATAATATTGACAATATACTTTTTATTATGCATATAATTTGATATTATTTATTCTTTTAATTTATATTGTTATCATACATGTTCCTATTTATTCTATTTGTTGTGTATGATCTGGTTTCACTAAATGTTTGTAAATTCATTTACGTTTCATAATAATTAAATATTCCAATAGTTCATTATATCATAGTTTGAATAAAATATTAGATGAATCGTTAGCTTTATTGAGACTAATCTATTTAACTAGCAATTGAGTCTATTATATCACGCAACTAAAAAGTGAAACATTAAAGCAATAATGTCAAAATGGTAATTTGATTTAATTTATTCCCTTTGGGGAACACGAGACAGTCCGTTGATCGTGTTAAATTTAAACAAAGTTCAAAACTAAAGTGTATTGACATAGAGGTTAGCCTCATGGGTAAATAATACAAGGCTTGTATAATTTAATACCTTTGACCACTTGTGGGCCGAATGGCAATGGAGAATCTCGTTTATACTAGATTCAAAGTTTAAGTTGTTTATTATTAATAATCAAATTTCCCATATTTCAAATTTATGTCTTACATGTATTTTCTGAATTGAATCTTTAGAATTATATAATAAAAAATTCCAGTAATTGTTGGTAATTATATAATATGTTAAAAAATCATTATATATTTAATATAGTTAATTACCTTAGAGGTTGTCCTCAGTCCGTATTACAACCTCTAGGGTAATTAACTATATTATAATATTAAACAGTCCAAGGCAACACATTATACTTTATAAAATTATATATTTATTTGTAAAACTTAAGTATCCCCGCCTGGTTAGGAAAATATAAGAATTTATCGTCCGCATGGTATAATGTGACCCTGTTAGGGAATTTAAACAATCTGAGACATTTTGGCAGATTTAGATGCAATAAGTTTAGAATGTCATTCTTGAGGCCATACGTAAATTTATTGTCTACAAAACTTCTTGAGCTCGAGTAGTGGATAAAATATTTTTATGGTGGAGAGTACAAGTGATATAGGTTATGCAACATTACACTTATTTTTAGATTTTCTAAACAAAAATGTATACTGTATCACAAGCGTAGGCCTAATGGTTATTAAACTTTACAGTTCTTAATTAAACTAATTAATTTTTCATACTACAAACTGTAACAATTTATGATAGGTTTTAATCTTAGAATCAGTCATGGTTTTTCACTGGGGATTATCAAATATTTTTATTTTACTCGTCGGTTAGGTTTTATTTTAGTGTTGTGACACTTGCATACATTATGCTGTACACTAACTGAAGTAGATTTGTGATTAATTAATACTAACTGATTAAAATACACTAACTGTAATAATTTGTATATTAATTATGTATTGTTGTGTGTGAAATAACTCTTAGTCAAGTTCAACTGTCTAACAGCTGATATATTAATGAAGAAAGTTTATTTTTGTCACAAAGTTTTAAAACGTTCTGCTTTTATGTATTTGAATTGTTAGAGCTGCAATTAATAAATTTAGTACTTACATTGATTTATATTGATCATTAAAGTTCCTTTTTTCACGCCAGTGTAAGAGATAGTCAGTCCTATGTTACAAAATTAATTAATTTACAAACCGCATGTTTTTTTAAAAAAATGATTGCAATGTTATATTTATAAACTCTTAATACAGAGTGTATTCGTAAATGAAGCAAAGTTGTTTCTTGTATTTCGTGAATTGTTTTATCATTTTCCCCGTCTATTTTAGAAAATAGACGGAATTACATTTTCTAAATCTGTGTGATCTGTGTTACTCCTCGTTAGAAATACATTATTATGGGGAATTACAATTGATGAATTATTTAAGAACTGGATTAATTATCAAACATGTGTCGGTTTGTGGAATTTATTAAAGTCTATTCAGGGTTAAGCAACGATACTCCCTAAAGATGAGGTTTACCAGTGTACAATTAATTACTCGCTAAAGTGAATACATGTTTTTAATTTCAGAAGCATTCATTATGTATTTTTAGCATTATTATACATTTAGCATATTTACGCTGAATTTTGTGTGCTGTAACTTTACCAACCTCCATTTGTAGAAATAAATTTACATAAGCCGTATATATTAAAATCAGTTTCAACAATAATATTGACGTGCTGAGCCTATGAAAGTATCTCTCTGTACATTCTATTTTATTTTGTAATACTATTTTGTCCAAGCCTATTAACAAGGTTAAACCCAGATTTATCTCACTACATTCATTTGCATTATAGAGGCATTTAGTTCTTCGATAGGATCGTGTTACCTTTTGGAATTAATATGCGAACAGAAAAGTTTAATCTGGTATTCCGATTTATATGGATTTTTTTCTCAGTGCCCATCTTAATTAATTTTAAAATTTGACTATAGTTTTTTATATTGTAAAGCAAAGCAGAATTGCATTAAAAAAAGAAAAAAAAATAAAGAATAAAATAGAATCTGACAATTAACAATATTATACAATTTTTATATAAAGGTTGCATTTTAGTATATACTATAATTTATTTCATCATAATCTCATACAAGGACAACTCAATGACATGAGTGATGGGAAGAGAGTGGCAGAGAAAGAGTTATATAAAGATGTTTCATATTATTATTATTTTTTATATCACATATCTTTTGTACCGGAACTCAAGACGTTTACGAGTGAAACATAAATTAATCAAGTCATAATCATTATTGTTAAAGTTTAGGGACCCACAAAAATATCCATAGATTTGGAATTGGAAGTTGTTAATTTATCAGAGAGCTGCATGAATGTGTCTGACAGATCTGGCAACTTGGCGAACTTGGCAATTTACGTTTCCTTGCTACCTTCCCTTCTCCTTATTTGTTTAAGACGATTGCGTTCTTACAACTTTTGTAAAAAAAAATTTCAAAACAGTGAGGAAACTTTAAACCTGATATAAAAAGGAAATGCATGCTTTAAAAATTCCGTTGTAACAAATAGCTGGGTATTTTAATGGTAAGCTTTTATCAGGTTTTTGATTTCCCCTGTTTATTCACTACATAATACATTTGGCTAAAAAAAAAACTCGAACTGAGTTATAGTTTTTTATTGTAGCTCGTGTATCACTGAGGATGGTGACTTTGGCGTTGAAACGCGTTTGAATAAATAAACGTAATTTTTGTGAGATTTTGTGTTCAAGTTTTTTTTTATCTAATATTATCTCACAAGTCGTGCTCAATATTTATTTACATAATACATTTATTTGTTATGGCGGTGTGTTCAACGTACAATGTTAACTTGAATTCTTAACCAATTTGAATAGTTATTTTATATTAATTTGTTGGCAAAAGCGTAGTAGACGAGTCTCTCTACTTTGGGTTGTTACCTAAAGGTTCTTTATATAGTAATTTTATTTTGTAGGAACTAACATTTTGTAAGTTTTATTCGTATTTTATTTTCGAAATTATTGTGCTCTTTATCAGACAACTAGCTCAGTTGTTAACACTCTCCGTCGCCTTGTTCCTTGTTGCATTCTTCTACCGCCCCCCTCCTCTTTCTGTCTTGTATAATATTATTTTGTAATTTTTATAATATATATATGAACAAAGTTTATTCTTATAAGAAGTAGTTTATTTGATTTTTACATCGTCTGAACAACTCTAATTGTTCAATTGGGGTTATTAACTGCAAAATGCTACAAGTGAGACAAAGTAATGTGGTTTCTAAAACATCCGAGATTCAAACTAGCTTTTGCCGTGTGACCTACTTCTCCTTCCGTTGATATTCTAACTTTATTACCGAAGAAGACATCATTTGGAAGTTGTCAATGAGACGTCTTAATAAATTAAATCATACGTGACAGTAAGTCTCTGTGGTAACCGTAATAAAGGCTGAGGGACAAGGGAAAATAAATGATGATAAACCAGAAAGAAAGGAGACAATATAACAGAGTGAAAATAATTTGTTACATAATACACACTAACCTTTTCTTACTACTGTAAGTCCTGTTTGATATTTAGACTAATTGCTATGTCAATGCACTTTAAGTTTTAAATAATATTTAATACAAATCAATAGACCGTTATCTATAAGTAGAATAAATTATATTTTAAACTTTACTTAAATATTAAGGTAAACAGTGACTGACATATTAAATGTTGAGCTTGACTTATGAGAAAAATTATACAGTATAATAAACACACAGAACACAGTTCTCACAAAAAATACGCCTAAGTATCAGACGCGATTCAACGACAAGGTCGTCCTCTTCAGTGATATACGAGCTACACCAATCAAACTATAACTATATAGTATAGTTATGATTAAACTATAACAGTGTAGCTCGTGTATCACTGAAGAGGACGACCTTGTCGTTGAAACGCGTCTGATACTTAGGCGTATTTATTGTGAGAATTATGTTCTGTGTGTTTGTTATACTGTAGTGACTGACATACAAACACGTTATTGTACTTTTTACAGAAACACGTTTGAAATACAAATAAGCCATAAATTACAAAATAACACCATTTTTATTACAGACAAATAAAAATAATTCAAATTTCAAACTCTGATATTACTAGAGACGGGTTTAACTTTTAAAAATAAAACATTTAAATTTCGTATATAGGTCGGAAATTTTTATCGAGTTAAAGTAAACCAATGTCTGCAAAAATTAAATTTTATCAAATTGACTTTATGTCATTAAAGGAATCAGACAGTAAAATTACATTATCTGAATCTGGGTTTACTAAGTGTTTCTAAAGCATTGTTGACAGTTTATAGTTTAGGTAATGTCTTGATTAAGAAAGACATGTTAGAAATTGAACAGTTAGTAGTGCCAACCAAAAAGCCTCATGAAGGAATTTATATATAAACTGTCCACTTATATGAAGGTATATAGCAATGACTAACACTATACAAAATATTTCAATATCTAATAGAAATATTTTAAAGTTAAGTCGTATAAGAAACTATAATCAAAACATAGTAGACAAAACAAATGTCTCTAGATAATGCGTTATGATATTCTTGACCACTCGGCAGAAACTCGTCCAATATTGTACAACTTTTTCAATCACATTATTTTTAATAGGTTCGTATATATTTAGAGACTTTGGACATTTTAACGTTTTGATTCTAGCAATAACATTGACTAGTAAAAAACAACGAAAGATACAATGCAGGTTCAAATATCTATCAGTATATCTCTTAACATTGAGTTTTATTAATTTCAAAGTAGAACAATATTTTTACAAAATACACATTTCACAAAAAGAATCAAATACTAATTGATACATATTGATCTCATTTATGAATGGTTTTTGAAATCAACCATTAATCATTAGTAATACTAATATGGTTGTGGTATATCCACCTTGAGATATTTTTTTCAATATTGTATACCCGTTATTGGGACCACATTTTTATGGGTACAATTATTTTAGAAATAACTGAACAGTTAATAACAATTGATTTATAACTTTAGACTAGTTTAATATTACTTGAATCATCACAAATTCAAGGCAGGGTTAAATATTAATTACCTTTACGAATAACTCTAATTTCAAGAGTTTTTAAAAAAGATCTATGTTACGACAATTTTTGTAGGAAATTAGTGGTTTTCCATCGATAACCAGAAGATTAAATAACACACTCTTCGAATCTGTTTTACCAAAGGTCTTTGAATACAGTAGTACCATACTGTCATCGAGGACACGTAAATAAGAAGAAATTATAACATTACAAGAAATTAGTTTCTCTTTTTGAATACGTCTCTCTGTCCAACTATGGAGCTCTGTTTTCATAAACTACTGAAACAATTTTAACAACAATTAATTTGTAAATTAAAATTCAAGTCCGTAATAAATGCTTACAATTATACAGATGGAAAATAAAATTGTGCTTGTATGATTTTTGTCTCTTCCATATCTGTTTCTCTC